>VZRI01007956.1:14428-93732 GCA_013397515.1 Upupa epops | reverse complement strand
TGTGTAAAAACTGCAGCTTCTGGTGCGACCTCAGGGATGGACTCGGCTTGTGTTTCTGAATGTGGGAATTGTGGGCTCATAAGACGCTGCAGACCACGGGAGGGAAGGTAACCGGGGAAAGTCGGAGGGAGGCTGACATTTGATGCGTGTGCGGATGCTTTCCAGCGTCGCTCAGATGGCTCCTGCAAAGAAGGGTGGCGAGAAGAAGAAGGGACGGTCTGCCATCAACGAGGTGGTCACTAGGGAGTATACCATCAACATTCACAAGCGGATCCATGGCGTGTAAGTTCTTCAGTTGGTAAAACGGGGTTTATGTTAAGTGGCGTTTGGAAGCGGGCTTGCTGGGACAACAGTTGTCATCAGCAGGAGGAGGCTTAAGAGAGAATCCAGTCAGTGCTTATGTACATCAAGGGTAGGGTGGGTGTCAGAAGGTTGGGACCAGACTCTTTGTGATGGTATCCAGGGAGAAGACAAGGGGCAACGATAAAAATGTGGATCTGGCTGCTGAGAAAGTTTGTGGAGTCTTCTGCTCTAGAGACATACAAAACCCACTTGGAGGTGGTCATTTGCAGCCTTCTGTAGGTGATCCTCTAGCAGGAGGTAGGACTAGGTGATCTTGAGAGGTCCCTTCCAACTGCTGTGATTCTGTGACGCCAGTGCTGATGCTTCAGTTCTGTCCCGAGGAAGCAGCTCTGTCCCTGAGCACACCTACCCTTAGCATATGGCTTTCAGGAGCAAGCGTGTTTGGATGGGCTCTGGGTTTCTTTGTGAGTGACCAGGGCACAATCTGAAGTCAGGTTTGTTCACCATTGTGCACACCTTTCATTCTTTCCCAAGCGAAGGTTTAATGTTTCACCCACTTAGCAGTTAAATGTTGTTGTAGTCGAGTTATTGGCTCCCTGCCTGTCACTGAACTGTGTGAGGTGTAAATTGGGGTGATCGGAGCTAAACAGTGCTTGATGTGTGTAGACCAGTGTGACTCTTGGCCTGGCACAGTGTTAGACCACACACACCCGTGTAGTGGCAGAGCACTAGGAGAAGCTGCATTTCCCTTTGATTCCCTTCGTGTGTGTGTGATTGCAGTAACGTGGGAGAAGATGAATTTGTGGCATTGCTGGGTTAGCTTAGGGGAGAAAAGAAACAGACAGTGGAGTGTTACGAAACCGTGGCTGAGGGTGGGAGGCAGTGGTACCTTGTAATGGCAGTAAGATGTTCTGTTCTTTCCTGTTGGTTGGTCATAGCAGTTTGGCCTTCTTAATGCTGATGGTGCTGCTGTCTGCTCTGCTTTTTGGGCATGAAGTACCAGGAGTGACACTAGTCATGTGTCATGGTGTGAGCAAAACACAGTGCAGCTCTAACTGTTTCGTGTAAATGCCCAGTCACGCATAATCTGCCCACGAGGCAAACTATACCTGTAAAAATACAGGTGCAGTCCTGCTAATGTGAAGAAAGTGGCCATCAGATGCCATTTAGTTGAAGCTGTTACTCCCAACAGCATCAGTTTTGTTCACTTACTCATTTTGATTCTGTTTGATTGCTGTTGTTAAACTACTCATTTATTCAGAGCATCTGTGAAAGCTCTGGTCATCTTCAGTAAATTCAGTAATACTGGAATAATTGTTAATGTCATCGTGTTTGAGTGAGACTTAAGATCTGGGAGACCTTGCAGTTCGGTGGAACATTACTGATACTGCTTACGTGGTGTCTCCCAGGTACAAACGTGAACCCTGCCTGACCAAAGGTCTAGTCATACTGTGATGCAGCTGTTGACCTGATGTTGAAGGCAGTTCCTTGGGTTGTGTGTCTGGAGAATATTGCTGCTTGAGTGCTTTAACCAGCGTCCAAAGCTGGTGGTTTCCTGAAGTTAAAGAGACGGTTCTTGTGTTCATCCTAGGGGCTTCAAGAAACGAGCGCCACGTGCCCTCAAGGAAATCCGCAAGTTTGCGATGAAGGAAATGGGTACTCCCGATGTCCGCATTGACACCAGACTGAACAAAGCAGTCTGGGCTAAAGGAATAAGGTAGGCTTCTCCTGCTTTCTGTACTGCCCGGGGGAGAACCTTGTTAACTGTGTCTGTGGAGGAACAGGACTTGGAGGGATAGAAACCTCCTGCAGCATTGGCATTTTCTCTGCAACTGCTTCCTTTCCCAGTGTGCAAGTCAAGCTGACCTCTCTGTCACCTGTGTTCTGCTCAGCTCCCTCGGTGTATTCCATAGCAAAGCTGTGGTAAACTGGAATTAAAAGAACTTCCTTCTGCCTCTAATAACACAAAGAAGAGCTGCGGGTCTTGGAGCAGAGGCTGGAGGCAGAGGAAGGACGGGGGCATTGTAGTAGTTACGTACCCCAGACAGCTTTTGGAAGAGTGGCTTCTTGGTGATACCTGCAGTTGCAAGAAGGGTAGTTGGAATGTGTGTAGTGTGTCTGAGCGGGATGAGCTTTCAGAGTGTGCTGGATCGATAAATGCTACACAAGGAGGTAACAACACGTGTTCTTAAAAAGGCCCTGAATTTTGCCTTGAAAGTGCAAATAATTTGGGGCAAAAATATTTACAACCTCTTGTGAAATCACTGCTACAGAGGCAGTTGATCTGATGTTTTGACACGTGAAGATGGTCCGAAAGGACTCCTGTGAGAGTCCTGTGACCTCTTAAACCCTAATAAAAGGGTAATCAGTAGGGATTAATACTCAGTGATAACACTGGGCATTCACAAAACCTTACTTTAAACCACATTGTCCTTGGAACTAGTCACAAGTCTGGGCTATGACGTATTTACAGTCCCTTACTTGGAGTTGTGTGCTCAGGCCAACCGTTCAAAAACTGCAGGAAGATGGGACTGCTACTCGGTCTTCTGGGCAGTGGTGCTCTGACCTTTGTGTTGAGCTGTTCTAGTTCCTATGCAGAGTAGCAGCTGAGACAGGTGACAGTGTTAACTTCAGAGCTTAGCAGTGAGACTACTAACCAGGATTTCTGTATATGCAGTGTTAGAAGCACGGTTTGTGGAGGAAGGGGTTGTCACATCTGCCTTTCCAGCATGAGTTCAACTTCGGTTTTCACTAGCTAGAATAGATACTGCTTGCAGAGTAAACTGTGTTCCTCTGGATTAGGAGAGGCTAGAATCNCTTAGCAGTGAGACTACTAACCAGTGTTCCTCTGGATTAGGAGGGGCTAGAATGGCCATGTTGGGTAGTGTGATAGTCAATGATCTAAAGCAGTGAAAAGTGCTTTTCACATGTTGCAGGAAGGGAGTAAAGTGAAGCAAGTCCATGTGTCTTAATTACTGCATCCATCTGATTTAATAACTGTGCTCTGGAGAACACAGCAGGGAGGAGCTTCTTTCACGTATTTCATGGAGCAAAGCACTCCACAGGGGAATTCTGCAAAGTCCTGAGTTCTTTGGAGATGGGAGGGTGCTTGAAAAATGGCATGGGTGAAAGATTCTGTGCCTCCCCTCAGCCACACACTTTGGGCTGTACTGGGGGAGGACACAAAGCTGTGACTTCCTATGACAAACAAGATCATTAAGTAGTTGTGGCTGCAGGAGTTCTGTGAGGAAGCAATTTTGATCATTGTATGCCCACCAGTGAGATCTTGGTTCCTGTCTAATGCTCGCTAGAATTTCCAGGTGTCTTCTGGCATACAGATCGAACAGCACTCTGACTCCAGATGGAGGCCTCAGGCTTCTGGAAAGATTGCTGGGGGGGAGGGTGTCCTCATTTTCTGTTCAAGTAAGGAATTGTTGTTAGTAAGAGCAGCTTGCTGATCCCACACTGCCTGAAACGCACTGTGATGGTCATTAAGCACTGTCTGTTTCGTGGATGATACAATTCCCACTTCATGCTCCCACTGGATTATGGACTCTCCTTACTGGAGGATCAGTTAACTTCATTTGCTTGTGTTAATAACACAAATAGCTCCTCCAAGGCAAAGAGTAGAGACTCTTAAGATGCAGGGTTATGCTTATGATGCTGAGACAGAATTGGAATTGACTCGTGTTTGTAGAAATAAGCAAAGCTTAAGAATCCGCGTGGGGTTGTGATCGTGGAGCAAAGAATTTGCTGTGAATGAGCAGGTCTCGGTGCGTATCGTGCTGAAAAGTAACCCGCCATCATCTGCACTTCAGGAATGTTCCTTACCGCATCCGGGTGCGCCTGTCCAGAAAGCGCAATGAGGATGAGGATTCGCCGAACAAGCTGTACACACTGGTCACCTACGTACCGGTCACGACGTTCAAAGGTAAGGCCGCCTGCCGTTTCCCTGCTGTTTGTTGAAACAGTTCCCCCCACCCCACAATGCAGACCTCCCGTGAAGTGCATGCTGGAGAGGTCACACTGCTGGCTTCAGCTGGCTTTGCTGTGAAGAGCGGGGCTGCTCACCTCCCCGATCACCATCATAAAGACAGCATTTAGTGAAATAATCATGTAAATTCTGAGAGCAAGAAACGCTGGCCACAGGCATTAGGGTAGGTTTTAAGGTTGGTTTTGCCACGTGAAGGGCATCCAGTGATTCCAAAAGCACAGGTAGGTTGAGCCTTTTCTGCCTGTCATCTCAGAATTTGCAGAGTTGAAGGAACATGGGAGTTCGTTTCAGTGTTTGGTCAACTGCTTGGGTGTCTGGTCTGCTCTTCCTGAAGCAGGGCAGCACGCTGGCTTTGGTGCACTTCCTTGTGAAAAGGTGCATATACCGAAGGAGTCTGTCCTAGCAGTGGGTGGTGACACGGTTCTCTTGTTTTGCAGGTCTACAGACAGTCAACGTGGATGAAAACTAAACCCACTGTCTCTACAATAAAAGGAGAAAAAAAGTTTATTCCAGAGTTGTCTTTAATTGTCTGGTCTTTCCAGGCTGCCATCCATGAAGTAGTGAGTTCCACAGGTGACATCATTTTGAAGTCTTTGCTTTCTTTGGGCAGCTTGTACAGAGTCATGTCATTCCTTAATTAAAATACCGTAGACAGCTGCTCCACGTGAGTGGAGTAACAAGATGTCAGTGTTCCTGCGCTGCAGGCGGCAAAGGCCCAGTGATTTCAGTGCTTTGCTGTGGCAGTGGAGAGCCACCGCACAGGTATCTTAAGACCAGATTTGTTTATCTGAAACTCCCAAAGCCGGCAAACAGCTCTCAGAACTGTTGGGGAAACAGCTGTGGGTAAGGCAGACTCCCTGTGTTCTGTTCCCTCCGGGTCTCCTCTATCCGTGGCAAGTCAGTAAGTGTCTCCCAGGCTGGTGTGCGAACTGCCCCCGGATACGGGGTTCTGACCAGTGAGTGAGCTGAGTGTGAGCGTGCTGGCCCGGGGGATTGGTGTAATTAAGCGCGGGGACTAAAGGCACTTCCCTCCCGTAAATCAAGCGGAGCTGCTGATGTACATCTGGTACAAAAGGTGTTTATTGAAAAGTGCATGGTTTCACAGACTAACCTCAGAAGCGCAGTCCTTGTACACCTGGTGCGCGAGGTGTACAGACTGCAGCGCAGTCCAACGCATTAAAACCGTTTCAATTGCCAGCATTGAAACCGTTCTCAGTACTAGTGCAAACAAAGGCAACCGAACGGACTGCAGACAGGAGCTGAGGAGTGGTTTTCCCTGTTTAAAAAAAAAAAGACAGCTGGAGCCAGCCTCTGCTCTCCCAGCAGGGAAGAGGACTCTGGTGTCTTCACACCGCAGGCAGATGTTAACTTTCACATTCAAAACACGAATGCAATTCATAAATCAACGGCACAGAAAAGCCCTACACCCCCTTTAGCTTTTAAAGCTCTTAAACTGAAAGTCACAGACCAACGCATCATTCATCATCGGGCAGTCCCCTGCTAACTGAAAGCCTTTCACAGCAGCGTGCGCTTTGGCATCGTGTCAGTGCATCTCCTTTTCCAGAGTTTGGCTGCTACTGAGGATTTGGTTTTGTATGTTCGCCCCGCAACTGGCCGCTCGTTCCGTTGGCTCTGAGACTGTACTGATGCAGCTTTGCGTTCTCAAGCTTGGGCTTCAGTTCCAGGGGTTTTTCAAAGAAGTTTACTAACGACTGTTCAGTCAAGAGAGATGCTAAAATGTGTTCAAAGGAGACGGTCCAGTCCCCTTCAGTCACAGGTGAAGGCTGAGGGTCTCTATGAGGGGTCTTCACAGCATCAGTAAAAACAGCGTCCTGGTCTGAAGCAGAGGCCTCAGGCAGCAAGTCCTCGGTGAACTCATCCGATCCGCTCCCCAGGCTGAAGCTTCTTTGACCTACTTCTCCAATCTGAAGTAACAGCGTGGTCACAGTGGCAATGGCCTGATACAGCTCGTTCTCCTCCGGGTCTTCATGAAACATGCTGTACAGGGTTTTGCAGAACTGAATGAACTCTCTCTGTAAAGCATGAAAAACCAGGATCAAACACAGAACAGCTCTGCTCTGCTAACAGCTGGCATCGGGCGAGGGCGGGCTGCTGCAAAGGCAGGCAGGGCACAGCTGCGTTCACCAGGCTGCCCAGTTGTGTCTCCTGCCTTCTCTCTAAAAATTGCTGGCAACAGGATCTGACCTCTCACTGATGCTGGGAGAACTTGGTGTGGTGCTGCAACTGCAAGGACACAACAACAGTTCTGCTGCCTCTGTGGAGGCCCAAAGCCTCACAGATGACACGGGGCAAGGGAAGTACGAGGCAAGGGAGACAGGCCATTACAGCGGGGGAACCAGAGGCTGTCAGGCAGCATGAGTTACAACCAGAGTAGCTCTTCATGGGCTAATTCCCTTTCCTTCCGTTTCTGTCCCATCTTCCCCCAGCAGTGCCAGTAAAATCCAGACATCTGTGCCTAGCGCCTTGCTCTGCCCTCCCTAGCACACCCATCCCCAGTAATTCTCAGACCAGAGGATGCTTCCACATTCTGCGATGACATCTGCAACCTTGCGGTTCATACAGTCAAGAGGATGCGGAATTCAGGGGTGAAGGCACTGCACGATGTTTTGCCAGGAGCTGTTTTAGGACAGAACAGGAGGCCCTACCGAGCTGTCGGGTTAGGTGCTGGCTACCCATTTAAAGCTGCTGGTTTTATTAGGAGACCCTCTCCCCCAGTGGGTTTCCTGATGCCAACAATACACACAAAGCTCTGGTGCCACAGGGAGGAGATGGTGAACTGGGGAGAATCTTCATACAGTTCTAGGCAGTCTTTTGCCAAGACAGCAAATCCTGGTGACGGACTGGGAAGGAGGTTACTAGTTTGGGGGTGAGGAGGGCAGCCATGGGCAAGCTCGGCAATTCCTCCACCTTAGGAGGAGGTTTTTTCCCAGCCTACTGCACTGCAGGTGAGGGTGAGTGATGTTATTCTCCAGACAACCTGAGCAGAGGGAGGTGCTAGAAGGGTAGCTGAGTGCTTCTGTAAGCACTTGCTCCTGGGATCAGAGGAGCCCAGTTCCCAAAACTTAAAGGACTGAACCGAAGCTCCAGCCGAAGTTGCACTTCCTGAGAAAAACAACTGCTGTACGGGGTCACCGTCCAGCGCTCTGCACCGGTTTAAAAGCAGACTGCAGCCTCTAGCGCACACACCTGACTCATTTTTTGCAGTTCCTTCTCAGGTTTCGTATCCTTTTCCTTGGCCAGGTCCTTCAGCATCTGCTTCAGCTGCTTCTGGTAGTCCACGGCGTCACCTTTTTGGCAGCAGACCAAAAAAGAAAATCAGTTTTCAAGTCACAAACTGCCCTTTGGAAATCAAACTCCAGAGAGCAGAGCCAGCAGGAAGGGGCTAGCGCGCGGGCAAGCGAGGTAACTCAACGTACCGTTTGATTTACCGATGACCAGAGGTCTCGCAGTCGACAGCAGAGGACTCTTCAGCGGTGACTGGCTGTCCCGTTCGTTTTCTGTGAGAGCTATCGAACGATAAAAAGCGCACCCGCCACTCAAGTGCTGCATCACGGGTCCCATGCCTTCAGAACCCGCGCGCTTGAAGGGAGCCCCACAACGGGGCAGGGACACCTAACTACTGCGTTCAATCGCTTTGGAAAATCACGCTGGAGTGAGCAGGACTGGTGCTGCCGCTGGGACCAGAAGTCTGCCAAACGAGTTTAGTTCAGACCCTTGCACAGGTCAGCCGCCCCCAATTCTGTCGCGACACGCGGTCGTGAACAGTGTGCACTCGCACCCGCGTATGCCGGCAACGCTCCAAGTTCTCGCTGTGTGAGGTGTTAAAACGATTGCGAGAGCCCCCAGCAGTGTTAGGTTAGTTTATCTTTTACGTACAGGTGATCACACCTGGCTGCAAGAGGTTTCCTAATGCAGCAGACATTTACAACCCTGCAGACATCTCACCCAGAAAGGTTTTGGGGAGTAATTTTTACAACGCAGTCAGCGCAATCACAAATCCACAGCTTGTCTGCTTCCAGTGCAGCGCAGACGGCAGAGTTCCTCAAGCAGCCTTGTCCCCAAGGCTTGAAGCAAGAGATTTGTTTGCTGAGGAACTGAGGCATTAATTCCCTTCAAGGTGTCTTACCCGGGGGGATGTGCAGCTTGTACAGCAACTTGATCTTTTCGTTCATTTCTCCATTGTACATGACGTCTGCGGGGAAAAAGAGGAAGAAGTGGACAACAGGACTGGCTTCCGGGTTAAAATCAGTCGTCATCTCTAAGCACAGAAGGTAACTGTTCGTGGGGACAGCACAAGCTGGTCCAGTACAGTGGGATATTAGACACTGTGCCTATCGATCAGGGACAGCAGGTGCTTTCCTCAGCAGCCATTTGGTTTGGTCTTTGTTCTTGTAAAGTAGTCTGGGACTGTCTAAACCTGGTTGAAAATAACAGGGAGGACAACAGGGACTCTAGTAAAGGCTGTTGGCTGCCACAGATTAACAGGAATGCGAGAGGGAAGAGACCTGCAAGTCCCTCTGGCCAGCACAGTCTTAGTTTTCTCCCGTCCAGCCCTTCCTGCTGGTACACGGAATAGACACAAAGGAGGTGACCGCTTCACATGCAACTCCTACCCGCAATGGCCAGCAGAAATGAGTCTGGGCTTTCAGGTGCACTGTAACAGACACTGAAGAATGCTTTCAGTTTCTTTAGAGCGGTGTCCCTCTGGGAACCAAACCCCATCCTCTGACACTCGGTGCCCTGGGTCACTCAAAAATGTCAAAGCTGCTCTGTGAGCACACAAATTTACTGCTTTGTTCTGAAGCTGGAAATGTTGACTCCGTGTATTTTCATGGGGGGGGGGTGAGGCAACAGTTGAGATCCTCAAGCCAGGGACAGGTGACCTCAGGACCAACCTTAACACAGCTCTCAGCCCCCGCTGGCCAGATGTGGGTTTTGCTCTGCTGCCTGTCAGTACACAAACAGCAGCTGGCTGTGTCAGATTGTGTCTTCAAGCAGCAGTTACAAAGAGGTATCCTGAAATCTGAGAGCAGCAGCCTAGCAGAGGGTTCGCTAGCATTCCGTGCAGACCCAAGTATAGTTTAGTCATAAAATGCTTTCAACAAAATTACGGAGAGAGACAGTGTGTGAATACGACAGTCAGTCGTGGCCTTGGGCTGCCTTTTGAAACCTCTTTGTCTTTGGGTGACTGGAACACAGAAGGTCAGCGCAGATCGCTGGTCAGACGCATTACAAGCCCAAGCAGGCCACCTGCCCGCATCCTCCCCTGCCAGTCGTACGGCACTTTAACATCCGTGTCTCACGCAGTGTCACCCCCTGGCTCTGCCGACCTTCCACCCCGCAGGGGAGCTGATACCTAAGCAGCCGGCGAGCCCCTTGAATTCAATCAGCTGGTCCATGTTCTCATCCAGGAGCCGGAAGGTCCTTTGGGCAAGGATGTCAGTGTGGTCCCCGCAGGTCCAGGGCGAGACCAGCCTGTACAGGTTAGTGAACTGCTGGGCGTCGATGCGGTACTGCTCAGCATACGGTCTGCTGGGGTCGTGTCGCTCAGCAACTGGGCTCGGCGTTTCCCAGTAACACTTCATTAAATGTTCCCTCTAGGAGAAATCAGAGGTGGGAGAGGGGGGATTGTGGAATCAGAGAGTGCAACCAGGGGGAAAGGCATTCACATCAGTGTGCTGGAAATGCTCAACGTTCTCTGTGTGCGTGAGGGGTTACAGTGATACAGGACCATCCCTGTGAGGAAAAGCAAAGTGACTCTATTAGAGGAACAAGCACTCTCATCATTTCCAGCGTGTAATTAATACACGGGGAGGGAGGGGACCAGGCAGAGTTTTGGAAGAAATTCACTGTGGTCGACTGGAATTCTGTTAGCCGCATCTGGCCCGGGTTGTCTCTAACCGGACAAAAGTACAGAGGGTCAGAGGAAGTCGAGGGTAACTGAGCTGCTCAGTTACTGTCCCGTCTGGATATCTTACTATTAGTCTTCCCTGCGGGACAGGCTGATCCGAAACAATGAATCCTAACAAAACAAGCCGTCCCAAGGGAGCAAGGCAGCTAAGAGAAAGGAAACACCCCCAAGAAATGAAATGAGGGAAGGGGAGGAGTGCAGGCCAGCTGGAGCTCAAAAACACAGCAGCAAGGCGTGGGAGGGGACCGCTGCAGAGCAAGCCCCAGCAGCATCGTCTTACAACCACTAATGGAGAGGGGATACAGCTGCCCTTGGCCACACAGCTACAGAAGACCAAGAAAACACCAGAGCTGCATTCTCAGTGCCCACTGTTTCTGGCTGTGAACAACACACAAAAGGAGTGGTCCATTAAGAGTGATAATTGCATGCTTGGATCTCTACATCAAGTGCAGTTGTGTAAACTTAGATGTCCCTGTCTCCTGATCATTTATGTTCTTTCAAACACCAGCCTGACTGAGAGGAACTGAAGTGAGAGTGCTTTTAGTTCTAGCAAACAATAAAGCTGTTAGAAAATCTGGAACAACTAGCATGGACACAGGTTGGTGGGGAATTTTTCCCTCGTGGAAACCAGCATCAGCCTTTAAAGAGTATTAAGGCAGCGAGACTTGCAAGTCCTGCAGAGCTGCCGGCGAGCAGAGCTCTGCATCGTTTAATTCACTCTACGTGTGAAAGTTACCAGAACCTAATTCCTCATGGACCTGCAATCAGCAGGTCAGAAAGGGAACTCCGAAGCAGTTCTCCTTTGAAGGGTCAGTACCTCACTGTTCCAGTTCTCCTTTGAAGGGTCAGTACCTCACTGTTCCTTGTTAAGCAGTGGGCATCCACAGAAAGGACAAGAGGAAAAGACAGCGCCCAAACTCCACTGCCCGCGAGAAGGACACAAGGTCTGAAGCACCAGGCAGAAGTTAATGCCCAGAAACCTCCAAGAGAGGCAGTCCCCGTTTTTCACCAACCTTGAACAAATCATATAGTTCCTCTAAGTCTTCTGGAAGAATTGAAACATCCGGGATGACAACTCGGAGCTTAAAAGGAGAGAAAAAGCACGTTGGTAACTCTCTTCTGTCATCACTGGCACAGAAAGACCCACGAGCCCTGCAGGACTGCACTGACGTGGTGCAGCTGAACACTGCAGCACTGGAAACGCTTTGCAGTTTGCCCCCCTTCCTTGGGTTCACCACTTGGACAGATCTGAGAAAAGAAACCCCTCAAGGACTATTAGGAACAAAGATCGGAAGTCCCTGAGCTACAGGTCACAGCGGCCAGGGAAGCATCACATCACATCACATCACACTCACTCTCTTCTTAGATTCTTCCTTGGGCATCTGCCCAGGGTCACGGTCAGAGACAAAGAAAGAACTGTCCCGCAGTTGATCTTGGCGCTAAGGCCACCCTGGGCACGGCTGACAAAAAAGATCCCAACCCAGCAGTGTCCGAAGGAAGACGGTTTTTCTCTGGGAGTCAGTACCGACTCTTCCTTTTCCCCAGATCTGCCAGAGCACTTTGGAAACAGCAGCCAGCTGCCACCCCAGGGAAGCAGCGTGCCCCACTCACCACGTTTTGCTTGGTTGTGTCCTCATGGCTCTGCAGGACGCGGATTCGGTGTCTGTAGCGCATGTGCTCTATCTGTGCCACAGAGTGGTCTCCAAATTTCTACGAGGGAGGAAGAGGAGGTCAGTGTCTTTGCAGCACCTCGCGCTGTTTGCGTTTCTCATGTACTGGCAGCAGGCTTGCAAAGCGGCCTAAGTCCTCCAAGAAAAGCACGGCCGGCCCCCAGGTGCCGCATCAGTGCAGGTACTTCTAGTCCACCCAGCCTTGTGCGTTCCAGCACCCGACGGAGGAGTCTGCCCATCTGCGCAGTAACTTCCACAACAGCCGGGTGGAACTGAACCCTTTTCAGAAGGCGCTGCCCAGCAGACTCCGCGCAGCACCCTCCCTACCTCATAGGAGTCGTGAATCAGGTTAGCGATCTCGGTCACTGGAGAGGGTTCCTGCTCATCACTGAAGAATGCGTGGTGATTGCCGATGGGCGGCAGGGGGCTTTCCTCATTTTTGACATGATCTAAAAATCTGAAAGGAGGAACAAAGCGGGGCAGGCTATGGGCACTGTGCTCCTCTCAGCACGAAGAACCAAACCAGCCGCACGTCTCAGAAATGCACCGGGTTCGGGGCTGCTGGGCTTCCTCCAAAGGCCTTTGTGATTACTCATCCCCGAGCAGCGGTCCAGCCCAATGACTAACTGCTGCCCAAGGAAGAAAACTGGTTTCGCTGAAGCCTGGAGCAGGAAGCCCGTCACTCTGGGGAAGGCACAAAGCACCGCAGTAAATTCTGCACACTGACGCAGTCGATGCAAGTCTGCTGCTGCCAGGAAATTTCACAGGACATCTGCTCACCCAATGAACAAAGCTGACAGTTTAAGGTGGACACTGCAAAAGCAGCAGCAGCAAGGTGACAGAGGGTCCCGCCAGCGACTGCAAAGTCATCCCAACAGCACTCAAATGCTTTGCTACGTGCGCTAAAAGGAGCGTTCCTGTGTGGCCATACCTGCTCAGGATCATCAGGGCCTGCCCGTCGTCCTTGCTGTTACACAGATCCACAGCATTGGCTTCCAGAATGGCCAATCCCAGCTGGAAAATGGCTTTGATCCCATCATAGAAGAAGCAGTCCACAACATTCACAGCACTCTCCAGAGGCATGATGCTAAGGAAAAGGGTAAGGAACCATGAAAGAGAGATGGAGGCTAAAGATGTCAGATCCTTCATATGTTCAGCCAGCTCTGGAAGTTGCTCTTTTATAAGCTCTTCAAACACTGACTGGTCTACCTGAGCACCTGCAAGTCACAAAGAGACAGTGTTAGCCACGACTGGCAGAGGAAAAAGTATCTGCTGAAGCTAATAACCACTCTCAATTATCAACCACAAGGTTTTCTTAAACTGTCAAGACATGAAACCTCACATATCCTGCTGACGCGCGCTCAGCCCCAGCACCCAAGTCTGTACTCCTTCCTGTATAAGCTCTGCAAAAAAGGCCTTTAGAGCTCAAGGAAAGAGTAACAGCAGCAGCTGTTGGTTTGGGATAAAAAAAGACACTAAGTGCTAGAGAAAGTGGTCCTAAAGCTTTTCACTGTCCCACCAGGGACAGACGCACACAGCGAAAGCAAGATGGTGAGCGCTCCTCTGCAGTGTGTGCAGCCACGTCAGCGGGCAGCACAGCTCTGATCCTAGATGAGAAGTGTAGGATGGAAATCCAGACAGCTACACACACCACGCAGGGAGAAAATGATTTGCACATAAACACACACACAGTGTAAACATGTGCTCTGCATGCAGATGGATGGATGGATGGATGGAGAGATAACAAAAGCCTTCTGCAATGCCTAGACTGCAGCTTTACTGACTGACCCAACCAGTCTTCCCAAAAGGAGCAGATCCAGACTCTGTTTTAACAACTGGCTCAGTCCTGCTTTGTCAGCAGCTATTGGGGACTCACTGCTGTTTCCTACTGCTGAAGTGGCCTCTGTCTGCAAACCAAACCTGCCGCACCGAGGGCTTTCACAGAAGGCACTAGAAGTTGAAACTGTCCTTGAATACAAAATGCGGTCAGCTTTGCCAGAATTCTGCCTTTCAAGTCATCTCATTTCTTTCTCCAAGCCCATACTCTGTCAGTACTGGGAGACCCCTCAACTGCTGCACTGCTTCTGAGGCGTACATACCCTTAGCCTCAAAACGCCTCCTGTCCAGAAGCAGAATACAACCTGGGCAATCTGTGTCAGCATCCTCTGGCTTTGCACCCAAACAATAAACCATTCCTCTCAGAACTGTTCACACCAGGCCTCAGGGAGTTCTGCTGGCGGCTGAACAAGCCCTACAGCCCCGTGAACACAAACACGTGCTCGGGGATACGCAAAGAGCTCCTGAGAAACACAGCAAGCACAGCGCCTGGCTTTGAAGAGGCCGCCTTCTCACATCAGATGATCATGAACAAGACAGGTAGAGCAAGCAAAGCAGAACGCTCCCTCAACAGAGGCACTGGTTTGTTTGCCTGGGGTTTTTAAGCAGCACAACAGACCAAACGATTTAACAGCCACGGTTACACAAACCAAGGACCACAGCCAGTTCAGGGAGCACTTGAAGAGAGGCAGAGACAGACAGGCCGATCTGCACATACGAACAGATCTCTCACACCCACCTGTTCACTAGGCTCTCAGAAGCCAGGACATCTGGACAGCTGAGCCTCTGACCTATTGTCATGAGGCAGGAGAACAGCAGCGTGTCCATTTAAAAACTGAGCCCCAAGACACAAACCAACTGACCCCTCCAAGACTGAAAAGCCTAATTAGAGGATGAAGTGAGGTTTACACTACTGCAAGGACTGTAATAGCAAGATAAGGTCAGCCTTAGCAGACAAAGTGGGATAACATGGTCTGCTGGTTTACGCAGGGGGTGGAAAAGTAATGGTGACGTGAGAAGAGGGTGTGCGCCGACCCCTGTCTCTATTCTCCAGTGAAATGCACCTTGCAGCTTTCTGCCCGTGGTTTCCATATGCTTCGCAGAAGGGAGAAGGATGGCGAAAGCTTCTGAAGAGGCAGGTAACAGGTGCCAGCCCTGCCTGCAGGCTTTTCCCACCTGCAAGCAGTGAAATGATGACAAGGGTTGGGAAAAGACACGGTGGTCACAGCTGGCAACGCTGCAGGCCAAACATGGTGATATAGTAACAGCGAAAAGGTCGGGCGAGACCGGACTGCCGGAGCCTGGAAGCACAAACTCCAGATACACAAAGACATAAATAATGTCCTTGGAGAGCCATCAAGACAAGAACTGAGCCAAGGCGCAGCCAGCATGGCCTGTTACAGCCGAGCTCGTTCACGCAACAGCTGCTTTCACTGTGGAGATTACTGGCTGACACTGCAGAGGAAAAGCACGATGACGGCTACCAGGGTCAGAGATCACCAGAGGCACAGAGATCACAATCCAGCAGCAGTGCTGGCAGTGTGGACAACAGGGACAGCCGGACTGCGGATGTGTTATGCAGCAAGAAACAATACAAAGTTTAGACAAGAGCTGGTTACAAACGAAAGCAGAAGGTCAAATGAAATGCAAAGCCAAGAACACCAACTCAAGCGACAGTAGCCAGAGGAAGGGCAGTGCCGAGGGAGTTGGTGGCAGAGATTTGGGCATGCTAAGGACCGGGGTAAAATGAAGCTGCGCGAGAACTGCTGGGTAAAGCGGCCACGCTGCCAGACTGCACTGCTGCCGTTTGACTGGGGGGAGCAAGGGAACCTCTGACTCTCTGTACTGTGGTGAGCCATGGCGGTGCCTCAGTCCTCTTTCCTTTGGACAGGAAAACAAGAGAGAGACAGGACAATCAGGCTGTCAGCAATGTAGGCTGTAGCCACAGTGACTGCCAGGCAAGAGACAAGCCCAAAATCAAGCTCAGCTGAGGACAAGGACGTGGCCAGCCCAGTGGACACCTTCAGTGTGTTTGGGTGTGTAAAATGCAAAGAGCTACTTGGGAGCAGAGAGTGCAGCTGAAGAGCAAAGACGAGCGTTAGAGAGGGACACACTATCACACAGTTCTCTGAAAGAAATCAGGTGATTGCAAAGAACAGCTTGATTTCTTGTACACCTGCAATACGGCGCCAAGTGCTCAGTCCCTCTTCCTCTGCACGAGGCAGACATCTCCACAAAACAGCCTTAAAATTAGCTGCTTAAGTATAATGCATGTGCGACGGAGGGACCGGGCTTGTTTCGCAAGGCAGCATCTCGCATTCCAAGGAGCCCCCACCATCCCTCATTATAAAGGGCCAGCTTGATGCAAGTCGGTGTCACTCCAGCAGCCAGGCACGCAGACAAATCAGATGAGAACCAGCTACCCCAGCAGATGCTAAACAATACCAAACTCACCCAACCTAGAGGCACAAGCCCTTCTATTTTTACCTAACCGACAGAAGTGCCGCCGCTTTCTGACCGACAGGAAAAGGCAAACCCTGAAGCTGAGCACGTCTCATCTCAGCACTACTTCTTGCAGCTCCGACACTTCAAACCAAACCCAACTTCGCTGCTGCCTCTGCACGCTGCACCAGTCAGTGAAGCACCTCACTTTTCGTGTCTGGACCTCAAAAGGCCTTGAGCTTTCTATTCTGCTCAAGGCAGTACCATCTAACTGCCCCTTCCCTGTTCGCAAGGAGCGTGACGCGAGCTTACCTATCACTCGGTGGTTGAAGTAATCTGGCAGCATTCGCTCGCACACAGCTACCAGCAGCCAGAAGGCTTCTTCCTCTTTGGCATACAACAGCAACACGGAGGTCAGAATGTTCATGGACTTAAAGAAAAAAGGGATCTGTTAGTGACAGCAAACCCTCCCGTCAGAAGCTGAACTGTGGCTCCTTCTGAAGGGAGGAAAGAAGCCCAACAGGACGTCAACAACGAAGGGAATAAAACCAAACGCAACAGCAAGAGAAAGGTAACAGACAGCGAATCACAATGGTGGTGCCAGCTGTGATGCTGCTTTTCCTAAGAGCAACAGGAGGCCATGGCGAGGGGTAAAGCTCTGGCAAAGCAGGGTGAACTGACAGTGCAAGGCACTTGCCCCTCTGACCTGCACACGGACCTTTGGTGTGACCCAGAATGCAGGGAGCTGCACAGGTGAATGTACTGGGCAAAGTACTGCCCAAATCTGTCAGCAGCTTTGCAAGAAAGGGGCAGAATGTTCGAGCACTGACCCCCTGCCTCCGTGCTCCCTGTGAGTGTCACCTGTGCAGGCCGCCTTACGTTTCACCGTCTCCAGACGGTGTGTGAGAAGCAGCCTTTTGAACAAGCAGAGCTACCTGAAACCCCCCATTAACTCTGCGGGCACTTTTCAAACTGCTGAGGGAACGGTTAATCCAGAGCCTTTTGTTAAGCCCGTGCTCTTGTTTTGCAAGGCAAAGGACATCGGATACACAAAATTAGGCAGTTTTCCTACATTAAAGGGCATTATTCATCCAAACCAGCCTTACAAATACTCCCAAGAGAACAGTGGCACTGAAGCAGAAAGGGCAGGAGGAACAGGAAGAGCAGAGAGTGTTATCTGGGATTTCTCACTTGGCAGTATCCTATCTTGGGGTTCCTGTGCGCGTACGCTGTGAGCACCCTTCTCAGCGCAGCTATCCCTGTCTCACTCTGAAAGGCAGGGTGCTCGGGCAGCGAGCGGTGGAGGTCACGCTCGATCTCCTCCGTCGCCATGCAGCACTTGCCCATGGATGCCTCCACTAAGTGTACGTAGTAACCAGGATGAGAGGCGAGATCTGTCACGGCATCTGAAAGCAGCAGGAAGAGAGAGAGAGGAAGTCACAAGTGGATCAGGATGATGCTAAACTTAGCGTTGTGGGAATCACTGCTCCGAAAGGTTGCCACCCTCCAAGGAACAAAACCTCCACACTAAGAAGTGCTTTTAACAACGTCTGGAGATGCTACCAGCTGGGGTAAGGACTGACTCTGGGAGCAGCGTAGGCACATTCTGGCTCTGCCAGATCTGTGGGCGGAACAAGTGCCTTTTCCACTTCTGGTTTCTGTTACCACTGCCAGGACTCAACAAGGGGCAGGACTGCTGACTGGAAGACACCGTTACTCCGCAATGCTGTGCTTTGTCCAGGGGTAAATCGATGCTTGAGCTACGATGGAAGTGGTGCTTGAGGACAAGCCCGGTTTCACAGAAACAGGGCAGTAACTTTCAATCTCGCCGACAACGAGAAGGTCATTTCACTTGTTATGCATTTCGTATCGTGTCATCCCCAGACAAAATCTGACCGCCTACCTAGGCTCTTCCTTGCACTTACTGCTTCAGCTGAGATCATCTCTCTTCTGGAAGCAGTGTCAGAAGCTCCAGAGAAATGACACTGAATTGCCCTTGGGAGATTTCTTGCCTGACTGATTTGCCGTGTTAACAATCAGGTAACGACTACAAGCAGCATTCCCAAGCGTGCCCACCTGAGAAGAGCAGCCAGAGTCTGCCTCTTAAGGACTCAGGGATCCCCATAGCAACGAGCCTTCTGATCTTCTCTGTGCGGAACATGCACACGGTTCTGCCGTATTCTACAAGATGGTCATCCCACAGGCTCTCTTTGATCTGCTCCCTAGACTGGGAACACGGAGAGCTGTTTTAGAACAACAAACCCTGTGACGTGGGAACTGGTCAACAGAAACACTCTGCAGATCGGAGACTCCTCAAGTGTTTCCATGGCCAATGGAAACTACAGTTCTGTTCTAAGGACTGAGCCTTCCCTCGTTTTGCACGGGCAAACCACCACGCACAAAACATTCACCAGAAGGGACTGAGGGGGGGAGAAGAAAAACCTCCAAGCAAACAGAAAGGTTGTTATCCCCCATCCAACTTCTGCCAACCAGGAGTTTTCACTAAAACTGAGTGTGTTTGGCTATCACCTCACCTTTAAAAAAACCTAAAACACCCCCTCAAGTCACCCAAACTCCTACAGCTTCCCCCAGAGTTACATACCCTTCCAAAGGCAAGGCCTGCCACTCCCGACTGATGAAAGTCGGACCCGAGCGCTCCTGCGCCGAGCAAATAACCACTCTCCTTTCCACACTCGCGTCCCTCCTCACCATGCGAAGCCTCTACCCCAAGAGATGCAGGCTCACCATCCCTCAGCATACATGTAGATCCAAGGGCAGCACCGTTCTGCAACACAGGGTCAAAGCAGTAAGGACTGAGCAGGGGTCCGTAAGCATCTTTGAGACCCAGAGCCGGGTTAGCCTTTGCCTTTTACAACAGACCCGTTCACACCGCTCGGCAGGAAAGAGCCCGTGCAGAGCTCCCAGCAAGTTATCACTTTTACGTCAGGAAAAGGGCTGCTACCTTGAAACAGAAGCTACTAGTAAATTCTGAGTGTCCTTGGTTACAAACTGCCCACCAACCCTCCAGTCAGGATTTGGAAAACAATTTAGTTTGGACGGGACCACATTTTTCAATCCCCTGCCCAAAGCAGAGCCTCCGAGGCCAGGCTGCTGCAGGCTGTGTCTGGCTGAGCTGAGCAGCTCCAAGAAAGAGAAGCCCACAGCCTCTCCAGGCGGTCTGGTCCAGCTATGCCCACCCTTGAGGGGAAATCTTTCTCATTCTATCTACCCAGATTTTCTGGCTCAATCTTCTCTGAAAGCCCCCATTAGCAAGTGGAAGACAGGCTGAACAAGCTCTGCCCTTGCAGCCTCTCCTCGTAAAGCACGTGCTCTTAGCTCCTGACCACCCTGTCGCCTTCCACTAGACCTCAATTAGTCAGTGCTTTTCTTGTGTGGTGGGCTAGTCAGTCAAAACTGGACACAGGGCTCCTACCAATCAGTCTCAGAAGTGCTGAATAAAAAGGAGTCGTTACATCTCTTGATCTGCTGGTTACAACCCTGCTACTACAGCTCCATAAGCTGCTGCTCCTATTCACTGCAACAGCATGATGCTGACTGAACAGCTCAATCCACTGCCCACCATCACCCCTCACCTTTTCTACATGGGAACTCTGCAGTCGGGCAGCCCTCAGCCCCTCCAGTCACCTGGGTTTACTCAGCCAGACCAATGGATTTCATAACCAAATGGAATGACCATGGAATTCATAAGGAAAGAACACCTCCCCAGTTCATACCTGGGTCTTGTTCTGCGAGCCGCTGCAGTGCACTGCGTTGCTGGAGTTCACTTCTTTCAGCCTTTGGAGCAGGTTCTCCACCAAAGTCTCCCGGTCCTTCAGCTCAATGAACTGGAAAGCTGTCTTGCTCCTTACGCTAACAATGATGGGGTTAGGGAGAAGGCTTGTGTCCTCCATCTTCTCTATGCTGATAACCTTTTCCAGAAACAGCAGAGAAAGCTCACTACACACCCACCCGCAAACCCACCTTCCAACGTACGCACTACCGCGCACCAGCATCCGCACGCACGCACGCTTTCAACTGGGTTACTCATGGTGGCCTTCAGCGAGCGGACACATCCGCCAGCCCATGGTCACGGCCTCTTCAGAAACTCCCAGCAGGCACCGTGAAGCAGCACAGCTGCCTTTTTTCCCCCAATCTGCTTCAGCCCTGAGGACGGAGGGGAAAGATAAGGGAGCTTTAACACTAACATAAGGTTTGGAAAAGGCTGGAACCCTGGCGGGTGGGGAAGGAAAGTTACTGCCACACTTCTGAAGATGGGAAGAACAGTGGTTGTGTTGTTCCTGATCGAGTACAGCACCGACCTCTGGCTGCTTCCTGCTTCTGTGACAGTGTACCCTACGTGCTGCATTCAGGGTGTCACTTGGACATGACTCCGTTTTGAGTTGAGGATGAAAGAAAAAGCTTTAATTAAGAGATCAAAACAGCCCTGTATCCACAACAGAACAGGCAGGTGTTTGCTACCACCCTGCCAGGCACTCTTTCTCCATTTAAATAGGACTCTGATTTCATGGAAATCCTGTAGCTCCTCACTGCACCCACAACATCCCCCTTTTTCTCCCCCCACCCAGATCTGCACAGTACCCAGAGGTTTGTTACAGTTGTCTATAGAGGAAGAGCTTCAACGTTTCTAAATGCTGACAAATCCCTGGCAAGGATGCTAGGGTGGATCCAAGCTGAAGCCTCCACCAGCACCAAGCTGGACATAGGAATCTGTAGGAGCTAGCAGGGGAACCCTATCCAACGCTTGGCCCAAGCACACTCTGCTTTTGCAGTGCTCTGTTCAGCTGCGCTGCCTGTCTGTACCTCACTTTGAGGACCATGTTCCATTACCCTTATTTTTAGGAACTTGTGCCCTAACGAGTTCCTGAACAAGCTTTACAACAATCCTGCAGACACGATACACACAAGCACAGTACTCTTGTCCATCAGATGAGAGCTCACAGATAGCTCAGGGGTCAGCAAATGCTTGAGGCAGAAGAGTGCAGACAAGGACCCACAATGAAAGAAACAACTCTACCTCTCTAAGTGGGATGATTACAGTGCAGCAGCCGTTTTCTTTGCTGGCAAAACAGATATAACTGTCTGACGTATACATCTTTCCTGCCGTGTGACAGCGACTGAACGGCGTCCAGAGAGAACAGTCTACCACTTCGTGCAGCTTCTCCTTCCTGGGCAATCTGAAGAAGGCCCGAAAGAATTCATTCTGTGCTCTGGCTTCAAGATCCCTTAGGAGAAAGCAGTAAGAGCAAATCAGGAGACCCTGAAAACCAGGACACATCCAGTGCTAGCTTTGCTTTGCTTGTCAGCCTTACCAAGAGCAAGAGGTAAAGAATAAAAGCACCATGTGCAGCAAACTTCACCGCCTATGTCAACAGATTTCTAAGACCAACTTTGAGAACCACAGCGAACCGTTACCAACACTGGTGCCTAACAATAAGGTCAAAAGCAACTACAGTGAACAGGAAAGGAAAGGAAAGGCCAGTCATTTGAGTCAGCTGGCTTCTTGTTGGGCTTGGGTGGTTTGTAATTACTGTTCAACCACAGACCTTCCAGCCTAAACGCCCAGGAGGTAACTAAATGTTTCCTCTGAAGAACATACTCTGGGCAAGGGAATTTAGCTCTGGGTTCCTTGTTCACCTTCCCAGTCGATCATCACTGTCACCCGGGGATTTGCACCTGCAGACAGAAGTAATGCGTTTACTTACAAAGCTGTGGGCAACAGAAGAGTTAATAATGGCACGTACATCCCTGCATCCTCGCCTTGTGGAAGCAGCAGCCTCAGAACAGGTGCAACACACAAACCAGTTTCAGGTCGCTTACAGCCCCCTTCGGGAATAACAGCACCAGCTCCATTCAGTTTGAGCTCGGATGTCTTTCAGTCACCCGTCCACGTGTACTCAGATAGAACAGATTTAAACGAAGGAAGCCTTCGGTACTGAGCTGTGCTTACACAGACCTGCGCTCGGGGACCTTTTTTCCCTACTCCTTTTGTAATGCAGAAGGCTGCAGTAATTACAGGAGCTGTGCAAGTATGTTATCACCAGGGCACGGCTGTGAGCTCACCAACACCAGCTCTGGAAACATTAGGGCTCCAATTCTACCGTTTTCTTTACCATGAGCAATTTTTTCCAACCGTGATTCACCTCAGGGGAAAAAAAAGCAAAAAGCAAGCCTGACTGGGTTCCATGCAAAGGCTTCAGAGCGTGGGCTGAAACACAACAGGGAGTGGTACTCTGGTGCTGAAAACCCCCCCTCTGCTCCCTCCTCACCGTGCTCTCTGCAGACACTTTCTGCCTACCCCAGCCCTGCTTAAACTGAGACACTGCTTCTGTAAGCAAATGAATTGTTTGGGGGTTTTATACGCATTTAATCCACTGGGAAAACTAAAGCCATGTGAAACAGGAAGGAAGACAATCCAGAGCACACTGGAACCTGAGACAAGAGGATCTGTATCTGCAACTAACAGAAGAGACGGAACGTGCTCGACCAGTACTCGGCTGCTGTTTCCTTCTCAAGCATTATCTTCCTCAATAATACTATCCACGGACAACAGACAAATAGTCTCCTGTTTTTCACAAAGAACAAAGAGAAACCCTTTTTCTGAAGGAAGACACGAAGACTGCTCCCGAGTCAAAATTCCACAGCCAGAGCAGCTCTGCTAAGTGCCCAGAGCGCTCTGCTATTGTGATAAGACTGGATCAGGATATGCCTCCTGGTGAACTCACCACTAAAGTATTTTCCCTTTCTGCACAGCACGGATGAACGCTGCTGATAGCGTCCGCGGCCAGGTCTGGGCAAAGCTCTGCTCTCCTACCACCGAGACCCTCCTCCCTTGATCTACTTGGCTGTGAAAATTTCCACACCTTTGTGTGCAGAGGCTCTGTACAGCAGAGCGAGACCTTTGCTGAGGCAGAGATCACCTGTTCCTTAAGAGCTGACCCTTCCTCGGGATTTGCTGTGTCTCTGGGTGCTGCACGCTCCAGCTGTGGGGCCTTTCAGACAAGAAGCCACAGGTTTCCAAGCTGAAGAATGACATTTCCTGCACCTGGAATCAGGCAAATCCACCAGCACTGCACCCAACCTCCTCACTCCAGGATGGGGGAAGGATGCCAACCCAAGCATTCCTGGAACCGTCTGTCCACCCATGACTCATGAGGGTAACACAGGGTAACACGGAGCCACCTCAGAGACCACAACCACGGCCAGAGCTGCCCCAGAAACAAGTGCCAAAGCAGAGATGAGCAGGCTGGCAAGATCCTGGGGAGGATGAACTGCTGTCAGTACCTACTGCTGTCGGCTCCCAGAAGAGGTCTTGTTAGAAAGGGGCACAGGGTGAAAACACTTCCTGTTACGCAGGCAAGTTCTAGGGCTTAGAGCAATTACTTCACAAATAAAGCCAAACAGGATTACAGCCCAAACCCTGTAACTCCAGAGAAACCACAAGTGTAATTAGCTCCTAAAACAAGACGGGCGACTGTTTAGACATGATACAGCAGAGACGCCGCAGCTTCCCTGCGGAATTTCATGACACCTCCAACGCTGAACAGGAGCACAAACTTTCCACCTGCAGCCCAGACTGTCTGAAATTTTCTGCTCCGTGGCGGTTTGATTCGTAAGCAAACGCAGCACACAGACCCGTGCAGGGGAAGCCGTGGGAACGCGACCATTAGGCGAGAACGCTTGCCCGGTTCCAGGCACGCAGCAGAGGGACGCAGGGCGTGCCAATGCAGTCGCCCTGTTCCCTGCTTTTCAGAAAACTCAGCTTCTTTCCAGGCACAGATCTTGACTTGTACTTTATGGTATCCTGGACTGTCTCCAACCCCAGCACTTCAAAGCGAACGGCAAGTCTGAACTGCGATAACGCCTCGTGTGTGACCCTACGTTACCTTCCAAGAGCTCTAAATTCAAGGAAATGGCACACAAAACTAACCAAGGGCCTGAAAGTATCGGGACACCCAGCATCATGGCCTCGCTGTCTAACGCTTTCTTTCAACCGAAAAGAGCTCAGCCTGGCAAGGTCTGAGCTCTGCTGAGTCACTTGCTGCCTATCTAAAATCTAAACAGACTGCCTGATCTCTTGCTTTTAGAGACTTCATTACTAGAGTCTTCTTGACAGTCGGACTCCAGAAAGCTGTGGATTCTGGAACTAACACATCCCGTGATGCACGTCTTGTTTATCGGAGGAACTCCTCAACTCACACAGCAATAAAGGCTTCTTCCAAGTGAATCAGGAGATGTTATCTGAGAAGAGACAACACGGACTTGTCAGAACACAGGAGCACTGCAAATTGTTCCTCTGTGCTACCAGGAACACTGGACTTGCAGGCGGAGCAGATGCAATGGATACACCAGTCTTGACATTCTCTCACACGGAACAAATACAACTAGGTGGAAAGGAGACAGAGTTGTACCAAGCCCGCTGAAACGAGAGTAACCCAAAAAGCAGCCTCAAAGTATTCCTGGTAAATTAGAGAAGGCTGAATCAAGAGGCCGTTCTTGGGGGTCTGTCCTAGCTTCTGTTCTACACCTTCACTGGCAATCTGCGCATTGCATCAAGAGAGTGTTGTCATTAAACTTGCAGGGCTGGCAGTGGCTAATGAGCAGAAGAACGGGACCAGATGCAGACTGATAGTCACAAACCTCAGGGAGGGTGTGGTAAAACAGCAGTATGAGTATGTTCAGCTGTATATCGTAAGCTGCACAAAAGCAGAGTGGATTTAACTCCACCAGCAGCCACTTAGCAAACAGTGAAGACCTAGAGCTTACACGAGATCACAAGCTGAACTTAAGCCTACAGCCCTATGCTCACAGGAGGAAGAGAACCATACAGAAGCAGACGGTTCAGAAGTGCACAGTCACGCAGCACGACAATCCCAGAAGGCTACAGACGGCAGCGCTTTTTCAGCACTGGCAAGGCATCAGGGGCAATCCTTCATCCCACCACCCCATACCTGCAGCTGCATGGGGTAAGTGATCAACATCAAAGAAAGGAGTGACTAAGAGGACTAAAGTCAGAATTGTGTCTGAAGTAAGAGCACAGTTTAAAGAAGGGAAAGGAGGTGCATACCGACCTTCAAACACGTAAGTGATTGCCATGAAAAGAGAGCACACTACCTTGTCAATAGTAATGAGCAGGGCAAGAAGTACCAGACTCAAAAGGCAGCATATGAAAGATTCAAGGAGTAAGAAAGTCAAAAGGCAGTGTGAAAGATTCAAGTTAGACTTCAGAATTACTTTTCAATGAGAAGACAGTGAAGGGTCAGTACGGATCCCGATATTTTCCTCAATGGAAATCCTTACAAACAGGTCAGGCAATCACGTGCCCTGAGTAACACACACGAGATAACCCAAGCCCCATCTTTTGCTGGGCAGATGCAATAAAGGAGGTTCTTTTTAGTCACATCCTCCTTGATGCTCAATGTTTACAGTGCTCTTGGATTCTCCCTCTGAAGGAATTACTGCAGACTGAAGTGATATTTACAATTCAGGACACTTCAAACAGTTTCTGTTCAGCTCAGATCAGTGTTCAAAACCTTCTTCACCTTCTTGTGAAGCGATGTCATCCTCAATGGCAATTTGCAGTTAGACACGAAGAGAAGAAACCAAGGTGGTTAGAGCCTGGAGGAACACATCACGCTCTGAACCCTTACCGACACCAGCATCAAAGCTGTTAAAATGCATGTTCTGCTCTGGCCAGTTCCTCACTACATCTGAGGAATGCAATGGACCTTCTGGCATCCTGAAAGAGATGCAGTAAGATGACACGAAACCTATACCAGAGATTTTAGTGACCTTCCTATTAAAGAGGGAAAACTGTTCCAGTAAAATCATGTGGCACATAAGCGTGTCTGCAAGGAACTGCACTTAGTTATCAAACCCATCAGCTATGTCATGGCTATTAACTTAACTGTCATTAATCCATCTGTACTCTGTTCTTCAGAGCCTTACCTCCTCATTAAGCAGCATGGAAGCTTCTGTACTACCTTGTTTGACTCTGTTCATGACACAACTTGTATCGCAGCCTCCATCCCTCCACTACTCCCAGGATTCCCCAAAGAGCCTCAGGAACAGCAGCAAAGGTTCCTGGCTTTCAGAGTGTAGAATGTACGGGATTACAGAATCTGTTTGCCTGGAGAGACCTCTGAGATCACCAAGTCCAACCTTTGACCTAGCACTGCCACATCACCAGAGAGCAGGATGGCATTAAACCACATTTTTAAAAGATAAAGATATTGAGACAAGCACCTTGCGAGAGAAAGCTCACGAAACACCGGCAGCCTACAGCACAGCATTCACTGAACACAGCTGGAAGAGCTGTAATGATGTGTGGGTTAGTGCCTTCATTTTTACGGACTGCGCTTGGCTCCCAAATCACACACAAGAACTAATAAAGACAATTACTGGGGGGAGAGCTCTGCTCTTCCAGTACTACAGCATTTCAGGGGAAAAAAGCAGCAGTAAAAGCCTCACACCCCAAAACTGTTCAAACCCCCCAGAAGACGTTAGCATTAAAACCCCATTTATCCACAACTCAAACTACAGACTTGCTTAACCACTACACGCCCAGGTGGTTGCTGACGTGTGGCAAGGGGCATCAGGAACAGCAACTTAGCCAACCACTACCGAAGGGGCTTTGGGCATCCTCAGCGTTTCCATGTTTTCCCTTTCTGTTCCCTCAGGTAACAGCACAGGTGAGAGAACAACTTGCCCAGGAACTCTCCAGTGAGTGTATTTTTATTCTGCTTTCTCCTCTGACACCCAAATTCTTCTCTTGTTAAGTTGGAACCAAGGAAAGGAAAACACCCGTTGGAATAGAACTCTGGGACAGTATCTATTGGATGTCTGCAAGAGACACTCTGCTCTTCAAAAATGGCACCAGGTACTTGAGCGGTCGATTCCTCGAGAGCGCTTTCCTTACAGTCTGTGGCTACGGCTGTGCTTCCCTTTGCCCCTGTAATGCTAGTGTCTTTGTGAATTCCATCAGTCAGTACCCCTGACCCAAATGCTATCTTGGGAAGTAACAATGCTGAGTCAAAAACCACGCAGATGCTGAGAGTATCTGCCTTCCTGGTTTTTCGTTCCATCTCCTCCAGAGTTGTGCATCTAACTTTTCAGTCCAAAAGCAGGAGAGGGGGCTCAGATACAACCCATTCTGCAGTGTCCCATCCTGCGCTGGTTTCCGTGTGCACCTTACACTGCCAAAGTGCCTACAATGTTAAGAGCATCCCGTTACACGCGTGGTAAAAACAGCAGCAGCTTCTGTGTTTCAGGATGCTCTGGCTACGAAAAAAAGCTAGCAGAGACGCTGGTGGCTGTTCACCACTCCCTGATGATGAGGACATCATGGGTGCAGTCCTGACGTCAGTGGTTTTCCTATGTGTGCAGATATGGAACTGCAGAAAAAGCCTGTTTTACTGCTTTAAACTCCCTTACAAAACTTTGCAGAGCGTTCAGGAAAGACATCTGCCCAACACGACCACAAAACCAGACAGATACTGGACGTGTCTATTCCTGGAGACACAGAACCGTGTGTTTCTTGTTTCAGCCAGGAGGCAACACCTGGGTCATTCCCTTCATGCCTCTCACAGAGGGAGAGGAAGGAAGAGCAGGAAAGGGAATGATACAGACACACTCCACTCAGAAAGAAGTGTTTGAAAGGAGAACAGTAACCGTGATGCCCTGAGCAAATTCCAGTTTGAGCTGTTCCATCCTAAAAAGTCCTCGGGGGCAGATTCCCTCCACCTTTGGCACAGCAGCAACCCAAACATGGCCCTTTATGTACTGTGAGCAGAGAAACCATCACCAACCTTCCCTCTGAGGCCCAATGTATTTCTGTAGTGGGAGAAGAATGCAGATGCATTTGGGGGCCGCACGGGGCAGACCTGACAGCAACACATTACTCTGCTGCAACCTAGGGCAAAAGGTCCATGGGTTTATTAAGTCCTGTAATCGCCTGCTAGGTCAGCGGGGGCAATGACACCAGTGGGAAATGCCACGTTTCAGATACGAACAAAAGCAGTAATTCAACAGAACTGACAGAGCGAGGAAAGCCCGCGGATTAGCAAAACCATCAATGAAGTAACCCGGCTTTTCAGGGAAGATGGACGATCTCCCGCGCTGCACCCTGCCCTCCTACAGAGGATGGCACCTTTAAAACAAACTGACAACAAAAACCCCAGAGGGACGTGTAAGGGAAGGATACACACTCGCACAGGGAGAGGGATGTGTAAGGGAAGGATACACACTCGCACAGGGAGAGGGATGTTTAAGGGAAGGATGCACACTCAAAAAGGGAGAGGGATGTTTAAGGGACGGATACACACTCAAAAAGGGAGAGGGATGTTTAAGGGAAGGATACACACTCAAAAAGGTTATTCTAAACACAGGTAAAAAGCACCTGTTGCATCCAACATTATGCACTGTACCACCTCTTTTGCACCCAGCCAAGTAAACCTTTGGGCTCTTACACAGCTACTAGAGCAAACCCTGAGACACCACGGACCCTCTGCTCACACAAGGGAGAACAAATTAGGGTTTCTACCTCTTGGTAATCTGAGTAGGATCCTGCAGGCCTGGATCCAGTTCAAAGATCTCATTATCCAGGAGCCTTCGGAGCGTCACGTCTGCCAGCTGCTCCATGATCCTGAAAGCTTCAGCAATATTAAGGAACGTGGAGAAGTCGCGCTCTTTGTTTGGAGTGGTGACACGGACCGTGTCGGTCATGAAGACATTGGAGGTTCTTTCTAGCTTCTGGACCTCAACCCAAGGAATTATAAGTTTCACTGCCATCAGAGAAAAAAGCAAACGTGGGTTGGAAACTCTGCGTGCATTTTCAGACTCGGGAAAAAAGCAAATTCAGATAAAATGAAAGCAACTAGAGAGGAGAGAGACAATGACTCCATGACAGATGAGACGCCTGCTATTTCTCAACGTTCGCTCTCTCCCGCACCGCAAGACTGCCTTTTTCAGAATCTCTTCCTCAACGTTTTATCTGTGGTCACAAGAACTGGGGGACTGGGGACTTCTGGCTTTGCAGAACCACTGCTGCAAGCTGTGCTCCTAGCTTCTTCACAGGTAATTTCTGCCGCCTGCTTTGCTAACGCCAGAAGAA
Organism: Upupa epops; assembly: GCA_013397515.1. NCBI lineage: Eukaryota > Metazoa > Chordata > Aves > Bucerotiformes > Upupidae > Upupa > Upupa epops. The sequence continues at coordinate 64,426 of VZRI01007956.1, read as the reverse complement.
ACTGTTCATTCGTGGTGATAATCGGGAGAGGCTTCTCCCCGAAAATAAAGCACCGGGAGGTGGAAACCCAATTCCACGCGTTTGGTTTTGGGCACTGCCGCACATGGAAGACACTGAGGGGCTGGAGCGGGTCCCAACGAGGGCAACAAGATTGGCAAAAGGTCTGGAAAACAAGTCCTACAAGGAGTTGTTGAGGGAGCTGGGGCTACTTAGGCTGGAAAAAAAAAGGCTGAAGGGGAGATCTTATTGCTGTCTACAACTGTCTGAAAGGAGGGTGTAGAGAGGTCGATGTTGGACTCTTCTCACAAGTTACAAGCAACAGGACAAGAGGAAATGGCCCCAAGTTGTGCCAGGGGAGGTTTAAGTTAAACATCAGGAAAAAGGTCTTCACTGATGGCCCTTCAGGCATTGGAACAGGCTGCCCAGGTCACTGTCACCTCTGGATGTGCTTAAACGTTCTGTAGACACGGAGCTCAGGGGCAGGGTTTCGTGGTGGTTGGGAGAGTTAGATTACTGCTAAGACTCGATGATCTTAAGGGGTTATTTTCAATCTAAACAATTCGATGATCCTATGCACAATTCTCTTGACTGTTGAAGTTAAGCCAGGTCCAATTCAAGAGGAAGCTTCTGCACACGGTAGTGTTCACAGCATTCCATTACTACTGGAAACGGGGCCTTCAGAAAAAGCTGCTTAAGAACTGGGGCTTCCTCATTTGGGCTACTTTTTCCTGAAGTGGTGCACAGGCAAATTTTGCCTTCAACAATACCCGTGGTCAGGCTTGTTTACAGGAAGGCAGAGAGCATCATTCTCTACCCTTAAACACAGATGAATCACGTAAATACAAACGATAAATAGAATCAGCTTATTTTAGATAACTCGACAGGATGTTACTTGCCTCCCTCGTAAAAATCTCTGGGCAGAAATTAGGCTGGAAAGGACTTTAAAATAGATCGAATTTCTGCTTAACAACTGTTGGAAACTTCCCAGCTTCTTCTGTGCCAATAACAGCAAGACTACACCCCCTGGCATCCCTAGCTGGACTCCTGATGCCAATACAGCACTAAGATTCAGTAATAACTAACGCTGTTAGACATTCATGACACTTACCCACGAGCAGGAGTTACCTCAGGAGCTACCCTTACCAAGTTCTCTGCAGTACATGAACCACGGCTGGCACGATTACCTGCTGATCTCATTCTGCCTTACTGAAATCAAGCACAGCTGCGTCAACAGGCACACACTGTGTGACTGATCAGAAAATCACTCGCACGGACACAGCCAGTGCAGGAAAGATGAAACAGCACTGCAGCAATAGCACTATTGTTCACCCGGGCTGCACTCACACTGGCTTTACCAGGCAGGTTACAGAAACAACAAAGCAGACCCTAAGGGGACCAAACTACCAATGAAAGGTGCAAAGCCTTAGAAGGTTTAGAAAAACATGAGTTTAATTAAAAAACGTGAGGAAACCTCGGCACAGCCTTTCAAGAAATCAGATGTTCTATGTCTCTGAAGTTCTGCAAATACTTCAGGACTCAGATAAAAGGGGACTTGTTCTGGAAAAAAGTTCCATGGAGCTTATGCCCACCACAGCTTCATTTCAGGAGAAGCTGAAAACAGGTTCCAACACTCCATTCCAGGTTCTTTCAACAGAAAACACGGAAAGGGAACGGACTTGACAGAAGCAGAATACTTAATACTTTGCTTAGAAAGACATTTTGATCAACCTAAAACACATGCAGGCACTACTTTTATTGCAACTCATCCATTCCCTCCCCTGTGCTATGTTAAAGAATTGAATATGTGAGATTTCATGGCAATATTTTCATCACCAGATTTAATTTGTGATTTCTATCTGGAAAAAAAAAAGACAATCAATCCCCTGTTCTACATACAATCAGCATCAACTTCCCCAACAGCCACATCACAACTGCAGTAAATCTGGCTTATCCAGTGTATCACATGTACTTCATTGAAAGGGACAAGACACTACCCTGAAACAGAAGCACTGTGCTTCACCAGAATGGAAGAAGTGGGAAGCACTGGAACAGGGAAGTTTAACCAAAAGAAAATCCAGGGGTTTGTTTACAAGCAAATACATGGAAACACCAAGACAAGGCAAGTGACTGCAACAGTGAATGAACAGTGTCTTTTCATGGTCAGAATGAAATGTTGCTACCACGCAGTGGTTTGTGGGGGGGGGGTTAATAACAATTTGTTATGAAAATACAAAAAGAGGGGAGAATGATTTCTTCCTGAATAATAGAGAGTGATGCTGTACTTCCGTTATCATTTAACTACCTGTGGTACTGCAAAAATACGGTTTTTGGAACAGACTAAAGGGTTCTTCTCTCCCCCTCTTCCTTCTCCCCTTATCTGTCAGTAATAAATGCAATCTGAGCTTTGAGTGCTTTGGCAGAACGGGTATCTGATTTAATGAGAGAAAGCCTGCAATAATAACGAGAAGGCATGATTGACAAAGGATGTTATTTAGTGCTAAACAGAAAACAAGGAGATAAACAAGAACTCGGGCATCTCAGATGTGTCAGCTCCACTCTAGTCTGGCCAGCAGAACTCAGATCTTGTTTTTATAATGAACTACAAACTTCACAGCTTTTTAAATCTGACTCTGCCACCTTCTGCAACACAACAAGATAACTGGCCTGAAGTAACAGGAGGGGGAAAAGCCCTCTAATTCTCAGCATGTTGGTATCTTCTAAGTCCTGTAATTTACTAGCTTTCTTATCTTTACATTAAGTTATGCATTTGTTTTAAATCTACAGCTTTATTTGACTAGGCAGCCCAAGATTAAACCCAGACAGCAAATGGTAACGTTGTCCGGACTGCTGTAAGGGAGAACTCTTGCTGTATTTATAGTAGCATGAGTTTATGTTACTGTCCTTGCTGAAGTTGCAGCAGGACTTAAAATGTGAGCAGTTCATGCATGATCTTACTAAACAAAGAAATGCTACATCCTCTTTCACCACCTAATATCCATTACATTCGTTTACACCTTCTCAGTCTGTTCTGACAGGCTTTTCATAATCCACGTGACCCTTCCTCTGCAGAGGAACACCATTACCAGTCTCACATAGTCACTGGACTGTGTGAAGGTCTAAAAACCCCAGGACACATTTCTTGTGACCTTCCTGCACCTTCTACTCAGAAACACAAAGAAATCCCCCTAAATTGCTATTGTTTACCCTTAAATCCTCCAAATTTTCACCCAGTTCTCTAGGGCACAGCCTGGGCTGTTTTCAAGCAGGCAGCTTGACTCCAGTATCCCTGATTCCAGTATCCCTGTCTCCACCATCTGTTTCCAGTACACCAGACAGTGATGGCTGCTTCCCCAGCTGTGGGGGGGACCTGTCCTTAAGCAGTTTTGGCACTGAAAGTCTCCATTTCAGACCCCGTAGTTGTGTTACTTGTTAAGGCTGCTTCACCGTGGCAAGGGAAAGAACCACAAAGCAGCTGTGGCTGCACACTCCTACAGTCTCCTTTTATTAGGGGATTCATATTAGAATAGAAGCACAAAGGTTGAAGCAAAACCCAAATGAAACAGGCTCTTTCTGCTGAACAACAAAAAAACCTCAGGAACTAGACATCAGAGATTAAGTAGGTTTGGCATAAAAATTCTAGCTGCTCTTGCTTTTAAATGTAGTTATAGATCTCTCCAGCGTTAGATCCTTTGTGTATTTACACTTACATTCTTTGCCGAGGAAGAAGGAATAAAAACACAGATGATTGATGCTCAAATAAAGCCAGCCTTGCCGAGGAACTTTTCCTTTCCAACAGCAACAGGAATAATAGGTGATCAACTTCTCTGCTTCAGGAAAATTAAATCTGGATTCAAATTTCACCAGGGCGTCTCGGAACTTCTCAGGGTCTTCCTCCTGCTCGGCGAGCTTGCTGCTCGTTTCCTCTGCAATCAGTGCCTGAGTCCATAAGGAGATAGCGTATCAGGACAGAGCGGTGGCACTCATGCTCAAGCAAGTTGCTACAAGCTGCCCATTCAGACTTCAATAAACAACCCTTTCTTACAGGCAAATTCAAGCTGACAGTGCACTTTTCACAACTGGAGAACTTTCTGCGCTGTCTGAACCTCTCAGACATCTTGAAGGCTTCCAAATCAAGACTTCTGGGGCCTTTTTTTTGTTGAGAAATTTTCAGCTAGCCTACAGGACCGTGTATTTACAGTTTCATTACGGGCTGTGACTGCTGCTGTTTGGTGCACACAGAGCAAGGCTGCAGCAAGAACTCTAAGTAAAGAACCGCTGCTCTTTTCTTATGAAAAGGCAATGCCAGTAACTTGCAGTGTGCCTGGAACACGGTGTCAAGAACATGGTGTCAGGCACAGCTACGCGATTATAATCCAGTGCTGAGAACTTCACCTGAGCAAAGCAGCCGCGCATGTATGGCAGCCCCATCCCCTGTATGCTACAGCAGTCGGAACAATGTGCAATTACCAAGCTGCTACGACACGCCAAAAATCTACGCCGCGGTCCCCAACCTGGATTGAACGTTAACTGATCAAACCTAAAGACTTTTAAACAAGCAGCAGTCTGCCACAGCCTTGTCAAGAGAGATGAACGTCAGCCGAGCCTTTCAGTGCCTTTAGACAGCCTGCTTCCTTTAGAGCATGGTAACACCTGAGATTACACAGTAATCTCCTGCCTCTCCATGCCCTCCTTACCCAACTTCAGAGCCCACGGAGATCACAGCAGAAGGGCTGAAATTCTTCAAAACACTAAGCTCCTACAAATCTTCCAGAACAAAAAAGCAGGTACTGGGGAAGACCACCTCACGAAAACTCTTAGCAAGGGAAAGCTTGCAGCAGGACCTGAGCTCCACAAGTCCCTCTCAGACCTCCACCCCGGCTGTCCATCACCATTGCAGTGTGCATCCTATGGAAGCCGAGCTCAGGACTCCAGGCTTCCTAAGTTTTACCACGCATGCTATTATTATTTTGAACCTCATCTTCAGACACCACATTCGTTTGAAAATGCATTTTGCCTTCAAAAAGGGTATTTATTTTTGCAACACTGCTACCAGCCAGCAGCTGCACTGCAGTGCCCGGGCACAGACCCCACACCTTGCAAAGCCACGGGCAGTCTCTGAGCTAGGTCCTTGTGATGCAGACGCCGTTGCACAAGAACCTTATACCCTGTCCCTGTGTGGTCAGGACAGCGTGCGGCCAGCAAAGCCAAACACTGTGGCTGACAACACATCATGTCATATGCTGACTCCTATGAGTCCCACCGAGAGGGACAGCAGTATGGAAATGGGGAGATGAGATAGAACTAGGAAAAGCAGAGGAAGGAAGAGAAACACAGGAAGGAGACAAAGCTGAGATGTAGGAAGGGGAAGCACTTAACACAACGTTTAGGTGAGTCACAAGAACTGAATCCAGAATGAAACCTCAGCTGCACCTCACAGGGAATATAAAAAAACAACCCAGTGAAGCTGGGCGGCGACAGGTGAGACAGAGGTTAGATACTTCCACTGGAGAAATGTCCCAGGAAATGTGAGTAAAGATGCACAGATGCCAGCTACACCAGGTGCAAGTGCCACACCGAATAAACGACGCAGAAAGGGTGAAAGCAAGCTGCTTTCCTTACCTTCACTTTCCCTTTGACAAAGCTAACAATATCTTCTTTGTTGTCAAACACAGACAAAGTATGAAGCAAGTTCTGTTCCAGCCACTCCCAGTGCTGGTTTATCTCCTCCGCAGTGGCACCTAGAAAAGCACAAAGCAGCGTACTGAAAATCACCCTAGGAAATTAAATTGAGAAGAAATAGTGTAATTAAACACACTACTTCTTCAATGCTGAGAAACTGAACTTCCGACCTCTAAACTGTCGGTAGCAAACAGGTCCAAAAGGTCTCATTTATTGCAGTAGAGAGAAAAACAGAACCCGCATTGTTTCAGAGAAAGCAGGTTCTGTGCTTTCATCTTCTCGAGTGCTGTCAGACATCAGGTGGCACATTAAAAGACAAAGCAGAAAAAGGCCAGCACAACTTCATCCTCAGCATTCAAGAGACCGCTGGAAACCTCTGAGTCGCACCCTGTTGCCGAAGTGCCCTCCCTTGGTATGGGCATGCATGCACACACAGGCCACAGCACACATGCGCACCCCCTGAGAGGAAGATACAGAGTCACCCCACTCGAAAAGCTTTCAGCACCTAAAACCAAGAGCTCAGTTCAGCAATGCCTAACAGTCTGTAAGAGCGTATCTCACACTGTGGGCAAGAACAGCAAATGAAAGCTTGGCCAAATAAAGAGCTTTAACTATAGAAGGTTTCCTTATTTAAGGACTTCTGTAAGGGGTCTGATGTTGTTTTCAACGTCCTGTGTTCATACTAACTCAATAAATATCCTGATCCCCACCTGTTCACTGTGTTTCTGATTTAACCTAAACTGTCACATCTGTCCCAGTGACAGAAACACCAGCGCAAGACAGACAGCACACGGGGCAATCGGGAAAATCTGGCCCCTCCAGATCTTACTGGTCAGGGATTAAAGGCTGTAGGTGAAAAAATGAAGGTAGCAAGAGTTGCTTTTCCTAATGCTAGTGGAAGAAAGAACTAGTCGGATGTAAGAGGTGTACAAGTCACAGGCAAACACAGTAATGAACTAAATCTCTACTAGAAGACATTCTCCACTAAATTACAGCGTCAACACTACCTCGAGATTCGATTTGCGCGTACCCTGGAGACGTATCCTGTTGCCTTACAACAAAAACTGGTCAAATTAGCTAAGGATTTTCCACTTTCCTCTGCTCTGTCTTCCATGCACAATGCCTACTGGCAGGGAAACTTTCCAAGCTTCAACTTCCACGACAGGAAGGCCTTGTCAGGGAATCTTCATAAATACCGTTAATCAATTACGTTAAAAATCATCTCCAAAGAAGAGACACTTTCATGTCCTTTAAGCAAAGACACAAATGATGTTGCTTACTAACAACACCAGAAGTCCAGAAATTTTATACTGCAAGGGCTGTGCAAAGCAAACACTGAGGTGAATTTCAATCTCTGAGGAGCCTAAACCAACCGTGTAAGATAGCTGGTGGGCTGCCTTTTGTGACACAAGCCAGGAGGAGTGTTTATACTGCTTGGACAGCACTGAGCTTGGGCTCTAGCAACGACTGTCCCCCATAGGGGCTGCTGTAATCTTTCCTGCCTGCCAGCCTTTAGGCACCTCCAGGGACTTTGCTCAAATAATGCCCCTTCCATGTGGTCAGGCCAACTTCTCAGTTTTTAGGTCCTCTATTTCTAATTTCTATTCCATGGCTTAAAGCCCTTCTGTGATTTCACCCAAGAATTGCTAACCTCTTACTTATTCCCCTTCCTGTGCCAATGCACAGCAATTTATTCCACCTTCCACCCATCTTCTTCATGTGCCTATGCCAGATGTGTATTTAACCACAGCCTCACTTTTCATAACCTCTTATTTAAGCTCGCTTCTCACCCATCTCTTTACCTTCTGTCTCACAGCAGTTACACCGCACCGCTTCACTGGGACTTGTGTTTGTTTTGCCCACAAGCCTTCTGAAAGGAAACCTGCAAGAGGCTCCACACTACAAATGAGACTGGCCTTTTCTTTAGCCCTGTGCCGACTGGTACAACATGATAACCATCTGAATGAAAACATCTTTGCCAGATGTCATGCTGGGCAGGGATCAGGCTTTCAGGCAGCCCTCGGTGATTCGCAGAAGTCCCTAACACAGATCTGACCCTTCTGCATACATTATCATTTGAGCCTAGGGCTCCCAGGATAGTGGCCTGCCAACATACAATTAAATGTCATTTTAATGAACTGCCTAATGACAACGCAGCCATCCCTAATGAAGTTACACAGCAAACTGGAAGGAGCTCCTGCAGCTGCTCCTTTCCCTTGCTGTATAGCAGGAACCTTCATTTGACTCACTGCTCCGTTCAAGTCCAGTACTAAAACTCAGGATGCTGTGTTTGCATGAAGCACCTTGCTTAGACAGTCCTGAGAGTCCTGCAGACTTCTAAGAAAAGGGTCAGATGATGCTGTTGCTCTGACTCCTACTGCCAATGCCAGCTGTCCCCTGGGAACTCACGTCAGGATTTCAGAGCAGCAGTATTATCCAGAAACAATTTCTGCTAGCGAGGTTCCTCATTTCTGTGCAGCTCTGGCAAGCACACATGCCCTGCCCACTCTGCACAAAAAACAGAGCCCTCTGCTTTCCGCTCTGTTACTACAGATCTCATTTTCTCAGGGCTAAGTATCCATTAAGAAGAGGCAAAGAGAATTTCAGAAAGCACTAATCAAGTAAGCTTATTCCAGAAAAATCCCTAACCATTCCAATATAGTTCCTTTAATATAAAAAACAAAAACCAAACTAAAATGTGGTAGTGAGAGTGTGGATAGGACAAGCATCCTATCCAGCCTCAAAAAGTAATATTTACACTGCTCAAGAAGCCCTCAAAGGCAACACTGAACTTCCTTTTCTAGTGAAAGCGACCTGGCTTCATCAGAGAACCGACAGCATGAAGCTCTTAAATCTCTCCATAAGATGGCATTATTTAAATACAAGAAGGAGAGGGACAGGGATATAAATCATGGAGCAATTACCAACTGAGAACCATGTAGCCACAATCAAAGTGCTCAAACGGAATTTAGGAAAGCGTCCTCACACATCTGGCCCAGGGAAAAATGCCCAGGATTAGTGGGGAGCAGGCAGAGGGATCCCTGCTGAACCAAGGAAGTAATGCTGAATGCACCTACAAAGGTTTTCCTTTTCAATGACTACTACATCAAACACCATCAACACACCAGTGCGTACGCAGCTAACTATCTCACATCTTGATCTGTACAAGAATGGGATATTTTCACTTGGAAGGGCCCTACAACAGTCATCTAGTCCGAATGCCTGACCACTTCAGGGCTGACCAAAGGTGATGGATAGCCTGTTACTGTCCAACACACCGCAGTGGACAGTTACTTAAATATCAACAAGCTTTAGGCATGGATCACCTCTCTAGGAAGACTGTCCCAGGGTTTGGCCACCATTTCAGGAAAGAAATGTTTCCTAATGTCCAATCCACCCCCCCCCCCCGCACAGCTCTGAGCCATTCCCAAAGGAAAACCTGCTGTGAGCTTCAATGCCAGGATTTTATAGACTGCAGCAGAAGGGATATGAAGGGTTCTGAGGACTGGCCAAGCACACACAGGGTGAACGGAATAAGAACGTTTGGATGGTCTTTACTGTGCTATGGCGAAGCACCTGCAATTCAGGTTGTTACCCTCTCCTGAGCCTTCAGAGCTGCAGAAACACTGCAAAAGGGATTAGTGCACAAACAACCAGGAAATTAGTCAGTCTCCCGTGCTTCCCAACTCACGCAGCATCTGCCAAATCTTCCAGTCACATTTCATTATAACCAAGTGTGGTGAGACACTTCATAGTAAGCAAGAAAAAGACCAGAGCAGTGAGACTGGACTAAGTAGTCTCTTGCTGTAAGGAACTAGTACTACTGTACGAAAAGACACAGGTATGACCAGAACCACATTACTCTGCAAGAAGTACAAAACTGACACAAAACACCCTTAGCTGAACAAGCTTCCCACAGACACCTGATGTTCCTGGTTAACACTTTCTCGTAATTCCTGTCTGGGATTTTAACCAGAGGTTAATTTCCTTGTTAAACAAGCTATAGGCAACAGCGTTACACACACACACCACTAGCTGGGGTTACCTTGAGCTTCTTGGACATGCAGACATGGACCATGCTCAGAACCGGTTCGGGGTTTTTCAGCTGTGACTCACCAATAGCTATGGCCCAGTAAACTTCTGATCCGTTCAATAACTCACCACATGCAATGGCAGAGTAAACCTGTGAGCCTGGAACTTGAAGTAAAATGCGAAACGGTGCGACACGTGCGTTAGAGTCTAACACGGCGTCCAGGGCACCGACCAAGCGACCTGCAGAGAGAAAGGGGATAGATGAGAGCTAGTACCAGCTGTAACTTCTGTGGCCTGCAAGTCCTTTCACAGCCGTAGAACTCAAACACAGAACATCACGATAACAATTCTTTTCCTATTTTATACTGTGATTTACAGAGCAAAAGGCAAATCAGATGAGAAGATCAAAAGCATACCGAGTTCTTTGCGTTTCTGGTTTTGCCTCACAGACACGCATACAACCACAGAATTGAGGGGGAAACACCTGAGGGCACCTGAAGAAATTACTGTTCCAGCCCCACTTAAATAAATGCCATTAGTGGTGTGTGACCAACCTGTTCTTCAAAATCTCTCACAACCAAGACGCAACAACTTCCCCGGCTAGCCTCTTCCATTATTCCTATGAAGCATTCTTACAGCCAACCACACAATCTTAAACTTTCTCGCTGGGAATGAATCCTGTTCCCTGGAACATGGACAGTAATTAATTGGCCACAGGCTTTTTTTATGTTACTGTCTGACATCCTGGAAACCTACCATCATGACTGCCCACCCTGTTATAGTTTCTTTTCTAAACAAACACAGATCACCTAATTTTTTCCTTATGGGCCATGTGTTTCAAACAGCTCATTGTTCTTGAGCTTAAACTGGAATCTCTTCGAGTGTTACATTCCAAACTGGACATGATGCTCACTACTGGGTAAGTCATAGGAAGAATGAAAAATGACCTCTTGTATCTTGCATGCATACCACTGAATCCAAGAAAGCTTGCAGCACTATCCCACTGGAAATCAACACCTGTGATAAACACAGGCAAACTCATTTCAGTGAAATGGAGCAATCGCTGCCCCCAAAAAAAGACCTTCCAGTCTGGAGATCAGGTCGAGTTCCTGGCCTTTCTCACTAGACACCCCTCCAGAGCAGGCAGAGCCCAGCCACGCATCAAACAGCTACCCAAATGCTGTGAAGTGCAAGCAGGCGTGTTAACGGCATTCACAGTTGGTTTATGGCACCTAACACAGCAACTCAGCAGCAGCTTTATGGTCAATTCCTTTATGTAGTGCATCCTGCAGAGACATAACCTCCTACGGAGAAAGGTAGCAGACAGTGAAAAACGGTGTTAACGTGTCTGCTTTTGTCACAAGGCTACCCAAGACGTTTTCCCTTTGCCCATGTAAGTTTTCCAGCTTGTACTTCTGTTCCATCATTAACCAAACTGAAAAGCAACTAAAACCCTGCCAGACCTTTGCACCACAAAGTTTGTATGATTAGGTTATCCAGCCCATCACCTAACTGATTCATTAAGGCAATAAAATGTCAAAAGTCCCTACATGAAATTCCTTCCCTCTTGGACAAGAAACCATGGCTAATTGAGTATGGCACAACAAAGAAGCACTGTAACTACTTGCTGGACAAAGAGGTGTAAGGAGCTTACATGGAAGGGCATCAAAAGCTTCCAAAAGCAGAGAAAATGACATCAAGTACCTCCTTCTTGCACTCGCACACGCACCACGGCTGATGTTTTCAATACCAAGCAGAAGGCAGACACAGTAAACAGTCTGTTTTCACAGAATCACAGACTCATTCAGGTTGGAAAAGTCCAACAACCATTAGTCTAACTCTACCAAGTCTGCTACAAAACCATGTAGCTCTTTATCTACATGTCTTTCAAACTCACCCAGGGATGGTAAATCAACCTCCTCCCTGGGCAGCCTGCTGACCCTTTCAAGAAAGAAGTTTTCCCTGCTGTCTGATCTATACTCCCTGGTGCAACATGAGGGCAGTTCCTCTCGTCCTCACTTACGAAAAGCTACCAACACTCATTTCTCTACAGCTCCCCTCAGGTTACTGCAGACAGACGTAAGGTCTCCCCTGCGCCTCCTCCTTCAGGCCCTCAGCCACTCCGCTAAGGCTGGTTCTCCAGACCTCCCACCAACCTTGCTGCCCTTCTCAGGACTCACTCCAGCAACTCAATATCATTCTTGTACTAATGTGCCCAGACCTGAACACAGTACTCAAGGTATGGCCCCACCAGTGACGAGTACAGGGGGACAATCAGCTCTGTATTCCTGCTGGCTCCATTATTCTTGATGATGTGTTAGTTATTCAGCACTGGTTTTCTTCTCAGAGAAATACACACCAAGATATTACAGCCATCCCCTTAAAATAGAGACTGAATGTGGAGACCACTAGTATGTGTAACGTGAGGAAATACTAAATGCCCTCCTGTAACTGCAAGGCACAAGCATTCATCCAAGTGTAAAAGGTACCAAATCAGCTGTGCTCACACACAGAGCAGCAACCTCACTGTGCTGTCCTCAAAACACCTGGATTAAAGTCAGTAAAAGAACAGATGTGGCAGAGAACAAAACCAGAGCTGAACTGCCACAGTTCAGGAGACTTGAGATAGTACAGGAAGAAAAGTGAGAAGAAGAAACTTCTGAGATGCTGTGCATGTTTGTCCCTGATGATCCTGGAGAAAGGCTTCTTTTTCGTTTCACTGGAGTCATAGCACAATGTCAACTAAGAGGAACTGCTGCCACAATCCCAAAAAAACATCTAATGCTCATCTGAAATATGAAATAGGGTTTTCAGAAATCATTAAAACACTGAGAAGCACAAAGGAAGCTGCAAAATTTCACTTTTACTTCTTAGCCTGTGCAACACCGATTCCTTTTTCTGCTCCCGAATAAGTGCCCAGAAAAGAACAATTCCTCTTCTCACTGTTTACTTCTGCTTACAATTTCCATTTTACTTACTGACTACGGTAGGGAAAGTTCATCTGGGCACAGAAAAACATCCTCTCCCTCATCTAGACTGCCAGTGGTTAAAATATTAACTAAGGATGCCAAGGAGGAGCCAGAACTCAGAATCAAAAAGGAGCGTGGCCACCACGAGACCTGCCACAGAAAAGCACGAGCTGACTGACTCCACTGCAAGTGCTTCACAAGAGTGCACAAACCCCACAACTAGGTCGCTGTAAGCCAAAGCTCTGTTGGTCGACAGGGTCCTGTGTCCCAGCTCTGCCTGGAGGGCTTGCAGTGGGGTTGCTCCAGAAGGGACACATGGACAGAAAAGAAGTACTACTAAAGTCAAGCAAGCATCAAACCTGAGTCCCATCCCCACGTCTGGGTCTTGTCCCACTCCCTGGTGAAGCCACCCTGCATCACTGCAGCCTGCACAGCCATCCCTCTGACCGCCCTTTGAATTTTCTCCTGCCAACCATGGAGCAGTAACCTCGCTGGGTAGGACCCCAGCACTGCAGCTAGCGCTTCTGCAGCAGTTCAGCTGCACATGAAGTGGAGGCCCAAGTGCCAAAAAAAAGGAGAGATTGACAGAGGCGGTGGGGGAAAGGGAATTAGTAAGAGTGTATCTGCAGGAGCATGAAAAGGATTCAACACTAATAAATACACCCAGGACTGATGTAACAAATAGTTTAGTTGAAATCGTAGCATGAAAACTACTAAAACTAGAGGCAGCGTGAATTGCCTGGCACTCACGTGAGGTAACACTTGAATCCTAACAATTGTGTTAAGCCTGTCACTGAGACATCAAAAAATAACCTGCCTAAAAATCCCTGAACAAAAAAGCTGGAAACTTCTACACCGTGCCCTCCTTTCAAGACACAATGCTGTTATCGGAATGTGGCACATCTTATCCTGAGGGACTGGGGAGTCGCGGTGTGACTGGGGAGTTACAACGTGGTAAGCAACTTGGAATTCCAAGCTGAGTGAGCACCTCTGCAAAACAGTGAGCCTCGTCTGGAGCTTCCCATTTTCTGCTTCTTGTTGGGAGTTAGTCTTGCCTGTGTTTGGAGAAGAAGCACAGGTCACTGGAGCTGGGCACAGCAGCCACCCAGCCCTTTGGAATGAGCTTAATGGAGAGTAGAAGGTTGGAACCTCAGAAACCAGTGGAGGAAAGGTTTCACCTGCAATCCACTGTTTGCTGAAGTGGAGAAAAGCCCTGTCTGCGGCCCATGGGAATTGGCACACTGAAACCAAGGACTGTCTTGGAAGCACAGGCAACAGGCTCTCAAAGAAACTGCTGGGCTAAGGAATGAACGCACAGGCTAAAACACGAGGATCACGCTTCCACAAGGAAAAACTGCTGGAGGTTTCTTTCCCTTGGAGGGGTGGAGGTAACAGCTCAGCCCCATTATGTAAGTACACGTGATTAGTCTCTGGATATCTTCATGTTGGCATTCATATGTTGCATGAATTAAATGTGTTTGGTTGTTTTCCCCCAAATGAAGCCAGTGTTTGTTTTCGCCTGAAACTTCTAAGTGGTGTTGAATCCTCCTCACTGTTATTTTTTTGTTTCAGTCCTTTAGTGCATTAACTAAATGAAGGGGTTAATCTTGTCTCAGACTTCATCAATAGGATCAATCAGCGATGCATGCTTTGAAAAATACTTTGTGAGCAAACATCTTTCTAGTACACCCTTACAGCGCGCTCCAGGGAAGGGTCTATTATAAATAAGGTCTGCTTAAAACACAAGACTGGTGCTGGCTCTCTCTACACAGAAACTTTCAGGGATTTTAGACGGGGTCTCTCGCTTGCATGTTGATGCAATGAAATGAATACAATTAGGATCCAGCAGTCCTCTTCCGTATCATAGGCAGGAGTGAAACCATTTATACTACAGGACAGCCAAAAATTACAAGGCAACAGAAGCAGAGGTGGGGGAAGAGGGAACTGCTTCACCGTTTTACTTCCCATAATTAACATTGTTTTTTTCTTTTTACTCTGTATGGGACAAGATTTTTTAGAGGAACTTAACATTTTGAGTACCTCTTTCCTTTTAATAATTCACTCCACCAACTTCTCACACACTCTTTGACCTCCCAAGATGCAGAAGTAGTTCAGGAAAGCAGTTCACTGTACAGTAACTGCACTGAGGAAAGCCACATACACAGGTTTGCAAAAACAACTGCTGATGACCACTGCAGACAAAAGGTACAAAGAACTTCACGCAGAAAGAATAATTCCAGGCTGAAATTCATACGCAAGTTTGAGGTGTAATGATTACTTCTGGCAAATGTGGAGGAGAGGACAGCAAAAGCAGAAAGAGACACGCTTCTACTCAAATTATACACTTCCCCATAAATCTGATCACTTCAGTTGTAAGCTGGATTTCAGGTAGAGATAAATTCAACCTATATTCCTTCAGACGTCTGTAAGACCAATATGGAAAAGAGTACAAATGCTGAGTTTCATTGTGTGTACTTTCTTGCTTTAATACTGCAAGCTGGAATACTTACAGGTAAAACAAGACTGTTGTCCTTCCAACTGCAAATCCATTTCTATCAAAGGTACCTGCACATTGCAGATGCTCCACCACAAATCAAGCGAATGATAGCAACTGGCAAGAAATGGTCACAAATTCTGCAACAGGCAGGAAATGTCTTTCTTTTACAGAGGTCACCGTCTCACAGTAACAATGAGGCTGGAAAACACCTTAAAGATCATCCAGCCCAATCTAAAACCAACCCAGTAACCCTAACATCTGACAGCTAGACCATCGTTCAGTAACAAAACAATACTCAAAACAGGACACCATGCACAAGGAAATTGTTGAGCATTTCTTCACAGGAACTCACCACTCCTCATCTTTAAAGACATGGTTTCTTAGAGCCCCACAGAAAGATAAAAGCTTCCATTACAGGTTTTCCTGTGTCATGTTCATAACTAATCCAGGAAGAGGATCATGCTTACAGTAAGGTAAGCCACCACCATTTTCTGCTAAACACACCGTATCTTTTCAAACCAAAGAATCATAGAATCATTAGGGATTCGAAGGGACCTTGAAAGATCATCCTTCTGGAACTGAGGGGCCAGGAACTGGACACCCTCCAGCAGCTCCGTGTCCTTCTGGAACTGAGGGGCCCAGAACTGGACACAGTACTCCAGATGTGGTCTCACCAGTGCAGAGCAGAGGGGGAAAAGAACCTCCCTCGATCTGCTAACCACCCCCTTCTGATCCCCCCCCAGGGCGCTGCTGGCCCTCTTGGCCACAGGAGCACATTGCTGGCTCAGAGTCACCCTGCTTGTCCACCAGGACCCCCAGGTCCCTTTCTCTTCCCCTGCTCTCCAACAGGTCAGTCCCCAACCTCTCCTGGTCCCCGGGATTGTTCTTGCCCAGATGCCAGACTCTCCCCTGACCCTTGTTGTCCCTCACTCCATCTCTCTCTGCATGGCAGCACAGTCTGCTGGGGGGTCGGCGACACCACCCAGCTTGGTGTCAAGAATGCAGGCTCCTTTCCTTGATTGGTGTTAATTATCCACACGGTATTTCAAAAATCCCTTCAAACTTCTGAGACACACTGAGTGATTAAAGCTGAACTCAAAGTACAAGCTGGAACTAAAAAACTATCTACTATTTCCATCTTTAGGACAATACTGTAGAGACAGTCTAAGGTAATAAGAGTTATGCTTGCCTTACCGGCATTATTAACTGAGGCATCATAGAGCCAAGACGATTTCTGCTTAACTCCAACCTCCATCACATTCTGAAGGCCCCAAAGGGAAAATTTTCAGAACTATTTAAACGCCTTCCAATAAACGGGGTGGTCACTTCAGCAGCCAAGCCACGCTGCAGGGCAGAGGGAATGGACCTGATCACTCAGGATCTGGGACAAACTAATTCTAGAAAAATCCTTGAAAAATGAAGGTAAAACACCCCACGCTGCTATTGCTTTTTTGAGGAGGCAGAACACGGGAGGAAAAATACAAGTCTTCAGTGTAAAGCTAAGCGACAAGGCAGTCTACAGTTCCACAATAACGAACGACATGACCCTCGAGTTTTGCTTTGTTTTTACATCAGACACCTGCTCACCTTGCTCGGGATCTTTTGTTTATGGTAAACTCATAAATTAATTACCAAGTGGGGAGTGAAGGTCAGCACAGTTCTAAGAGGCAGGAGCATGTGGTATCTGCAATTAGTTGGCAGTAAATTCTGATGGCACTTTTAAAAGCAACAGGCCAGGCACTCTTCCTCTCTACATGGCAAATCAAGCACTCATACCAGTCTTCTCCCAAAACCAAAGGGGTCACACAGAAGTCACGGGTCTAGCCTGTGTCTGGCAGCCTGGTGAACAGCTTCAGCTGCTGCACAATCAAATCAACTGTCTGGTTCAGACTTTTGCAATAGAAAACTGTTCCACTTCTCCTTGGTCTGCTCGGGGAAAAAAGAAAGACTTGAGGTTTCCATTGCCCCCGCGACCGGCACAGCTGGACAGATGTGCAGCACGGCCTGCCTCAAGAATATCCGCCAAATTGAAGCCTTCTGGGAAAATAGGCAGAGGACCACCATAGAACCTGGACCCAGGCCAATTTGCCAAGATGGTCATCTCCTCCAAAGCAGAGGAGCTCTTGGCCACTTTCAAAGTCTGGGAAGTGTGGCACCACACTGTCTCCAGGGGCTGCAGGGATTGCTTGGCAGCTGCACTGCGCGGAAGAGCAGTTGGTAGCTATATTCATCCCCAGTGTGCCAAAGCCCTGTTTTAAACACTCATACCTCTTTTTTTTTAATTCATACTAGGCTATTTTTGTAAAACAAAGCCACCAAATTGAGGGATTTATGATTACAGCCACAGCCCAGCATGCTGACAGCTATCGCTGCAGTACAAAGCACAAACCATGCCTCTGAATTCATCCTGGGAGGCTTGCTGCTCCTGCTCCTCCCATCACAGAGCTGGGGACTGGAAAAACATGAGCCCAGGAAGCAAAAGCAGCAGTCTGAAAAAAACAGTACTTTAACCCAAAAGGAGGAATCTCTTGCCAGGAAGTGGAAGGAGCTAACACTACAGGTGGTTTCCCAGCACATGCAATTTCACAAGAAGAGTTAGTAACTGGTCAGGCTGTAAAGAGGGAGAACAGAGCAAAGCAAACAATCCGATCATCATAAAAATGAAGTTGGGGGTGGGTTGGGTTTTTTTGATATTTAAATAACAGCTTCAACAAGGCAGAATGAATCTCAGCTCTCTGACAAGCACTGCATACCCAGAATCCTAATTGCAAATCTTCACTTGGTTCACTCCATCTTATAATGAATGATTTGCAAACAATCAAGAGTCTCTCAATAGCCATGGTGGGTAGCAATTAGCCACGCTATAGGAGGCAAACTGGCTGAAGGAACAGCCCACCAGCAGACTTGACAGATGGATGTCCCCCCCATTCCTGTGCTCCAGCTGGGGCAGAAAGTTGGTTTTCATCGTAGGATATGCCCAGCCTGCCAAAAGGGCACTCCCAGATGGCATCAGGTAACAGGGATTGCTCTCTCAGTCCTGCAAGGCATCTAGGAAGCTCTCCTTAGGAGCAGTGATCTTTCTGAGAGGAATCACAGAATCATTTTGGTTGGAAGAAACCTTTGTAAGATCATGAAGTCCAACCATTAACTCAGCACTGCCAGGTCACCACTAAACGGTGTCCCTCACCACTACTTCCAGGGTTGGTGACTCTACCACCTACCTAGGTAGATTATTTGATAACTCTTTTTATAGAATCATCATGGCTGGAAAAGACCTCTAGGATCATCAAGTCCAGCTGTCACCCCAACATCTCCCTAACCCCTAGACCATGGCCTCAAGTGCCAGGGATGGTGACTCCACCACCTTCCTAGGTAGCCTGTTCCAGTGCCCACCCACTCTCAGTAAAGAACTTCATCCTAAGGAACTTCATCCTAAGATCCAATCCAAACCTCCACTGACAAAACCTGAGGCTATTTTCCTTCTTATCATTAGTCATTTGGGAGAAGGTATCAGCAATCTGGGAGAGTGAAGAAATTCTTCCTAATAACCAACCATCCTTTGCCCCAACTTGAGGCAATTTCCTCTTGCCCTATCATTTAGAGTAGACCAACCTCCCCCTTGCTCCAACCTCCTTTCAGGTAGTTATAGAGAGCAAAAAGCTCCCTCTTCTCAGCTTCCTTTTCTCCAGACTAAACAACCCCAGCTCTCTTAGCAGCTCCTCAAAGGACTTTTACTCTAGACCCTTCACAAGCTTTGCTGCCCTTCTTTGCTCCACCTGGCCTCAGTCACCCCACCATACTGAAGCCCTAACTGGTGACCGCACCCGTGTTTAGCCCAAGGCAAGATTCAGAGCTGAGATGCATTTAAGACCACTGCTGTCTCTTCATCCTTTCCTCTTACAGCCCATTAAGAGGGCACCACTCATCCCACAGGTATCTGGCATTACAGCCTAGGGTGGGGGCTCGAGGCACACCAAGGTAGAGTATGGCGCAGGATGGTGGGAATGAAGCTACCACTAGTCCGCGGTGTTACCCAGCACAAATGTCTGGGGACAGTTCTAAGTCTGCATACCATCTTGATCAGAACTGGGATGTTTAACAGGCTTTTACTTTCACAAAAAGGCGTCTCAACACATGTCTGCTGGGTAAGAGCACCGTGGGTTATGCAAGGCCAGTAACCACAGGGGCTCAGTGCTTTGGCTGTACACCAGCCACCCTGTCTTTGCTGAATTCTGCACCATTATACAAACAGGTTTGGAAACTGTGCAGCACCCAGGAGAGGGTGCTTCTTGCTCAGCTTCTACCACAAGAAGAAGTTGTAGAACTCACCAAGGTAAGTATGTAAGGACAAGGATGAAGGGCTTTTCCAACTGCTGCAGGCAGGCTGTGTTTCCTCTATAGTGATAAGGGCTGACCACACTTGAAGATAAGCACAGACAACATTGGATTTCAACATAACAACTCAATGTTTCACACTTTTATTCACACAGGGAAGTATCAACATGTTAGTTCTTCCATTAATTCCAACGCAGGCTTCAGCAGATCAAACACTGCCGCTGCATAAATGCCTTTCCTTTGGGCTTGTTCGGTTTTTTTCAGCTTGGCATGTAGAAACAAATAGGAACAAGCTGTTTAATTGTTATTTCTCCGTCCCAAAGCTTTGGGCAACAGGACATTGGAAACCAGGGAAGTTTGGGCATTTCACTCCAGAGGTCGGTTTCCAGTGGTCCTTGTGACTCCCCACGATTCTCCCTGGCTGTAATACTGAGATGCTGGCTGCAGACTGGACCATCGCCTCGTTGTGTGAAGACCACACTGGGGAAAGAGATGAGAGCTGAACTTTGCACACACTCTCGTAAGATACTGGAAGCAGCACCACAGCCCTGGAGCACCAGTTATTTCTCCTCACCCTCACTTCCCTAACCGCCGTTTCCCCACATGGACATGCTGCTGGGGCAGCTCTAGCAGCTGCTTATCTAAGCCCTCTGCTATCAGTCCAGGTCAGGCCAAGCCTATTTTTAAAGCTCAGAAGGCCACAGAACCAAATGTTTCGATTCTCACGTTACAAGTATTAAAAAATCTGTTTTCCACCGAAAAACATGCAAGAAGGTGAAACACATTAGATTAGCTGCTGCTGCAGCCCTGCAAATAACCCAGACACAGGGCACTACTGGGGCAACATAACTCTGAAAATATAACTCTGATTTTTAGTGGGTGCTGTAAATAAAACTGGAGAGACCCATCAACCATTACTTAAACTCTGATACCGCAGGCACACTCAACTGTTTTATAAGGAAGACAGGTCTTCCTACAAGCATGGTGATACACTGGAGCAGGCTGCCCAGATGTTTGGGCATCTTTTAAGTATTCACGTCTGGATGGCACTTTGAGCAACCTGACCTAGTAAAAGCTGCCCCTCGCCATGGTAGGGAGATTGGATAATCATCTTTAAGGCCCCTTCCAATCCAAACCATTCTGTGATTTTCCTGCCTTTTCCTGTGCTGTTTGGCCTCCACAACACAAAAATAAAGAGCCACCAAAGCTGTTCACTGGATTAGTGCTGCCCAGTCAGTCTCTAAGCAAACACAACACAGCTCCAACTCTCCATGCACAGGTACACCCTTACCTTTAGTGTAAGTATTTAACACAGTATTTCAACACAAGCACTTCCACATCACCTCGCCCATCTTCTGGACACTGTACCTTAGAAGAAGGAAACCCACCCCAGAAAGGCAAACAGAGGGAGCCAGAACAGCACTAACAGTACACCAGGGTCAGAGTGTCCAGCTTTGCAGCGAAGAGCCTGGTCTTCCTGCAGCTCCAGTCTCTGCTTCTAGCTCATGACTCGTAGCTAAATGTGCTCTAACAGAGAACCCACCCTCTCGGGAAAAGTCTTAGAGGCACACATTCTCCTTAAAAAAGGTAACAGCAAAAATAGTGAGGAAAAAATAGTAGGGTAAAAAACCTGCTGATCTGAATTCCAGTTGTGGGCAAGGCTAGATAACATTCTGATGAGTGTCCAAGCTGTCAGGAAAGTATTTAGATTTTCCCTTCTCCTTGCACAAGGTTTCAGAGAGAACTCTGCTTTAAGAAAACAATACAGTGAGCACTACCAATATCCTTTATTAATGCAATTATTGTGGCATCCTCATCTCATCAATCTGCTGCCTTTAAAACAAAAGCACTTCTTGTTTTTTAATGAAGAGCTTAGATTGGGCCTTTATCTGTCAGTAACTTATTGTGGTATCATGGATGTATTTTATTTAAGGTGAAGAGACCTGCTGTTTTGAAGGCTGTACTGGGACAGATCTTTTAACATGCTACTCATTTTACCTTTCAAAAGGTTAAAAGGTTTACAGGGATATCTATTTGCATGCTAAACTAAAAATCCAAATCTTCCCCATATTTTCAACCCTCTCCTGCTACGACATAATTATCTGAGGCAATCTAGGTGGATTCCCCATCTGAGTCATGGGAACCTTTATCCTCTGTGGTCCCCTCACTGTCTTTCTCTGAAATAGACTCTTGTTATGGAATTATTTACACAGGCCTTGGCAGATGCACCGAGTGACTAAAAGCGATGTATTTACCATGACTACAGTACTATCTAGACTGAAGGTGTGGAAGAGCATCAAAAGACCTTTCGCATTTTAATTCCCAGAAAAAGGACACAGCTTATCAATTACCATTTTTCTGTATGCATCAAAAAATTAAGATCCAAGCAAGGGGAAAAGAAGGAAGAGAGCTATTATCAGGTAACTAGCCAGATCTCCAAGACCTCTACAGATCAAGAGGTGCTCTACAGACCAATTCCAAAGCTATCACCATGGAGGATATTTATTTGAAAGAAACCCTAAATGGGAGGTCATTTTGGTTGCTGGCACACAGCCCAAGGAAGGGTGTTCATTATGCCTAGTACAGGTATTTTTATTAAAGGGACAATCAAGTTCAGATTTATATACAGAAGACGCTTCTTCTTTGCCAGAGCATTCGGTTCTATCGGAAGCTGTGAACCATAAAGGTTTATATGAGCTGAAGAACAAACTAAATGTTCATCCTCTGCAAGTTGCAAATTATCTAAGTCCATGTCCAGCCTGGAAAGTGCACAGATCTGAAAATGGAAGCTGAAAGAAACCTAGGAAGAAGTGTTATAACTAAACACACAGGTAAATCAGGAACAAAGTAATACATTTTATTGATCTGCTTCAAAGATTAGTGAAAGAAACTCCGCATCTCAAAAAGTGAAAGACAAAAAGCTGCTGGAAACAAGCTCATTGTAAAAGTTTATTTAACCTGGTTTGTGAAAGGGAAAACGCACAAGTATTTAGAAGAATCCTAAGTGGGTTTTTATGTACCAAGAACAAGCAGCGTAAAGTACTGCCTAAACAGCAACTGCACGGCTAGCTGCCTGGGAAGAGTGAAGAACTGCTCTCAGTCCAGTGCTCTCGGTTAAATCATTCCCAGCACTTCCTAGCAGTTGTTGCTATCCAAATGCACGAATCAATCCAAATCAAACAGTAAAATGAATGAAGCTTTCGATATCCCCTAACAAAAATAGAGTTAGTGATTCACCTAACAGCCTAACCCATCCTACAATAGTCTATCATCTGTGCTTTGACCGCTACCGGCATCTCAAGCTTCTGATTAATAGGTTACTTCAGACCCAAAGATACCAGGAAGCACCAAATCCAACCACCTTTGACCTGTGAATCACAGGTACATCGCAAGCCTTTCCACAGGGACAGCTGAAGTGCTCTCCAACAAGGAAATAATAATGAAAACAACCCAGAATCAGGTGAAATCGCTGAGCTTATTTTTTTAAATCCATACTTTAGGTTTAAATTAATCTTAGAATTCTAATTCAGTTTATGTAAAGTACTTCTAAAACGGTCCATTTCCTTCCCAAGCACTTGATCCAACCCAGCTCTCAAGCAGGGATCCAGGTAAAGTGCCAGGTGAAACATTTACTTGAAAATCATATCCCTCAGGAAGACAGAAACCAGACTGACACCGGTCAGGTAGTGAAGAGTTAAACAAGCCTCCACCACTTTTTTCTGTACTGGCTGCGTCCAAGCCCAGTGAGCATTCAGTAACTGCCCCAGGACACAAATGAAGTAACAGTAGTAAATGCAGTCGCTCTTACAAACATCTGCTCCGAGTCCGACTGAAACACAATACTCAAAGAAACGTTAGTTCAGAAGAAAAGCACTTCTGTGCCAGAGATCTCTCCAGTCCCTCCTTCGGGAATGAAATCCACATAAAACATACCCTCCAGCTCCACCACCTTACTCTCAGATAATGGGTAAATGTCCTAGTAGGGAGAGAGAAACGTCCTAGGAGGCCAGAGAAACGTCAGTATGAGAACAGGCCCGCAGAACAGATGCCCCCCCCGAGGTCTGGTGCAAATGCCATGCTGCAGTAACACAGAGCGCAGCTCAGGCTTTGTACATGTCACGGGTGGTCTGCTCTCCATCTATACTCTTTACTTTCAAAAACTCTTCTCCCGGGGGTGTTATTCTGCTGTCCCACGTGAGTCTAACACAGCCTGAGGACTCGCAGCCTCCTCCTCACCAGAGGAGCCATGAGATTCTCCTTTACCACGGCACCTGCTCTCACATGCAGGATCTCCCTATCTTTTAAATGATTCCTTTCCATCAAGCTGAACTGCAGCTGGTCAGGGCTCAAGTTACTCAAGGGAAGAGAAAACACGTATGGACATTGTTCTCACTTCAGCTTTGCTCCCTCAGTAGAACAAACAATCCTCTACCTTACAGCTGGGCAGACCGTACTCCAAACAGAATATGGCAGTGCTTAGCTGCCCTTTTCCTCATCAGCTTGGAAAGGCAGGTACTAATGAAGGGCCTCTATGGTCGAGTAAAGCGAGAATCAGGAAGTGAGCTCTGCACTTAAAGCCAAGAGCTACCAGCAATTCCCAACCGTTTCTCAGCCTAGGTTTCCATTTAGCTCATCTCAAGTAAAATTAGTGACAAGACATTAAACTGTTTAATTCCAGCCGGACTTAATGCTCTCCATATTTGCTTCTTGGTTACAGGACTCCTCATTTCTGAGCCCTTTCGAACACAAACATTTCCAAATGGTTTAAGAGATGGTCGGGAATCGCACTTCCTTTGGAAAACATCTGAGACAGGAGCAGCCTTTCTTTGCCAGCCAAAACCCCGTGCACCGTGGATTCAGCAAAATGATCCACCTGAAACTTATCCAGAGGGAAAAGCAGTCCGTTCGGTTTGAGCCTGCACGCTCCTACTGAGAGGTCAGGCACAAGGAGTTAACGTTTCTGGATCTGAACCTCATGATTGTTCTGGACCTGAATCAAGCAGCTGTAAATGGCTATTTTTAACTCTGGAAATTAATCCACGTCGTCCTTACAATCACAAAAAAGTGGCCTACACTTCTACACGGGGCCTTCCACACTGGGGACAGGGGAAAATATGAGAGTAAATGTTTGTTTAACTCGCTGGCAAAACCTGCATTAACCTCGCCGAGGCTGGCGCTGGGTCAGTAACGCAGTGGCAGCACAGGAGCTACCCAGCCACGAGTGCTCTGCATCAGTGCACAGCTAGGACCAGCTCTGATTGCTTTTAAATAACGCACAAAGTGGTATTATCGAGAAGTAAGAGCCACTGGCTCAGAAACAAAAGGTTTTAACAAAACACCTGCCAAACGCGACAGTTTCTTGAATTGTGTAGAAAATCCTGACTGTGAAAATGCTCGGCCATCCTTTCCAATACACACTCCACCGTGATTTTTCAGGGGTACACCCGCTCTTAAGCGAAATGCCTACGGTTACACGGTAGGGTTTCTCCAAGGTATTGTTCGCTTAAATTAAGTTGCGGATGTCTTTGAACCAAGTGTTTGTCCCAAATTCCTTACTCTGCTACTCCACAACGCCAACGCAGCCTAACACAGTGTTCGCCCCGGCGTTACCCGCTGATCCACACTCTCGTGAGAGCAGATCCTGACCCTTCTTCTTCACACACACCGGTCCTGCACTTCCCCGGAGCGGCACGTAAACAGAACGTGCCCTATCTACAGCCACACAAGTCGGAGCGCAAGTAAGGCAAAAATGGGTTGGAAGGAATCCACTGAATTAACACACACACACACATGCTGAATTAACACCCTCCGTCCCATGACGCCTGTGCCGCATGCATCAACCCCAAGTTGCAACTCCTGAACTCAAGTAACTCCCTGTGTAAAGATAGGGGGCGCGGGTGCCGGGCTGGGAAGATGCAGCCCCCAGCTTCTCTCCACCACCCGCTGCCGAGCCCAGGGCCCCCGTCTGGGACTCCGGAGACCGAAGCCAACCTGACCCCCCCGGGGCTGTCGCTCCTTAGCCGAGTTCCCCGAGCACGGGCGCGACAACCACGCTCTGCGGCTTACGGGCTCCGAGCTTGCCCCGAGTCCCGGTTAAGAAGCCACCGGGAGCGGAGAGAGGGGAAATAAAAATAAAAGTGTCTTTGGCAACGCTCAAGACTACAGAACCGCAGCGCTGCTCCCGAGACAAGTCGAAGGGAGCCGGGGCTGCCCCCGCCGGATCGCCGCGGGGGAGCCGCGGTGCCCGGCACCGGCAGCGTCCCTGCCCGCCCCACACTCCCGAGCCGAACTGAGCCTGGTCGGGCCAAGCCCCCGCCACGGGCCAAACAAAGAGGCCGCTCCCGCAGCCCGACCCTCCGGCAGGTCCCCGCAGTGGGGAAGAGCGGACAGTAGGGGAGCCTACCGGCCGTCCCGAGCCCCACCGACCCCCTCCTCCCCGCGCCACCAGGTACCGGTGAAGCGGCCGCCGCTGTCTCCGTGGCCCCGACGCCGCTGCAGGATGAAGTAGCCGCTGCTCTTCTGCGTGACCCACAGCTTCAGGGCGTTTTTGAGCAGAACCTCCTCAGGCTTCAGCCACATCTTTCCCAGGCTCGGAGTCTCCCTCTCTCTGCTCCACCGAGCCCTCTCACCCCCCACCGCTTCCCCGGGTCACATCGCCCCCCGTGGGCTGCGCGGCGCCGGCTCCAGCTCCCTCGGCTCGGGCCCGGCCCCCGGGGAGGGGCGGGAGGGGGAGGCCGGCCGCGGGNNNNCGGAGCCCGGCTGCGGGCCTCTCTTCCCGCCTCACCGGGGGCTTTGTGCGATGGCGGCTGCCGCCATCCGACCGGCTCCGTGTGGCCGGGATGTTACGCTCGAGCGAGGCGGGGGATCCCGGTTCTACCTTTCGGGGATCATGCGCCGCTGAGCCCCACCGACAGAGCATTGGGGCTCCCACAACACCCCGGGGTTCTGGCGCGTCCTCCGGTACCGGCCGTGCTCGGGGGAGGCATCGCCGTTCCGCCGGGGGTCGCGTCTGGCTCCCCGCAGGTGCCCGGCACCGCGCTTGGATCCGCAGCCCCCGGCAGAGTACTGGGGTGTTGGGGCTTCGGTGGGCACCGGCGCGGCTCCTCTCGGCTTCCCGATCGTACCCTCGAGACCGAGCCCGCAGCTGCTGGCTTTGAGCTCGGATGTCGGTAGCTGAAACTTGGTATCTGGAAGGAAAAGTCCCAGTCTCTTATCGTCCAAGGGCTTGGCTGTGTGCGGGGGGTTTCTCATTTAAGAAATAACAGGGCGCTGCTTGTGGTTGAACTGTTGGTCGGATTGTTTGTGGACCCACGCGAGTGGTTGTTGCTGACACAGTTATTTTGACGTTCTCGTTACCCCCGGTTGCCCTGAAATCATGAGAAGCTTCGCTTTCTTTGCGGTCACGTTTTGCTTCCGATTAACAGCAAATCTTAAATCATTTACAACTGCTGCCAAACCTCGTGCACTCTCCAGTGAAGTGAGACAGCGAATGTTTCTTCACTTTTCGGGTACTGGAATATTCATTTCTGTTACCATTTTTAGAGTGGTTTTTGCATTCAGCCTTGGGTTTTTGGTCAGGCTGGTGGGACACATAACCGAGGAAAAGACCAAGCGGGCTGCTGACATTAGGGGTGCTTTTATGCTTTGAGAGGAAGCGGTAAGTAAAGCAGTTGGTCTCGGGATTCAGTATTGCACACATGCGTGCCTCTGTTAATTGCATCTTGAGATGTTCTTTTAGCTGAATCCCACCCACCAACACTCCTTCAGAGCCACTGGATCACATCCAGGTTGGCGCAATGATCACGGAACCACAGAATAGCTAGGGTTGGAAGGGCCCTTAAAGATCATCTGGTACTAACTCCCCTGCATAGGTGGGAACACCTTCACTAGATCGGGTTACTCAGAGCCCCATCCAACCTGGCTTTGAGCACTTCCAGACATGGGGCAGTCACAACTTCCTAGGGCAGCCCGTTCCAGTGCTCCACCGCTCTCACAGTGAAGGTTTTCTTCCTAATATCTAACCTGATTCTGCCCTTTTTCAGTGTAAAACCATTATCCTTCATCCCTCACTGCGCTCATTGGTATAGAATCCCTCCTTGCCTTTCCTGTACGTCTGCTTTAACTCCTAGAAGGCTGCTGTAAGATCTCCCTTGAGCCTTCTCTTCTCCAGGCTGAACAACCTCAGCAGTCTCGGCTATTTCTACAACCAGTTTTAGGCTGGTGCCTAAAGAGGTAAATAAAACCAGGGAGAGTGGAAACCTAGTAGATTACTAGACAGAAAATAAGGTGCTGTGAGAAGTTACACACGTTTTTAGATGTTCTCTGATCTAGTTGGTAAAGATCGCACTACCTTACTCAATTACTTAAGGTTAGGAGGCAGGAGAAAAATAGCTTTAGAAAAAATGATGAGGATCTATTTGAAAGCAAAGGACTGGAAGAAAATGATGTTCCTGGCAGCATGCCGCTCTAACGTGCACTCTGAAGCGGCTGCGTTATTTATGATGCTATGTGTCTCGCCTAGATTTCAGTAGTGAACAGCGTGAGGCAGGGAGTCTGCCATTCAGACTACGTGAAAGCTCAGCGTCAGTCATACCTGGGATGAATCGCAGAGATCCTGATGGTCGTTAAGAGCTAAACGACCCATTGAGTGGACAAAAGGAGATGGCTCCAGGCAGGAGCCAGGGAGGCGCTGAGCACAGTCTCTAGAGGAAGCCTGACTGGTTTAGAGGAGGGGGTGTACCCTGATGAAAGAAGCTGCTCAGGGCTGAGCAGTCACTGGGATCTTGCCCTTTTCTTTTCCTGGAATCCTGTGGGCAGCCCACTGGCCGGAGGGGCCCTGGCTGGCCCCACTTGCTGGGGATGGAATCCCCCAAGCAGGACCCCGCTGCCTGCCCGGAGCCAGGCGCCGTGGAGGGGGGCCAGGGCATGGTGGCAGGACACCCTGTACCCTGCCTAGTGCTGGAACGGGCGGCTTCGTGCCGTGCTGGAGCAAGCAGCTCTCTGCCGGGCCGGCAGAAAGCCCTTCCCCTGCCCGCGCTGTGAAGTAGGCGTACTCAGAGAGAAACCACCAAGATGCCTCCTCACGTCGAGGGGACCAGAATCACGCTGGTCATTGCAAGCCCGAAGACGGCTAGTCTAGCTAAGAGAGAGAGAAAAAGCCCTGAAAGCCCAAGACCCTGAAGGAGGGGCAGGTTCCCTGCTGATTAGCTGCCGCAGACGGCGCTGTGTTCTTGCCACATGGTCGGCTGCCACCATCCTGATTTATGGAACAGCAGAAAGAGGAGTCTTTGTCACAGCTTGCCTCTGGGAAAGACACTGGAACTGCTCGACTGATCAGGAGTACGGGGCACGGAAGGGCATTTGCTGTTTCAGCTTGGCAGAACTGTCTGCGCAAGAAAGCTGGAAGACTTGTAACACTTAAACCTTTGGCAGAATGTCAGGAAATTGGGGGTGAAGTGTCCTAGGGATGGGTCCCCCCTGTTGCTGCTGCTGTACTGTGCTGTGTGTGTCCCTCTCCCCAGGGGACCCAAGCTGAAGCCAAAGACCGCCACAGAATGCTTTACCCATTTTTTCCCTCAGGGTGTGTGTAAGGCACTGCGACAGAGTTTCTGTTCCGTTTGTGCCACCTGCTTGGCCTTTTCTGGATATAGATTTAATAAACCTTTCTGTTTCCACAAGCTGTTTTCTCTTGCCTGATAGAGTTTATCCAAGACCCCTTGAGACCTGGCTGCCTTTCAGGTTTTTTGGGACATTCCTAACCCGGGAAAAGAGGGTACCAAACGCTCTGAGCCTACACTTGGACAGGGACTGGCAATGTTTGAAGATACTTAGAAGAGCAAACAAGGATTTAGGCTCCACAGCTTGTGGTTGCGTAGCTGAAGCTGATACAGACTGCCAGCAGAACAGCTTGTCCATATTCCACTCCACCTGCTTCGGACCTTCTGTGGTGAATTGCATTAACCACACCGGTCAAAAGCTAACTTTTATTTATTTACGTGTTTTGGATACTTTTGTTTTGAGTCATGTTGCCACTGTAGGAAAATATAGCTGGGCTGGAGCAAAGGAACAGGCTGATCCTTCAGTCAGGAGACTATAGGAGACTCATTTGCATTTATCATGAATGAGAGCTTATCTGAAGATATTTATCTAAAGATAGAACTTCATTTATTTATATTTATAGAACAAATTAATTGGAACTTGGCTAGCATTCTGCAGGTGCAGAGGTCAATCATCTTTATGTTTCCAGTTTTCACTCTTTACCTTATGTCTTTATTAGCATCTGAAAAATCCCTAATCAGTGAGCTAATTCCCAAGACACATTTGATGAAACTCCCAGATGATCCCAAGTTTGGATGTACTAGAGGCAGCAGTGAGTTTGGAGAAATGATGCTTAGGGAGCCAACACACGTTATCAAATATAACATTGAAAAGTCAAACTGCTGGCTGATACGTCCAGGGAACAATAAGGAAAACATAGTCATTCCAGAAGACAAAAAACCCCCAAAGCTCACAGAGATTGGTAAGCAGCTGCTGTTTTCAACCCGTTATTTTCTGAAGCCCACAAAGATTTCACTACAGCTTCAGTGTCCTGTAGACCGGCTATCAACAGGCAGCGATAGATTTCTTTTCTTCATCACATGTCCCCTTGCAGCTACTTGTCATTGCCGAGGTCCCCACTGCTAAGACTGCAAGGCTTTCCATGTAGCAGGGGGTTTTGTTTCCTGCGTTGTGGAGACAAACCCCCATCACAGACTAGGCCGGTAACAGCCCTCCTCTTCAGAAATCCAGAGGGACTATTCTTGATATATCACATTAGTTTCAGAGCACTTCAGTGCTTTAGTGAGGTAGATCTAGCAGAGACAGTTTAAGAAAAGAAAACCAGAAATTATTAAGGGCTAAGGGCTGATCTGTGAGCTCAGATTGGATGGGTTTGATTTGTGTGTACCTTGGCTCAAAGTGACAACCGAAGCGGAGCACAAAATAGCTGCCTGCAAGTATCAGTGTGTTAAACACAAAGAAAATGATATATTTATTGTGTTTAAAAGTCAATTCATGAGAAGCAGTGAGAGATTTTTTTAATTACTTCCTTTTTTTGTTTTTTTTTAAAGAAGGAGAGGCTAGATTAAACACTATCAGGTCTTTCTGACCAGGAAGTTGTTTACTGTGATGAGTAGTGCACTAAGGGATTCAGAGGCACTTTAGAAATAGTATAAGATTAATAATTTTATGCTGGTGGAGGTCCTTTCTGATGTAACTCTGATCAGAAAGATTAGGCCACAAAGACAGATGGCCTCTACCTCCTGTGCCCTGCTAATGACTTTCCTCACAACAAGAAATCCCCTACCAGAGGGAATTTTTCAAGACGTTTTGAAAGGATTCTGTGCAAGGTTTTTCATGTCAAGACACCCTCCCAGATACTGTCCTGTTGGAAAGTGGCCATGTTTGCTTCTCAGTTGCAGAGAGTCCACTTCAGGTTTGGCAGAAGCACAAAGGCCCGAAGGGAAATCACTGTAATTCACACGCAGCTCCCAACTCATGGCAGCATGTCTCCATTGAAAGCATGCTGCAAAGACCCCTCCAGCCAGACACAGCAGGTCCTGGGAACGTGAGAAAGCAATTCTTAAGCTTAAGTTTTTGAAATATATTCAGACACAAGGTGCATTGGGGTCTGACAGGGTGCAGGAGATGATGGCAAAGGTAGTCAAGGTCTTCCACACCAAGAACTGCTGTGGAAATGCGTGAACAGCCACAGAGATGTTTCCAAGTAATTAAATCTTCATTATCTTTCTCCTGTAATGACTGCACTGGAAAACAGAGTTAATGTTTGTGGGTCCACTTGTTTTTGTCTTCCCACCTGCTCTAGTAAAGTAACATAACTCTTACAAACTGTAATTAATTCCAGAGGTTTCATCTAGTATTTCTGATTAATACTTATGTAATAATGAAGGTAGAAGAACATGTAATACACTAGCAGGAGCAAGTGCAATTACGCTACAGTCGACACCGTAAAAATACATCAGAGATCTTGGCTCACAGTTTTATACAAGAATAGTTCAAGGCTTTTCCCCTGTCACTATACTTTGCACGTTTGTTTTTCACCTGGCTGAAATCATTCGAGTACTAGGTCTTTGGATGAACTATTTAGGGCAGTAATGCCCAAACATCTGTGCTGCTAATTCCACTTCCTGTTTTAATTCCAGCATTGCTTTGATTTCCAGTTGTAAAACTCACTTCTGCAATTTATGGCTGTCAAACCTCTTCTGGGAACAACACAGTTGCTGCAACACTGGAAAGGTTATCACGTTTCAAGGTGCTTGACAAACATTTCCTAAGATGACAGTCCCTCTCGGGACTTGTAATTAAATAATAGAATCATAGAACCCATTGAGTTGGAAGGGGTCTTTAAAGGTTTTCTTCTCCAGCCCCTCTGCAGTGAGCAGGGACATCTCCAGATAGATCAGGTTGCCCTCATCCAGTCTGACCTTGAATGTTTCCAGGGATGAGACTTTCCAACACCTGTTTGGACAACCTGTTCCAGTGTTCCACTACCTTCATTGTAAAACATTTCTTCCTTATATTCTACCTCACATTCCTTCCTTGTATTCTAATCTAATTCTACCTTCTTTTAGTTTAAGACCATTGCCCCCCTTGTCCTGTTATAACAGACCCTGACAAAAAGTCTGTCCCCATCTTCTTCTTGACTCCCTTTAACTACTGAAAAACTGCACTAAGGTCTCCCTGGCACTGACATTTCTCCCCAGCAACCACAGTCTGTACTTGTAGGAGAGATGTTCCAGCCCTCTGATCCTTTTTGTGGCTCTTGAGGGTCCTTCATGAGGACCCCGGAGATGGACACAGTACTACAGGTGGTTTAAGGCAGTAAGTTTCCAGCTTCTGCTTGTCTCACTTAACTTCCAGTTCTCCCACACACCGGGGTAAAATCAGTCCCTTAACCTTATAGACAGGTACAGCTAATCCCTGCAGGTTACAGAGGGAAAACTCAGGCAGATGCTTCATGGCCATTGTTTTTGCAAAGGACAGCAGAAGAGTATGATCATGATTTGCCCTGCCGATCAACCCCCCACACTGGTGCTTAATAATGCTTCTGCAATCTGCCAAAGCTGAGTCATGCCTCTGCCTTCAGTAGGTGCAGAAAACCTCTCTTCATCGCAGATTTTCCAACTCCATTGGTAATGACTCCGGGAACCTGAGAGAAGATGCTGTTGCTTACTTACAGTATGATGGAAAGAAGGTGGTACTTGTCATAATACTGCCCAGGACACCCTCCTCTGTCATCTCCCAGGGCCCTGACCCCTCATCTCAGAGGAATTTTCATTTGCAAAGGCATAGCTATGAATCGAGCCCATCCTCTCATGAGTTATCCAGTTTGACATTGAAGTAAGACCCTAAAAATACTCTGGTACAAAAGGAGAGGATTGCCCCACCCTGTATAAGAAATGGTATTTCAAGATCAGCATTTATTTTTGGCATGGCATAATCCCTGCAGTGTAGTGGGAATGGAAGAGCTGGCCTCCTAAAAATGCACTGGCGCTCGTTAAGGAGAGTAAAGCAGGCAGACAGGGGGTTTGATACCCTTTGAAATGTAATGAATGAAACCTGGTGATACATGATCTTGACCAACAGACCAAACTAGCGGTGCCAAGGACAAAGGTGACAGAGTAAGAAGCGAAGGTGTGAAGGGTCCAGACCATGTGGCAAGGTAAAAAGCCCAGAACAGAGAGGACAAAACTCCCTAAGCAGAGGTCATGACCTGCCCGTTTTCTAGTTGCAGTTCTCTGTAGAGCAGTAGTGTTTCAGCAGCAAAGTAGATGACCTTGATAGGAAAAAGCTATTCCTGTTCTTAACGTGCTCCTGTCTCAAAGGAAGCCTGCAGTGGAGCAACTAGTATTAGCAGCAGCTTCCTCCAGGGCTGTTTCCTGAACCCAATCTTCGTACTAACTCAGTCATCAGAGATCAAAAAGTTTTAAACTCAGCAGTAGTTAGGTGGTTTTGAGGAAAAAACCAAACCCCAACCCACTTCCAAAAGGACGGCAGCATTCTTTATAAAGCCTGATTCTGTATGAAGAGGGGCACTGGAGTTTCCACCGCTTGATACGATCTGCCTTAGCTAAAAGTAGTGTGGTAGAAGGTGGTAGAATTTCCTAGGAAGGTGGTAGAATTTCCGTTTTGCTTCGCTGGCCCTGGAGCCAGAAGTTCTTTCTATTTTAACGTTTGCCTTAAGTTTTTCTTTTTTCGAGTGTGCAAACTGAGACTGATGTTTGCAGAAGGAATTACCCCACAGTTAGCAATGATGGCAACTGTGAAATCAGTCCCTTTGGAGCTCTGGTGCTGAGCACCAAGAAGAGCTCTTAAAAGTACTTTCTACTCTTGAAAACTTTGGACGCAAGCCAATGCTTTCATCTCCTTATCTATGAAAATGGAATACAGCTTAAATAACTCTCCAACAGCTCATGAAGGTTCATTAATGCTTATAAGAATATTGGAATAGAAACACGCTGAGTATTGCTGATTATTTGTTAATTCCTGTTGCACCTTTACATTCCCTTCACATATCAAAGAAGAAGGTTTTGCAGGCAGTAGAACCAGCAAAACCTGTAACAGCCTCCACCCTCGTTTCTGCCTTCCATTACCATAAGAGTTACCCCCTCCAGATACCCACATTGCCTTTACATCCTAGATCAATACATGCCCTGCTTCCTGCAGTGCCTCCTGCCTCTCTTCCCTCCTGCATGATACTGGACTCCCTCCTGAGGCCACCGTGCAGAGGCTGGCGTGTCCACAACAGCTGCACAATGGCCAAGACGTAAGAGCATGAAAACTGGATAGACTGGAGAGACTAAAGAGCAAAAATGAGGGCAGACTACATGGAAGAGCCCGTGTCCTCTGCCAAACCTGCAGCTTCCAGACCTTTTCCTCTTCTTTGTTGATCAAGTAGATACTTGAAATGCTCTGAATGTGGAGGTTGTAAATAAACTTCATTGAGTGAATTAACTTCTCCTGTTGAAATCCTTTATCTAAGTCCAGTATTGACTTTTCTCTGTGCTCCTTTTTACAAGGTTGTACTCCCCGTGGTAGCTGTACATGAGCTGGTCTACACATAGTACAGATTCGATCTTCTGAAGGACACAGTAACTTACCTCAGAAGCACTTACATTCTCCGGCAACAAGAGTCAGGACCCTAGCGAGGAAGCATTTTCAGCAGCACTTGCCTGCTGGCAAAGTACACTATAGCAGCTCTCAGCCCGTCTACCTTCTGTCAGTGCAGGACAAAGTTTACTGCGCCCTGGCATGGCCCGTGGAAGCTACAGCAACTTCTTGTGGCCAGAGGAGCTTGCTGGGGCATGCCGCAACCTAAAGACAAAGAACATAACACACACAAGACAGGAACGTGTACGTCTGTGCAGGCACTTTGTATACCTACATGGAGAAAGCAGCGGGCTAACAGAGGAACTGAAATAGAGCCGGTTAGCTGTGTTACTGCTTTGTCCTTTTCTTGGCTGAGAAGCAGCCCTAGAACTTGGCAAACGTGGTGTTTTCAGCTCTGCACGTATCGGCAGCTCTGGCAAGCTACACCTTTGCCCACTTCTCACTGCAGGAATTATCCTGGCTCTCATATGTAGTGTGGATACCCAGACAACCCACGCTTGCCCAAAAGCACACGTTTGATTCACAGCTGTATATGCATGCCCATGCCCTGAGTTTCTGAAGGGTGGCGAGGGCTTCAAAGTATCCCCATTAGGAGCTACCTAAGGAAATGTTTCACCGTGTGCTGTGCAAAGACTTGCTTTACTCATCATCTCCTTCTCACAGACATTCCTAGTCCATTATTAAACTACTAAAAACACCCAACTTCTGATTCAGCGTTTTCTCCTTTGTGTCCTCTCCAGCTGCTGCCCAGGCACCGATCCTGCGCCAGTGAAGGAGCTGTTCCTGGTTCGGACTGTGGTATTATTTCAGAAGGGTGCGCACAGAAAGGTCCGGCCACCAAGGGCATTTCAGCAGTGCTGTTTTAACCCTTACTTCACAGTCCTTGGCAAAGAAATGGTGCTGCTGACACAGCAGGAAGCAGGCAGATGTTTGCCTCAGCCCTTGCCAGCTGAGACCTCTGGTGCCACGGGATTGTAAAATTGCACCAAGATCTAGAGTAGGGGTGGTGAGCAGCAGCTGGCCACTGCATAAGGACAAGCACTTCGGTGGGACCCTGTGAAGAGCTTTCTCTGCCCCACAGGTGCTGTAACAAACCAGCGAGGGGGGCCCGGTGCACAAATGGGTGCTGTAGTTTGCAAATGGCCAAGGTTTCAGGTGTTGGATTTTGTGCTTTCATGCCAAAAGAGCATTTTATTTTGCAACTAGAGATAGCGGTGCCGTCAGACCCCTGCGGCAGTGTCCTGACCCCCGAGGTGGTTGGTGGACAGAGCCTACAGAAGGGGGTGAGCCTGCAGATTTCTGCCCTTCTGGTTCTGTCTCTTGGCAGAGAGGAAGCTCTGCCGGGCCGAGACCTTCCCCCCCGCCAGGGGCAGGGGGTGAGCAAGGGCTCTCAGCCTTGCTGCCCCACCGGGGTGGTGAAAGCACAGCCACCTCAGCAAGGGTCAAGGCCTGGCTGTAATGTCAGCCACTGCGGTTCTCCCACGAGGGCTAATTCTGGCCCTGCTGCTGTGAGAGGGCCAGACACCACTTCCCCTTCCCCGAGGGTGAAGCACAGAGCGAGCGAAGCCTTTGGACTGTAGCTGTCAGCCCCAGCACGGCGCTGCCTGCCTGCCTGCCACGGCCCGCTCAGCTCTGAAGATGCAAGAAAGTGGTGAGCTCTTAGCACCTTCCCTCCCTCAGAGCTGTAACCACTTCAGAGAAAGAGAGAAAAAGGAAAGAGGGAGAGAGATTGGCCCTTGAGCAGGGCCTCTTTACCACAACAGGTGAGGCCTCACGTGCCCAGCGCCATGTCGCCTCTGTCCTCACTGCGGACGTGCCCCCTGTGACCACGGCCACGGGGCTGATGCAGACGCTGTATCCCAGCTCTGCCACTGAGAGTCTGGGACAAGCTTTTGCTGAGAGAGAGTGAAGGCCTGAGGTGGACCTCTGCAAGTCCTTACTGTTTGGCCAGAAGTTTTGTGCTACAAGGAACAGATAGGACTGATGTCTTAAACCTTTGGCAAACAGGAGGAGACTGGGGTTCTGTCTATTCCTACATCTGAGAAGCTGCTGGCCTCAAAGATCTTCAAAAGAATCTGTTGGCTGTGGTCACGTTGTGAAGGAGAGTAGTTAGAAGGAAGTTTGAGATTGCAGGGGAAGCTGGTGTCTGCAAGGGGACTGGAAAAGAAACTTTTCCCCAGGCATCGTGATGTGGA
This sequence comes from Upupa epops, assembly GCA_013397515.1. Taxonomy (NCBI): domain Eukaryota; kingdom Metazoa; phylum Chordata; class Aves; order Bucerotiformes; family Upupidae; genus Upupa; species Upupa epops. Next base: position 27,551 of record VZRI01007956.1, on the reverse strand, counting down.
TGGAGGGGATGGCTGAATTTCCCTCTCTGGTTAGAGTGTTAGTGGACACTCTCTTTTCTCAGAGCTCTCATCTGAAGCCCAAAACCGATGTGTTAGCCGTTTCCCTCAGAGTGTGAAGGCATTGTGATGCAGTTTTGGTTTACTTTTTTTGGTCTTTTACTTATTTGGGGAACTTTCCTTTGCTTCTTGGTGATGGCTTCAATAAAATCCTTTCTTTTTAGTGAAGTTGCCTCACTGTTGAATTCTCAGTGAGAGCTGGTTGGGGTGCTTGCATTGCAGGCACCAACGCAGAAAGGATCTAGACCTTCATTTGAACCCAGGGCACTATAACCACTATGAGATAGTTGAGCTAGGTTTAGGTAAACATTTTCATGTTGGTCAGGCGACTCCTAGCATGGTGCTTGTGCTGTGGTTGCTGATGCCAAACTACAGGCTCCAGTGACTGGACCATGTGAAATAGCTGTCTGAGGAAGAGTGTGTGTTTCCAACTACGGTGGCTGCACACATCTGTCCTTGATGTGATCTCTGCAAGAAACACAGGAATGATTTGCAGTCAGGGACACAGAGCTGCTGGTGGGTGGCTCCAGGGAAGCATGTATGAACACAAGCCCAGGATGCATGAAGCGTGGATCCTGAGGAAAGATAAGGTTTCCCCTTTGGAGAAGAGATGGTTTAGTTCCAGTAATATACTTACAGAATCACAGAATAGAATATTTCTTCCTGTTACTACATTATTTGATCCACCTCACCAATTTCTGTCCTGGCATGCAAAGTAATATGCGGAGGTCAGATCACCTGATTGGGAATTAATGTTTAATTACATATTAAATAATTGCAGTGGTTTCAGTTGCTGAAGGCAAAATGGCTCAGGCTTCAAACTTGTTGGGATGCCAGTGTACCCTGTGCCATTTATGTCAGCACAGCACTCTGCACCTTCACAGCTTCTGTGAGGGTGTTATTTCAGGACATCAGTCTTCTGTGATAGGCAGGGGGAGCAAGAGAATTCAGGGATACCACAGAGTCTCGTGTCTGTGTCCTGCAAGTGGCACACTTGTGAGCATCACAGCTTGTGAATGTGAGAGGAGTATTTTCATGCTGTAGGGACTTCTCGACTCTTCTTCCTGTCCCACGTACTCCAAGGCAAAGTGTGTTCTAAAAAAACCAGAGCTGTCTCCAAAGCCAATAAGCACTTGCGAGAAAATAGGGAACTTTCATTTGTCTACCCCACTCCCCGACAGCTTCCAGCCTCGTGGTCTTATCTAAGAGAGAAACTGTATTGTAGTTAACTGGAGAAGAGACTTCTCATGCACATTATTCATCACAAAGCTGTTATTGCTTTGGTGGCATCTCTTTTATTTCACCTCTACCCCTTAGCCTGTTCCAAATCCCTTGCAAGCCAATACTTCGGATTTAAACTGGAAAGAATTTGGGAAACAAACAACTTGGGATTAGTGAGGAAGGGTACTGGGGAGGCACCAGCCAGCAGTAGCTACCAGAAAAATGATGATTTATTGCATCCAGAGTTGCTTGGCGCTCCAACAATACACAAGTTGGGTCAGGAATATATTACTACACAGCAAAATTCCTGAACTTTAAGGAATACACTAAGAAAATACGATCCAAAATGTACATGTCCTCACACATACAAGGAAGAAATCTCCCACCCAAAGGGGAAAAGCAGCTGACCAAAAGGGAGGTAAGGCACCACTCAATCCCAGGGCAGTATCCTTGGACAGCATCCTGACCCAAGGAGAGCGTCTCCAATTGCAGGAAAACTCAGTTCTGGTGGGGTTCCATTTATACCCTGATTTGAGCGTGGTCATTCTAATTAGGTACCAGGAAAGGCAGACAAAGGTGGGCTTGAGGGGCACCAAGGGACACCCACATGCATAAGATACACCCACAAACATAAGATACCCATCCAGTACTGTAGCTTGAGTGTCTTTGTCAGGTCTTTGCCAAGGAGCTGAGGTGGCTGCATCTGCCATAAACAGTAGGGCAACAGAAGAAAATCTATGTCACCTACACTGCCTCAAACACCTTTTTCAGGTACTGACTTGTTGGAATTCCATAGAGGAAGCTGCCTCCCAGAGGTATGTGGACCTTATCTCTTTGCTAAAAAGGTGTTTAAATATCACCTGCTGACGATCTTATTAGGGAATAGGGAGGAGCTGAGGAAAGCTTAGTCACTTAAATGATCCTACTGATTTCTCCATTAAAAAAAATCTCAAAGATTACAGCAAAGATGTTAGAAGGCATCAGCAGATGTCAGGTTAAATTGGAGAAGCTGTCTGAAAAACAAAACTGCCTTTCCTTTTACCTGAGTGCCCTTCTCCCATAACATGGCACTTCATTGCCACTTAGACTTAAAATACAGATCACTGGAGAAAATGCTGACCTGTGAGAGAATATACATATGTCACAGAGGAAACATGAAGTCATACTCGTTAGGTTAATAATCCTAGGTTTATCCTCAGACTAGTCCTCAGACACCAGACTCTGACTGTTTTCTGGACATGACTACAAACACAGGTAGAGTAAATAAATAATTGTGCTGCATTCTTCCCTCCAGCACAGAAACACCAACACACTACTCAGTACCGTACCTCACAGTGGAAGATGCAGCTGGTGGGGCGGGCAGAGGACAAGCTGGGTTTCTGCGTTGGTCTGAATATACTTGGTATGTTTAGTATGTAGAAGTCTCCTGACAGCGACACTGGAAAGAGAGAGACTGTCCACAACTTAGTATGTGGGCAAATCTGCACTCTTCATTTCAGGCAGCACACCCCTTGCAATGGGATTATCAGCTGGCTGGTGAAATGTGAGCCTGTCCTTATTTCTCCAGTGTACATTATTTTCCACGGGCAGGAATTAGCTAGGAAACACTTCACAGGTAGTGGCAAAGGCAGTGACTGGCCACCTCTCTAGCACTGGCTTTGAGTTTCTTTTCCACTGTGTTTATTGAGCCATCACTGAGAATGTCTCCAAAACACGGCCTTAACATATATATAGTCCCTTGGGATATAGAGGAAACCTCCACGTGTGCTCTGACACCTGCCTCCCACGCACCCAACAGCGCTGCTCCTTCCCTTTCCCTGTGCCACCTGAAACAGACGGGTGTGCTGGTCAACAGGTGGCTAAATATGAGCAAGGAATGTACTCGGGTTGCTAAGAAGACCAAGAGCATTCTGGTTTATGTTAGGAATAGTGTCACCAGCAGGAGTGTGGCAGTGATTTTGCCCCTTTACTCAGCACTGGCAAGGCCACTCTTAGAGTATTGTGTTCATTTGTGGGCACCTCAATACAAGAAAGACATTGAGGGGTTGGAGTGGGTCGAAAGAAGGGCAACAAAGCTGGTGAAGGCTCTAGATCACAAGTTCGATGAGGAGCAGCTGAAGGAACTGGTGTTGCATAGCCTGGAGAAAAGGATGCTGAGGGGAGATCTTATTACTGTCTACAAGTACCTGAAAGGAGATTGTAGAGAAATGGGTGTTGGTCTCATCTTACAAATCGGGATTGATGGGACAAGAGGAAATAGCCTCAGGTAGTGTCAGGGGAAGTTTAGGTTAGACAGTAAAGAAAAACTTCTCTATTGGAAGGGTCATCAGGCATTGGAACAGGCTGCCCAGGCAGGCGGTTGAATCATCGTCCCTGGACATGTTTAAAAGTTATGTGGAGCTTAGGGACATGATTTAATGGCACTTGTCAGTGCTGGAATAACAGTTGGATTCAATGATCCAGAAGGTCTCCTTGAACCAAAACAATTCTATGATTCTATGACAGCGCCTCACAATTACCCAGGAGAGCCCCTCCAGAAGTAGCTCTGAGCTGCCACCCCAGTCCTTCTTGCTCTTCCACTTTCAGGAGATAACATGCTTCATTCCTGTTGCAGTTGTGCATGTTGCTGCTGAACTCAAATAGTATTTACTTCTCCCATGAGGGCTCTGATGACATCTCTTCTCTGGCCCACACGTTGATTTTCATAAAACTTGCGTGCATTTAACACTTTTGAAAGAATTTTGCCTTTCTGTCTTGACTGAAAACGTTTAATTGTGAGAAGTTGCTGGGAGGAGGCACGGGGGGGAAGGGGGCTCATTTGATAGACAGACAAATAGACAATGTGATTGCATCAGTCTCATTTCCTTAGGAAACTGGGCTAAAAATAAAAGTCTTTATTTGCCCTGAGAATAAAGCAGAATGTCTCTCACATCTTTACAAAACATGTTTTTATGTGTATTTATAAATAGTCAGGACGAGAGAGGAAGTTTGCACTGGATTTTGAGCAAAGGATTAAAAGGAAGAGCAGGAGGTGCGTGAATTTCAAAACTAGGGGTACTTTAAGCGTGCGATAGTGCAGCAACACAGGCAGAGCCTTGCGTACCGAAGGCACATTATCCATGTCTATATGCTGTTGGCCTTCAAACTGAATGCCCACTGGGCAAGTTTTCATATCACCACAGAATGAATTCACCTCTTCTGTAGCAGTGGTGGATGGCATGCTTCAGATCAAACTCTGTGCATTTTGAAGTCAGCAGCCTTTCTCAGGTGTTAGCGAACAACATGGAAATTGCTAGATTTGATGAGATTTATGACCTAGACCCCTGTCTGACAGTGACCAAGACTCACTACTTCAGAGGAAATACGCTCCAGAAAAGGTCTCATCTACCATCAATAGCTTGTGTGAGCTGAAGAAGCGCTGGTATGCCTTCTGAATTTCTCATTTCCTGCATTTACTCTGTGTAGTTTGTCATCTTTGAATGTGTTATTTGCTTCCTTACAATCTTGGCCCCAGCGATAGTCGGTGGTAGTAACTTCTTTTTGTGTACACTCTATATAAGGGGTTGCGGTTTACAAGAGCTGAGTTTACTACCTTTCAGTTTCACTGAACTCTCAGCATTGCAGGCGTTCGTAGTGATGCTTAGGAAGGACAGTTCCACATCCCCTAGAAAACTTCTGATTGTTGCTAGAAATGAGTGAGGACACAACTTCAGAATAAGAGTGATTTGCAGAGCAGGAGGTGTGGGTCTTCCTGCACGGCTGGTTGGCAGAACAAAAGCGGTCGTATTGCCTGTCTCTTTTGATTCTGCGCTACCTTTTAGCTTTTCTTCAATGGCCTTTGCGCAGAAGCCCCTTCTCTCTGAGGCATGCTAGAATTTCCATTATAGGGATCCTTTGCAGTCCCAGGAAACACTGTACTGAGGACGGCCATTGAAGCCAGTCCTTGTGCTGAACAATTTATGTTTAGAATATGAAAGACCGGCACAGTCTGGGGAAAAGAGATGAAACACACCATTGGAAGACAAGAAAACGAAGGAACATGCATTTTGCTTGCAGGTATAACTGGGGCTTTCATCAGGAATTTGCCTCAACTCAGCTTCAAACGGGATCTTGCTTCTCCACGAGATGGAACTGATCAATTCTAACTTAGAGGTCAAAAATGACTTCATTCCTCCACTCTCAGACAAGAGAATTATGTATTTCCAGATAACTATTCATGTGCCCTATCTTAAACCAAACGGTAACAGATACCTTGTTTGTTCAACAGCTTTGAATTTCTTATGTAGGCTCTGAGAATTCTGTATCTTAGTTTCATCTTAACTTGCACAATGAAAACTGAGGTGAGGAATAACCACAAACTCTGTTGAGAGTTTATGTGAGGTAATTTATTAGCCAGCTGGTGTGCGAGGGCTAGTGCCTCCTGAAAAGCACACACGCTGAATCAAGCTGAGAGTTCAGCTTATATAGAGGAGAAAATTACATGTGGATGAGATTGCACAACACCTAATACAATGTTCATAAGCCTAGCACCGCCTTCCCTGCTCTTGATGCAGATTAGGTATCCTCCCATCTGGGCAGGCACTGCTGATAGTGGTAAGGGTCTGTGGGGATGAAGTAAGGAGTCTTCATTGCTGGAAACTTTTGAACTGGTTGTCCTGCCCAGACTCAGTAACCACTTACAGCGACCTGTTCTTGAACCTTTTTGCCATCAGCTCTTTTCACCCAAGTCAGCATCTCTACCTCTCCTTATTTAGGAAAGTACATTTCCCCTTGTCCCAACAGGACAAGGTACATCTGGTAGCTTCACAGTCTTTCCCAAACAAGACTCCTTATTTGGCCATTTGCTAGAAATCAAGCATTCTCAGTCAAAGGTAAATAGCTTAAGCAATGTGGAGATATATATATTCTAGGACAAATACTAAGACCACTAGGCACGGCATTCTAGGGGTGATTCTATAGTTCACCCCTTCAAAACCACTACTAATCTACTAATTCGAAAAGCATATACTCAGAAAATGTGCTGATCTCACTTGCACCTTATTCTTGAAAGAAAAGCACGGGGACTGGAAAATCCTGAAAAAAAGCAGTAATCAAAGCAGATGATTTTTTTAAGCTCAATAGTCAAGCTCAGCTTAATTGTACTCAACTGCAATAAAATGCGGCTCTTGACTTGTCAGATGATCCTCTTGGTCGAGGTGGTTACAAAGCAACAGCTGCACACTGGGAAGGCAAGAGAACTGCAGACCTTACAAAAGGTTCCTTGCTCCCCTGGTCCTGCACTTTTCTTTCTCTCCCTCTGCGTTACATTATGTGAAACACACCTGTAGGGCACAAACTATTTCCTCATGCCTTGATAATGTCATCCACACTTGCGTTGCTGTACAGGTAACTGATGTGTAAAGAATGTGAGTGGTGGTGTGAAAAGCCCAAAGGATAGGCTTAACACCTGATGTAAACTTGACTCGTACTTGTTTGTTACCAACTCTTCCTGAAAAACCATGTCACAGCACTGGTAAAAAAGGTCTTCACTTACAACACGATGGAAATACATGGCTGGTGCAACCCGGCTATGCTGCTCTTAGTCCAAGTAGCCATACAAGTAGGCTAGCCAGAGCACCGTAAGGTTGCTTCACATTTTGCTTAATGGCCTCTCTCTTTAAAGCAAGTGTCTGCAAAGGATGCAACCTCTGAGTTATTATTCAAGTATCTTATGTTGGTGCTTATGTTTGCTGGTTTATTTTTTCTTTCTGTGTTCCATAGTTTACCCAATTAGCCAGAGGCAGGATGTCCCGTCACTCAGGTATCTCCAATCTAGAGGGCATCCTCAGGCAGTTTACTTCACTGTGGATCTAATGTGTTGCATGCTATGACAGCACTGACTGGATGGGGAACACTAATGCCTTCATCATGACCAGAGCAGATAACCACAGCTGTGTCTGCAAACAGCAGCTTTATGTTTTTCCCTTCTATTTCTTTGTACCAAGGATTATGGCTCGCTCGTTTTAAGACACTGTCAATTATAGACTTTCATGCAGCTGATTGCAACAAACAGATCGAGGGCAAGGTGAGGAGGCCTTTGGTAGATAAAGATGGTGAATTTCCTTTTTGTAGAGATATATTGTGTTACATTTGCCTTGTCTTTGAATCACATTAAATATACACACTGTTAAAGGCTACCGAAGTGTTCAAATGTCAGTGTTTCAAATGAAAATCAATAGCACGCTATTAGGCTCATTATACTGCTGCTATGAATCATTAAAACATATTTAAAGCTTTCAGCATAAAAGAGGAGATGGGATGAATGAGACACCTCGAGGGTGTGCAGCATACTTAGAAGGCAATACAAGATAAACTTCGTATGCACTTGGAAAGAAAACCCTGTGGAGGGTTCACTGGGTGTTTGAAGTACAGGGGATCATGAGGAAACAAATGATGCAGGACTCAAGATGCAGGGAGACGGATGAAGCTGTGCTGCTGCTGAAGGAAAACAAAACCATCCAAACATGTTAAAGACATGTTAATAAATGTGTCTTTGCAGTTTGTGGTTGCCTCTTCGCCTGCTCTGTATATATAGCTGTACCTATATATAGCTGTACCTATATATATCTGTGCCACCATGTTCAGTAACACCCCTAAAAATACTACTAACATTTTGCCTTCTTGCACAAAGGATTGTGTCAAGTTCTAAAAACGCATTTCTCAACGAGCTTTTCCAAGGGTTTTTCTGGTCAAATATTATGTGGAAAAATGTCACATTACCAGATACTCTACCCCACTTACTCTTTATCTGAAATTTCTAAGAGGAGACATTTGGGTTAATATGTAAATGCGGAAGTGTATGTGTGCACGTGAATAGGCATGTGCATGTACAATTATATACACATGAGAGGAAGAGCTACCTTACTGAATTTCTCTCCTAAAGGGGAGGAATGGGAAGATGTGACTCTCCTAATGGCTAGGAGTTTAAGTGCACAAGAGGGGCACTAGAGGACTCCTAGTTCCGTGCAGTTATTTTTACTTATTTTAAAGCTGATTTCCACTGAGCACATTTGCCTTGTTCCTGAAGCAGTACTAGAACACAGATGGCCGTTCTACACCTCAGCAAGCATACTTCCACTAAAACAAACAGACCTTGCTTTTGCTCCCTTCTCTTGTCAGGAATGTTTAAGCCCTGTGAACAAAGAAGAAACTTCAGCTCCTAACAGCCATAGCGTGGGCTGGAGTTTAAAACCCAGTGGGTAGAGGAAAACAGGATACCTGAATCTCCCACTTCCTGGACAAGAGCTCTCTCATCAGCTCTGAATTATTGAATACTCATTCAGAAGGTGGTTTTTGAATTTGTAGCTTAAGCATAAAGTCCTTCCTCCTGCAATTCTATCTGCCTAGGCAGATAGATTCAACGAAATTGATTTTGGATGAAAACAGAAACATAAAGCATAAATAGAGTCATCGAACCAGGGAACGGAAAGAGTCCTGTTTGAGGCAGATGTGCAATTGCGTGGCTCTAATTAAAAATGCTGAGTGCTCAAATTAAAGTTCATGGTGAAGAGTTCCTGAGCAATGCATCTACTGAATGCTTTCTCACAAAACACATGGTGAGCTATTTCAGAATTACAGCTTTTAAACAAACCCAACTCTATCTGATTAAACAGTAAAAAAATATATAAACACAAACATCATTTTCCTTCAAATCAATTTTTGTGGAAAACATATTTCTGAGTTATGAGGGAAGAGTTTCCTAGTGAACAAAAATGTCTATGCAGTGATGCACATGCAAATAGCCATACTGGATGCTGCTTTTACTGACCCTGCTGGAATGTCACCATTGATTTTAACTTGGGCCAAAGAAGCATCTCCTCAGGAAGTGTCTAACACTCAGGAAATCAAATGAGCTGACTAACTTTAATTTACATGTGTGAGCACCCACCATTTGAAACCTAGCTTAAAATGCAAAGACATCACTAAAATTCAGAGTTATTAAAGAATTCAGTGACAAACATGTTTATTTCTCAGCTGCCCAGCATTCAGCATTTATGAAGCCATTCATGTGAGGATATTCTGGTTGTTTTTTAAGTGCTCTTGAAGCTGTTTCCAAGAACTCTTGGCATCTTTGAGGTCTGACTAACAAGTGAAAAAGCATTCTCGTACAGCTACTCGGGAAGGCTTTCGGCACTGTTAGCATACCAGCATTGTTGATCACATCAGGACTAACAAAATGGGGTTCTGCACTGGTGGCCCTACCTTGTGCTATGAATTGAAGAGATGTGTTAGGAAGAAAAGCATGCCATTGTTACTAGGAATATGCCCATGAAGAGATACCTACAAATCACCCCTACCCTTCATCTTTCTGATACGGTGCTGTGTAAAATACGCTGTAGATGGGATGGGTCACTTAGATTGTTACAGAAAGGAACTGAATACAAGAGAGAATTCTCATGAGAATGAACAAAAGGATCTGGAAGTGCTTAAATTTACCCTTTGACTTTAAGGTGTGATTTAATTCCTTCCTACTGTGCCTTTCCGAAATGAAATGTGGAATAAGAGATAGGCTGGTGGGAGTTGTTTCCCGAGCATTCAGCCTCTTTTCTAGAAGAAACTCAAATAGTTGTGTCAAAGCAAGCCAACTTAATACATCTTCTGCACCGCTTTTTCTTTCTCCTTCTTCATGCTGCCTTTTTCTATTGATCCCTCATTAGTGGTTTCTTTTCCTGATGCCCACAATGCAGTCAATGTTCCTTGGCTATCATCTAAAATACAACAGCAAACAACAACATCATCAATTTCAATAACAAGAGGAGAAGAAACAACTTCTCTGCTTAAATGACACGTCCTTTTTCTTAGCTCAGGAAAGAAAATCAAACCGACCAAAATGTGCTCCTTCGCTTGGGGATCTGATTTTCCAGTAACAATTACCATTTGTCAAAGGTTGGTTTCCATTTAAATACGAAAACAACTGCATCCTAACAAACAATTTGTAAAGTTTTATTCGCATTTGCAAGGGGTTGCCTGGCAAGCTAGATCAACTGTTTCTCTGCATCTGTAGTGGCATTTATGAGTCAGAAGGACAGGGCTGGACAGGTAGAGTCAGAGTCAGTAATTCAAGTATAGCCCAAATGCCTTTATCCCTCTTTAGGAACTCAAAGCGTGGTTCTTACTGAGGTTCTTACTCAAACCCAAACATAAAGAATTACAGGTATATTTTGCAGTTCTATTGACTGTTTGAAAGCTATTCTGTAAGCCATCAAAGAAATGGAACATGCTCAGCCTGCTCCCAGAGGAGTTGTTCTGCGAAGGCAGAAACATGAACTCTTTCTTTGCTTTAGAAGGCTGTTCTGCAGTGATTTTCTGCTCCTGAAAAATCCCAACACCACCAACCCCTGCCAGGGCCCACTGAGGTAGCCAGGGCCCCAGCCTTGCTCCTCAACTGTAATATGATCCATTTCAGAAATCCAGTCTGTCTGAGGTCCCAAATAAAATGAGTCTGCACTAGTATCACATACTCTTACTTCTTCCTTGCACAAGTTTTGGGCTCACACTCATGTGCCCATTAAACAGAGCATCCTGCACAGGAACACTCTTCTACAGCGCATTAAAAACACTTCCTGCCCCAAGAATACTTCCCCTCCATCATTTTCTTAGGTTAAAATTTTTGCTCCCTTAAAACAGAAATTATTTCTGTATTGAAATAATCACCAAATCACCATTGTCTTTGTCAACTAATGCTTATCCCCACCCCTCATCCTGTAAAACATCCCATCTTCTAAAACAGCGACCTTGACTGCTCTGGCCAGAAATCGTTTGATTTGGATAGAATCATTTCCGAGGGCTGCATTAGCCATGCATGAGTCACACTATTTGTGTTGCTGTCTCAGTCATTAGGGAAACTGTTTATTGCTCTGCAGTCCATTTCTGCAGTTCTACATCCATTACTCCAGTAAGTACCTGAGCCATTTCTGGTATTTATAGGAAGAGACAGCTTTCTCTTTCTAAACTAGCTTTGTTGTGATTAGGAGCAAAACGCCCTCTGGACAGGACCATCACTGGTCTTTTTGTGGATTAGCACCTGGCAACCCACCCCTCAATTTAAGGCAGAAATGATCATTTCTCACCATAAACTTCCTTGCCAACATGAACAAACACAGCTTTTGCCAAACGCACCAGCAAGAGAAAATCTCCTGATCGATCTGAGGAGTGTGACATGCAAAATCATCAAGGAAGGACTAGGAGGAAAGCATCTCTAATTCCTGGCATCCCTACATGGCATTCTGGAGATACTCCCAGAGAAGGACCTTTACTGAAGGGGTACGTGTGAGAAGAACTATGTCACAGGCAAGCCTTAGTAAGACTTGAAATGGGATGCACAAAATGAGTCCCTATGCATCACCAGGATCAGATGGGATTCACCCCAGAAGGTGTATCAGCTGAAAAATGGAAATGCTAAACTATGTCCTGGACAGAGTCTCGGGCCTGCACTGCTGTGCAGGCCATTGGCAGTTTCAGTCAGCCAGAAGGTTAAGCTGGGAGGGACAACAGCTAGGGTAATTGGCCCTGGCTGTCTCACAGGTGTATCCACACACACAACATCACAACCATTATAAACGGGAGGTTGGGGAGAGTGGAGAGGCTCAATTGCCATCTTGATTTCCAAGGACTGCCTGCCTTCCTGTTTGTTGCAGCTGCTGCTGTTACCAAGTCTAACTTTGTGCTGGCATTGGTACTCGTTTAGCTCTTTCATTAAATCCATTTTTGTTTCAGCCTGTGGATCTCTTCTCCTTTCCTTGCTGCTGAGAGGTATCATTAGGTGGCAGAGCAGCTGCTGTACTTTAGCTCCCAGATAGAGACTAGAGACATGCGTGTATCAAAGTATTCTCACTACTGAAGAAATAAGAAGGTAGGCAAGTCTGATCCCAGCCTCTACAGATGTAATGGAGATAATCCAACAAGCTATAAACTATCGAGTCCTCTTTCTGTTCTGACTAATGATGACTGCAACTTGTACACACAAAGGTGAGACTGAGGAGTAGCGTGTACGTGTGTAAAGGGAAGGCTGATCCTCTCTTGTAGAGTACGTATGAAATTTCCTGGGGATTAAAAAATCCTTCAGGACTGTAAAAACTAAAGCTGGTGGAAAGGTGTTTGAAGGACGGTTGTGACACTGCATTGAAAGGTGGTGATACCAAATATTTTATAAGAGTGCAGGAAGTGAGTGCGATGAGGGGTGGGGTGAAAAGGGGTGCATAGGTAGCTTCTAACTATCTATTCCTGTCAGGGATGTCACAAAGGGCAGACACGGAAAAAGAAGAGAGAAATAGGCAGGACTTGTGGTACAGAGATGTACAAATGTATGGGGCACTTGTAGCTTGAACACTGGATGGAAATGTGATTTTTTCCCCTTCTGAGAAAGGATTAAGCAAGTGAAAATGCAGAGGTCAACCAGGACAGCAGAATGAGACTGCCAGGGAAGAGGATGTATCCTTAGAGAGGCACAGCAGAGGTAAGACGTACGAGGTACACAGAAAGGTGAGCAATGAACTGTGTGGAGAATGAAGTTCTGCTTAGCGTGGAACTTGCTGCTGTGGGGCTTTAGACCCACAGATTCATACAGCACATGAGAAGAGCTCAAGGAAAACTTCCTTGGGACTGGGAGTGACGGTGATGAGCACTCAATCTTCAGCTTGGAAAAGAACCTAAACAGCAGACAGCCAGAAGTCAAGTGTGTGGGTAAAGCATTGTATTGAGTTGCCCACACTGATGGAGTTAGAGCCTCACCAGTCCTATCCTTTCTGAGTTTTCCACCTGTGTTGGATTAGAGCAGACTTCTCCACCAGCAGTTTGTCTCGCTGGT
>VZRI01007956.1:942-12665 GCA_013397515.1 Upupa epops | reverse complement strand
AAGAAGTGCGTGAGGCTCGGCATCTGGAAGAGCTGCTTCACTGGAAGGGTCATCAGGCGGTGGAACGGGTTTGTGTCAGAAACAGTGCGGCCAACAGAAGCAGGGGAGTGATTGTCCCCCCGTACTCAGCACTGGTGAGGGCAGACCTCGAGTACTGCGTTCGCTTGTGGGCACCTCAGCGCAGGAAAGACGCTGAGGTGCCAGGGTGGGCCCGGAGAAGGGCAGCAAGGTTGGTAAAGGGTCTGGAGAGCAAGACTCGGGAGGAGCAGCTGAGGGAGCTGGGGCTGTTTAGCCTGAAGAGGAGGTGGCTGAGGGGAGACCTTACTGCTGTCTACAGTTACCTGAGAGGAGCTGTAGAGAAGTTGTCTCTTGGTCAGTCTTGTCTTGTTGGTCCCCTCTCATGAGTGACAGGACAAGAGGAAATGGCCTCAAGTTGCACCGGGGAAAGTTTATGTTAGACACTAGAGAAAGACTTCATCGGGCATTGGACAGGCTGCCCAGGAATGTGGTTTAACTGACTTTTCCTGAGGGACTCTGAGTCTAACTGTTTTAACCCGAAAGAGGGAAGATTTGGGTTAGATCTTAGGAGGAAATTCCTCACTATGAGGGTGCTGAGGCAGTGGAACAGGTTGCCCAGGGAAGTTGTGGATGTACTCCTCCCCTCCCACATAAGTGTTCAAGTTGGGCATCCTGGTATAGTGAGAGGTGTCCCTGCCTCTGGCAGGGGGGATCATGCCTGTGTCAGGTCGTGTCCCAGCCTATGAGAAGTAGGTGATCTTTAAGGTCCTTTCTAACCTAAACCGTTTTATGATTGGGGTGGGTTGGAAGCAACCTTCAAAGACCATCTAGCGCAACCCTTCTGAGTTTTAGGTAACTTTTTAGGAGCTGAGTAGGTAGGTTTTGCAAGCACCTACAGAAACTCTTCAGTTACACTGCTCTGAACAGAAATAAAAGATCTGTTTGCATTTTAGTTTTGCTTGCTGTGCGCAGTGCATATGGAAACTGTCAATGCTTCTGCCTCGAAAACTGGTGATTGTTTTTTGTTGTATCTCCACAGGCTTCTTACCCCCCATAACTCCTCCAGAAAAATTCTTCCTTTCTCAGCTGATGTTGGCCCCCCCTAGAGAACTGTTCAAGAAAACTCCTCGGCAGATTGCTTCAATGGATGTGGGGAACATGGCCCAGTCAGTGGATATAAGTGGCCTTCAGCTGGCGTTAGCAGGTGAGGAAGGCTTGTGGCTGAGCCTCGCTTATGAATGGAAATGCCAGTCGTAATGTGGATGTGAACTACCTGAGAAACATTCTTGTCCATCCTAAATGTGCAAAAGGCTGAGCTGTGCTTTAGGTCCTGAAGCCTACATTCAAGCATATAGAAACACTGTTTTATCCTGCCTAACAGGCAGCTTTTTAAGCATTTATTTTAAGCTACTGCCTTAAACATGCAAGCACTTTGCAAGCTCCAGTGGAATTTAATCTAAAGGTTTGAGGGTTAGGTGATGTTTTGATGTCATTTTATACCTTTTTGCGCTCTGCAGTATTTCTGGTACAAGTAAACAGACATAGCTGTCATGTACCAGTGCTTCAGCTGTACCCAGCAGATTGGCTGTTACAGTCAGGTCTTGAGGTCTTGCAGTGAGGAGGTGGTCTACTTCTAGTAGATTGAAAGAAAAACAATATGATGCTTATCCCTTGACAGGAGAAAAGGAGCAGGAACATGATTGTTCTGATCATATTGACTGATGAGTCACTTCTGGAGCTAATCTGAAATAGAAAATAGTCTTTGGAGCAAGAAGCCATTTTGAACACCAAAAATAGTGTTTTATTCCTAGGTATGTGCAAATGAACCCGCTGCCTGCCCGAGAACTCAACATCCCACTTCTGTGCCTGTACAGTGTGGTTTATTGCTCTGAGGTCAGACGCTAACTAGACTCTGTCAGGCAGTTAAATGATCTCTCTATAATGTCCCTTCCAACCTAAACTGTTCTATGATCTCGCTAGCCTCTTCTTTTTTTTTTCTGTAGAACCCGACTTTGATTTGTTATGCTGTGGTGTGCTGTCCTGTCCCTTGTTCACGGGGTGGAGATGCCCTCTGGTGTCCTGCTTAGCCACTGTTCCCAGTCTCTGGGATCTTTTGAAAATGCAAATTAAATACCCTGACTTACTGTCATGGTTGAGACAAACCCTTCTGCTGCTTGTTCCATTCATCCTGTCCGTGTTTTCTGGTGTACTTAAGTAAATTGAGACTTTGTGAAACTTCAAGAAACTTAGGCTTTCCAGCTTAAGGCCTACGTGATGCGTTAAAGAACCCTGGAAGTTGTTTTTCGTTTGTTTCTATTTATTTTCCCCTCAATATTGCATTTGCTTCTGAACAGTTTGTTCTCATTAAAAATGAAACATGTAGAGAACCTCAGAACTGTAGCTGTATGGATGGGTACTCTAGGCTGTGCATTTTAATTTGTCCTTGTAGAATACACTGATGGCTTGAAGTACAGTAGAAAGTCATTAATGCTGCTTGGCAGAAACAAGGCCTATAAGATACGCGTGTGTTATTGCTTACGTAATCCGGTCAGTGTGCATCATGATTTGCTTAGGAGCTGTGTAAGAAAACCAAACCAACCAACCAACCAACCAAACAAAAAAAGCCAAAAAACACAAGCTGCATCTGGAAAAGCTTTATGCTCTGGAAAAGCTTTATGCTCTTTCCCAGACTCTTCCTGTAGCTCCCTAAGGAAATGTCTGCTTTCTGTTCAGTCTCTTGGAAGATAAGTGTTCTGCTCATTGTGATATTGTCATGCTTCTCAACTGTCTGGTGTTCCGGGAGGTTTGTGAGTTTCTCGCAGCTATTCAGTGTTTACCTCCCAAGGATTCTATATGCACAGTGAAGCTGGTGCAGGATGTTTGTAGTGTTGGGTTTATAGCCTTTCCTTCCATGTTTCACTGAGCTGTGAAACTTTGTGGGCTGTCACGTTTGTAGTTCCTGAGAGGAATGCAAGGCTGTTCAGAGCAGGGTGATTTTGTAAATAATTTAGAAAGCATTAAATTGTTTTTTCTGTAAAGGCAGGGAAAAAATAGTTGGCTTGTCTTCTGAGCTTGAGCTCACTGTGACAACTTACTTGTGGCAGTATGGTAGTTCTTCTAGTTTTATGTTCTTATGGTTGTGTCTTCTGTCTCCACTAATGCTGGAATACAGCATCTTGGGAGTGAATGTCAAAAGTAGCTTTGTTCTGCCCTCCCTTTGGTCTACAGGAGTTCACGCGAGCCTTGGCTTCTCCCTAACCTGGTTTTAATGATCTGGTGTATTACCATATAAAACATAATTTTCTCATAGTTACAGGTTGGGTCTTCTGGGAATGTGCCTCTAACTGTCTTCTAACCCTTATTTGATCTAAGGATAACCAACCTGTATTAAAGTTGAGCTTCTAATACACTGTAGAGCTTTCCTTTTAAGGATCAAATACAGTTTCTTTTTACCTGTGAAAATAAGCAAAACGCCCCAGGTCCACAAGGGAAGCTGAGTGATTGCTTTCAGATTGCTTTTAATTTATGTTAGTTGAAGATGCTCTCGTCTTTCCTGCCAAGTCACTTTGTTCTGCCTGTCTGAAACTGTTCATCCAGCCCTAATTTTTGAAGCAGGGAGGGTGATGTTTTTGAGCTTTAATGTACATAACTAAAGGCTCAATCTGGACTCTCAAATCAGTGAACTTAAGGACTGTATCTTAAATTTTCATATTTCCAATTGATCCTTGTTAATCATTTGAGATTATGAGGATACAAGGCTATCAGTTAAATTACAGATTTAAGCTCTGGACAATAAACTGAAAAGACTGAAGAAAGATGTCCAGTACCTTTTTTTTACCCACAGGACTTCATTTGTTAAATCAACCTTTCTGTTCGGTGGCTAAATCCAAAGTACTCACAGATGCAATTTGAAGCAGTGTATAAAGTAGAAGACCTGTTTGTAAACCAGCTCATTTGGAGCTTAAAAAATAAAAAGTTAAAGTCAGGTAACTGAAGAATATGTTAGTAGTCATCTTTAACATCTTTAACGCATGCCCCACCGCACAACTTCAGAGAGCGATGTTCACTTGTTGTGAAATAATGGGTAAAGCAGGACAAAAAGCCATCAAATGAATTAGCCGTGGGTGGTGCTTCACTTTGATGATCCTTTCAACACTCCCAGTTTAAGATCTCTTGGGAGTCTGGTTGGAGTCATATGAAACAGTTAGAACGTGCAGGAAATGGAAGGGTCCATGTGATTGCACGAAAAGGAGTGAAGATGCTTTGCTCTTCAGTGGCAGGACAGTGCACTGAATGTGACAGCACTGCACTTCATTGAGCAGGACGAGGAGCGGTTGGTTTCAAGTGCAGCTTTTCTAGGAAGTTCTTTGTGTGGTACCAACCATTTTGGACTCAGTTTGCTGAAGTCTTAAACTGCTGCTTGTTGCTGTCTTTTAAAGGGTGAGGGGGAAGCAGTATCAGGTGGTGGTCTGTAGTGGGTCTTTGTCTGGGGCTGTTTTGGTTTTGCCAAAGCAATGGAAAGATGATCTCTCAAAACAGTACAGAGAATATAGACCAGCCATGAAGTCCTCAGATACAGGAGAGGGAGAGATCGTGAAGACCACCACCTAAAAATGTGGCAGTGCGTGTGCTGAGCCCCGTAGTTCTTTTACTCAGTCTCCTGAAGTCTTCAGCTGTATACACTAACTTTAATGTTGGTCCCTTACGTTCTTATGTAGTTTGGCCTTTAACAGTGTCTGCTCCTCTCGGGTTGGCTTTAATGAGTACATACGTATTGATGTACGGTTTAGAATTGTGTAACAACTGAACCCCATCTTTGTCCACGTAAGCACTTAGTGTAGCTTGATAGCACATGCTGAAGCAGCTGACACAGTGCTACGGAAACACCAGATAAATCTGAATAGCTGACCTCTTCGGGTCTAGTGTGACCGTTATCATTGCAGAGCCTGTAAAACGACCTGGGCAGATTTTTCACTTCTCTGCTCTGAGAGGTGATTGCAAAACCAGATACCACATGTGAACTCTTTCAGGAGTACCATGGGAACCTAATACTGTGCTTTGGACACAGATTGCATCGGTCACTTTGCTAAAGTCAAGACTGCATTTCAGATTCGTTTCTGTTTCTCTGTACTCACTGCGTAGCTCTGTCCCTCAGCCCTCAACTGGCACCCTGAGAGCACTAGCTGTCTGACACACTACTAAATTTGTGTTGATGTTATCGGTTTTGTTTTCAGCTAGTTCATCTCTAAAGCAGCTTGTTTCTCACGACTTCTAGTATTGCAGGTGTCTCTGTTTCGATTCTGTGCTCTAATATTATGGACTGGCCTTTTTCAGAACGTCAGTCTGAGTTGCCGACGCAGAGCAAGGCCAGTTTCCCCAGCATTCTCAGTGATCCTGATCCAGATTCTTCTAACTCCGGCTTTGACAGCTCTGTTGCCTCCCAGATCACGGAAGCCTTAGTGAGTGGACCAAAACCTCCTATAGAAAGTATGTGCATTTTCACATCAGTGTTTGTGTAACATGGCATGAGACTGTTGCTGTACTGCTCCGTGTGAAATGTAACTCAGAAGTATTTTCAAGGCATGACATGGGAATGGAGGTGAAAGAAACTGGGAACAGCCTGATGCAGTTTTGCACATCAGACTCTATGGCGTTCACATTTCCAGACTTAAAAATCTGGAGCCTGTCTTCAGGCTCTTACCCGTGCCGTCTGTTGGCTACACCGTGGGGTCTGGCATCCCTCTGGCGTTCTCTCTGCCGAGATCTGCAGTGACTGTTGACGTCTTCCAGACTGCTGAAGGCACAGTGCCAGAAAGTCGTTAATGTGGTAACTTCAATCCAGAGGCAAAAACAGGCTGATAGGTAACAGCATCGTTACCAATCAGAGTCAGCGTTTTTCTTGGGGGCGAGTGAGATCATAATGCTAGTCCCAGTGTTAGAAGAGCCTAAAGAAACAGGGACTCTGTGTCTTTCTGTATAAACGTAGCTTAAAAACTGTTTCACTTTGTTCTGGTTTAGGTCACTTTCGGCCGGAGTTCATTCGGCCACCGCCTCCACTCCATATCTGTGAGGATGAGCTGGCTTGGTTAAATCCAATAGAGCCGGATCACGCAATTCAGTGGGACAAGTCCATGTGTGTGAAGAACAGCACTGGAGTGGAGATAAAAAGAATCATGGCTAAAGCTTTTAAAAGTCCCTTGACTTCCCCACAGCAGACGCAGGTAACCGTCACGCACCTTACTGTCTAAAATGATGTTTTTAACGGGCTGTCTATTATCAACTGATGTGTTCTAGAAAATGAGCACCACTGTCACTGGTCTGTGTTCGGGTTCTGCAGATTCCAGGGATGTTGTGTAGTGAGAAATGCATGACTGTTGACCGGGGTTTGTGTGAACATGGGGTCAATCGTTAAACTTAGTAACATTGCCTGGGCCTAATTACATCCATCACTGAGCTGGGCCAGTATTTCCCTGCATGGAATAAATGTTACTGTAGTCTTTTCAGTATTCACTGCGTATCAAAAGCTCCCGTATTATTTCAGAAATGCCAGCACGTGGGGTTTTTTTCTCAGTTTGAGGGTATTACCCCTGATTTCAACAGGCTTTTCTGATGCTGATGGTATAAAGTACCTGTTATTAGCAGAATGTTTTCTGCCAACAGTGAACTCAGAACTGAGAACTGGACAGGAAGCTAAACTCCTCCCTTCCTTGCCAGCCACTGATGAAAGACTACTAAATGGCTTATGAAAGGTTTTATGGGCACGGTTGCCTTAACAGCAATTTTCAAGTATGCCCCTGGTGTTTTTCAGTAGAGGGCTGCAATTTTGCTGTAGCTTAGGTATGTTACAGCTGTTTCTTCAAGCACTAATATGAATAGTTACGGAAAAAACCCCTCCCTCTTTCTTTACAGCTCCTTGGAGAACTGGAAAAGGACCCCAAGCTTGTTTACCACATTGGCCTCACTCCCGCCAAGCTGCCAGACCTAGTTGAAAACAATCCTTTAGTAGCTATAGAAATGTTGCTGAAACTGATGCAGTCTAGTCAGATCACAGAGTATTTTTCTGTCTTGGTCAACATGGACATGTCCCTGCACTCAATGGAAGTGGTAAATCGGTGAGTACTGTCTCAAACCCAAGGAAGTTTTTATTTAAGCATGTAAAATAAATAACGGAATGGCTATGAAGTGTTTGTGAGGCTGGCCACAGGGCTGTATTTGGATGCATTCCAGGGACTACCGAAAGCAGCAGGAATTGAAGTGACTGCTCAGACTGCAGTGAAGGAGAAGCGAGTCAACTATGATTCTCACTCATGTTCTCCACGCTGTTTGTGGTGTTTTGTTTTAATCCTCTTCTAACAAGGAGGCATAGTGTGCTCTGATAAATCCTGCAGGCAAAGAGGGTGCTGTGGGTTTGGTGACTATGGGATTGTCGGGTTTTTTTCATAGACGCTTCACTTGTTCTTCATGTAGCACCTTACTGATAGGTGCTCATAGTTAAAGAAAAACTACTGCTTGCTGTCGTCCAACAGTGGGTTGGTAACAAAGAACTAAACCTCTTGAACATCTTTAGCACCAAGTTTAGAGAATGCTGACAGTTCTTGAATTCCTTTTTACAGCAGTGCTATTCCAGAATACTGCTGCAGTGTTAACAGCTGATTACTAGCAGCATCAGAACGGCAGCTTTAACAGGAAAATTCAGTTTCCCAGTAGAAGGATATGATGGTAGAGGCATAGATAGTACATTTAAATAAGCTGTAATTTTATATAATCATTAAAATCTTTAATTTTGACTAAACCAATGTGATTTTATATACATTTAGACCATGATTTACCATGTCAGGTATTGGTGAAAAGCATGCTTCTTGCACGGGTGCTGTGCTAGTTGATCTTGTCTCTGCTCCAAGAATGGAGAAGCTTAGACAGAGCAAACACTGTTACTCTTTAAGAACAGCAAGGTGTTTTTATTTTGAAAAGAATGGGGAAATGCACATCGTGTTGTGGGTAACTCCCACCGGGGTTCGTTCATGCTAGAAAATAATTCTATGAAATCGACGTGTTCAGGTCAAAACGGCATTGCAATGGTTATCACTTAAGGAAAACAGCATTTCAATGGCTATCACTTCAGGGACTCTGTCGTCTGAACTGTGCATACTCATGTTTCAGCTCCCAGGGCTAAAATTTGGGTCTGAAGGGGCTAAGGAGACGGATACTTTGCCATAACAAAGGGGTTATTGCAGTTGAGCACTTGAGGGAGTTCAGCATCTAGAGTTAGTACCTGGAACCCGAACAGGAATAAGCAAAATTGCATTGCAGTGCTCATTTCAGGAGCATCTTGGTGTCCGGGCAGCTCTGGGGCTTCACTGTAAATGGAGAACTGGGTTGTGGACTCATCTGTGTACCACACAGTGAATGTCTCTAGGTGTGTCTCATACGCTAGGATCCCATCTGGCTTGGCTGCTGTGCTGTGTCAGAGCTTAACTAAAGTTCTGGCCTCCTAGTGAGGAAATGTGAACGGTTAGAAACGTGTCAGAAATCAGCTCTGTGTGCTGTGACTGGGAATGAACTAATGTCATTTGTTAACTCATCTTCTCTCCATGGAGTCACTGGATGTTCTTAATTTGGAACAGGCTCACTACTGCAGTTGATCTCCCACCTGAATTTATCCATCTTTATATCTCCAATTGCATCTCTACCTGTGAACAGATCAAAGACAAATACATGCAGGTGAGTACCTTACTAAGCTGGCTAGGACAGCTCTGTGCAATATACGCCAGGATTTCCTGAGGCTGGTAACATTCAGTTATTCATCTTAGTGCTGCTTTATTGTGGAGATAAGTTGGCTTTTCCCTACACCCTGCAGATCTTTACAGTGTCTAACAGATGGTTCCTCACCTTCCAATGAGACTTCACAGGTAATCGCTGTTCCCTTTCTCTCTGTAGACACTCGTCCCTGGCAAAGCTGGTTTCATGTGACTTGATGCCTTACATGCACAAGGTTTATCTGTCACTCAGCGTGCTGTTTCCTCGTCCCCAGTTCAGTTGTGTACCTTCTGCTCAGTTCTGTGCCTCAAGGTTCTTTCCTGTGCAGGCGTCTCCACCACGTTCAGACGTTTTGAGATGAAGCTGCAGAACTCGCTCGGGCATCCTGCCCTTCAGTCAGCTTAGATGAAAAATGGTTCTGCGTGTGGTTTACCCAGGGCTTTGTCGATCTTGCCCAAGTGCTGCCTCAGCTTTGCCCTCTCAGTACTGAGTGACTGACTACAAGGTCTTTAGTGTCTTGTGACAGAGCAGCCCGCCCTTTCCTTTAAGCTTGGTTTTGTTGGCCTTCTGTACAGCTCTACTCTATCCTTTATCTGCAGGGATGGAAATCACGTGCAGTGCATAGGCTGGGGGTGTAGTGTGATTCTTAGATAGCACTAAACCCCTTTGTCTTGCTCTCAGCACCCTTCCAGATGATGACTAACCATCTGTTACCTTCTGGTGGCTGCTGCTGCTTCTGTGCTGTGTGACTGCCAGATACACATGGCTGCTTGATCTGGGGCTTGCTAAGCAGCTGTGCCTCGCACATTTGGTAGCAGGATAGCAAAACAGGAGCAGAGCAGGGCTGCAGCTTAGAGTATGCCCACAGCGGGGCACTGCTCAGAGGGGTGCTGAGAGCACAGAGCAGATGTGCTTCAGCACTTGGGGAACAAAAAAGAATAGGGTCAAGGAACGCAGACTGGTGACCACACAGCTTGCAAAGCTCCTGAGATCTAGCATTGTTTTGCTGCATACGAGACCTCAGTACTGTGACAGAAGACACTTTGTTTGAAGAGCATGGTACAAAACTACTTCTTGTGGAACAGAAAGCGGCGTGGTCCTCAGAGACTGGGGGTCTGTCAGCAGATACCCTTTGAGTTTCACGTTCCTCTAATAATTACTCACTTCTGTTACTCAGTAGTGTTGCAGAGAAAGTGCTTGCAGCCAAGGACTTGACTTGTTTAGGTTCTGAATTCTTCTGGTGCAAGTACTGACCGTGGTAGCAGTCAGCTCGGCTCCTGTAAGAGCAGTTGTCAGCTTGTTGTCAGTGTCAAGTAATGTAAAACATTCTAAGACACTGGATCTGCTGATTCCCCTTAGTCTGTCTAACATCATTGCTGTATTTGTTTGCTTTTGAAGACTCTTACTGTTCAGAACTCTTGAGATCATCAAGTCCAACCTTTGGCCCAGCACTGCCAGACCACCCCTAAACCATGTCCCTAAGCACAGGCCCTTTAAGTACCTCCAGGGATGCTGATTCCACCCCTGCTGTGAACAGCCCATTCCAGCGCCCAGCACCACTGCAGTTAAATTCTTCCTAACATCCAGCCTAAATCCCTCCTGGCACAGCCTGCAGCTGTTTCATCTACTGATCCTGTGGCCACTAGGGAGAAGAGAGATTTGATTCATCTCTTTCTCACAATGAGAGGTTTGAGACCACTTTGTTGATAAATACCTGCTCTTGTCCTTGAGGAAAAGCAGGCTTTGTGTGAGGCAGACGGCAGTGACTGGACCTGTCTGTGACTTGCTGAGGTGCCCGTTCCTAGCTCTCTGCTTCCCTAAGCAGCCCTTAGAAATGAGCAGTACTTCTGGGACCTTGGCTTTTTCCTGGATCATGTGAGGAGTGAGCCCAGCACGCTGAGGGCTTGTTCTTGGATGAGGTGTCCTTGGTCCTCCTCCTTCTAAGGCAGAGCAAGGGGGTCATGTGCGATACAGCACCTCCCACGGAGCGCGAGATCGGGGTCCCTTCTGTTGCTGCCATTTCCCGGCTGGGTGCCTTAGTCGTGTGTCGACTGAGGAACTCCGAGCTGTGTAGCGTGTTTGCTTTTCTTGATGTGCTATTCTCGTAGAGAATGAGCAAGACCTTAGTTGTGACATCGTCTTAAGCTGTGATCCCATCTCTGACTCTGAACTACTCAGAGGTTGTGCAATAAAGAAATCGCATCCAGTGCCGAGGGAGAGCCGGTGCTTCGTTTGTGCGGGGGCTTAGTCTTCAGAAAGCCCCTGCCGAGCAGAGGCCGGTGTTTGTTACGTACAGGAGTAACAGAAGATGACGGAGCAGGGGGCAGCACGGGCAGAGCTCGGCCACAACTGCTGAAGCCGAATGGCTCGTGGAATGCCCCGCTTGTGGCCTTGAGGGCTGACAGCCCTTGAACCGGCAGGGTTGCCAGCAACTGCCTGGCTTGTGAAACTGCGTCTCTTGTGTTCCAGAACCGGCTGGTGCGCCTCGTCTGTGTGTTTCTGCAGTCTCTGATCAGAAACAAAATTATCAACGTGCAGGACTTGTTCATAGAAGTGCAAGCCTTCTGTATCGAGTTCAGTCGGATACGAGAAGCAGCCGGCCTCTTCCGCTTGCTGAAGACGCTGGACACCGGGGAAAATCCGTCAGAGACAAAAACATCAAAGTGAACCCCAGACCACGGAGGCGCAGACGAGGCAGCCCCAGCCCTGCCCGCGGTCTGTCAGTTAACTGTATACTGTAAGCGGGGATGGCTGGAGCAGTAATGCAGTTATTAACGCTAAAACAGCATTTTACTCCTTTCAACAATAAACGAGGGGGTTTTCTGACACAGGTGCCTGGGGGCTGAACCCCGTCACACACCTCTCCCCTCCCGTGTCACACACACCTCTCCCCTCCCGTGTCACACACACCTCTCCCCTCCCGTGTCACACACACCTCTCCCCTCCCG
>VZRI01007955.1:620423-643631 GCA_013397515.1 Upupa epops | reverse complement strand
TTGAGGATGGTGGTGAACCAGAAGTTTAAAAGGAGCCGTCAGTGTGTGCATGCAGCTTAGAAAGCCAGCCGTGGACCTACATCAAAAGAGGCAGTGACAGTCAGTTCAGGGAGGTGATTCTCTCCCTCTGCTCTGCACTTGTGAGATCCTACCTGGAGTACTGTGTCCAGTTCTGGAGCCCTCAACATAAGAAGGACATACAGCTTCTGGAACATGTCCAGAGGAGAGCAACTAGAATGATCAGAGTGCTGGAGCACCACCCTTATGAGAACAGGCTGAGCAAGTTGGAGTTGTTCAACCTGGAGAAGAGGAGGCTCTGAGAAATTCGTCTGATGAGAGATGGGCCCTGACCATGACAGATTTGAACTAGATGATCTTTAAGGTCCCTTCCAACCTTGGCCATTGTACGATTCTATAGAATGTAAATGATTTCTCATTCTGTAGTTGCCTTTAAAACTTTTCCATAATAAGGCATGTTTTTTCGTAACAGACAATCTGTTATTCAGTTATTACCAACATAGGTTCCTAGGTCTTTAGGAATGCTGTCTCCTAACATCATCAGATCACTGTTGTTTCTGTGGAGCTTGACTTCCATGATATAAATCAGATCAGGTAATTTGTCATGTCTACAAGCCTTCTGATAAGCTTCCACAGAAGGCCACAAATGTATTTGCAGCCCGTGTGTCATTAAATGATACCAGTAACAGTACAGTGACATGCAATTCAACACTGTGTGGGTGTCCCAGTGTTAAGAAGTATTAAGATTTATTATGGCCCACGCTGGCCCTAGTCCTGGTGAATACTTCCCTGTTATTTGGCCCCACTGTGATTCAGGTCTAGGATAAAACAGATTTCGTCTCTTCACTGGTTCTAGGAGTTGCTAGAAAATAATTTCGACTAACTATCTGCATGTGATGACTCCTGCTCCACCTCTAGGTATGCAGAAAATACCCTCACAGACTGCACTGATCATAGCATGACCAGGATGACTGTTTTCAGCAGAACTTAGGCCTCTGGTCCAATCTCCTATTCAAGGCAGGATCAACAACCAGATTATTCAGGACTTAATTCGAAGTTTTCAAGATGGGATGAAATTGAGTATTATAGGCAGATGAAGAAGTACAAATACAAAACTTACGCTTTTCACTGCCTAGTTCTAAGGTTTTCTATTTAATGCAGTTTACAGGAATCTGAGATCCAGCTGTTGCAGGAAGCCAGACGTCTTAGCGCAGAACTGGAACAGCAACAACATGAACTGGAAAAAGCAGAGCAGCTCCCTGAAGAATCTTCCAGTGAAGTTTCCCGAATAAGACAACAACTTCTTAGTTTCCAAAATGAATACAGTGCTATTACGGAAAGAGACTATGAGATTCAATTCATGCTGGAATGGTAGGTGGTAGTGGTTAAACACTTGTGATTGTATCATAGCCTGCCTAAAAAGGTATGGAATACAAGTCAGTCTCTTCTCCCTCTACATAGACATACTTCTTTCTGTTGTTAAATTGTCACAAACCTTTCTTAATAACAACAACATTTCAGTGAATAAAATTATCCCAGTGTAAGATTTGTAGATAATTTTAGTTTTAGGACATGCTATAATATCTTTTGAAATGTTTAAAATTTACTACATTGCATGATTAATAGGCAGAATTGACAGAAACCATTCTAGTCTAGGACATCCTTAATACAAATGAGTAAAGGAACTCAGAGACCTGGAGAATGGGATTTTATGGTCATGTCAAAAAATAGACCTTTTAACATCAGAAGAGCAGTGTATTAAACTTTTTCTATTCAGGTATTTAAAGGAAGACAAGTTCTTGTGTCTTCTCCGGTCAGAAAACAAAAATGTAGGCTGTGAAAGGAGTACGCCACATTTCTGTAAGAGGAATGAAGTGCAAAATAAGTTGGATCTTGTATATGTTTTCATTATCACCTGCATATATAGACCTTTTATAGTAAAACTGCAAACAACAATATCGCATTTTAAAAAAATCCGCATCTATGGAGATGACCATATTTTCATTTTGCAGGCCACTCCTTTTACCATCTTCAATAAAGCTGTAGTGCAGCTGGTGCATATAAATACAAATAAGCAGCTCAGCAGTTAAATCCTTTTTTCTGCAAGGAGAGCAGGGGCACTGCACAAACTGCATAAAGCACATTTTTCTGGCAGTTCATTCTTGAAGGGTTTTTTGGGGTGGTTTTTTTAGCCAAGTGTTTGCTCTAAGTGAGTAAGAAACTTGAGAAAGAAGCAAATTTGGAGTGGGAGAAATAAAGAAACATGCAAAGCATCTGGAAAAAATTATTTGCTATGAGATAACTAAGCCACATAAAATTTCCTGAAATAATTATTAGATTTGGAATTTATTGCAATTTTCAAGCACTCCAGAAACAAGTTCTTCAAAATATCATGCTTTTTAGCCATTTGTGCTCATGTGTGACTAACTTTTTTCTCTGAGCTTGCATCACTTTCTGAAAAAATTGAGGTTTGATTAAAAATACCTTTTTTTGGGTCAGTCATACTGTGAAAAATATTCTTTCACTTTAATGAGAAACATCCTCTTGATGTTCTTATGTATTGCATGAGATCAAAACCGGCTGTACTGTCTGACCAGAGATCCCTATGGCACAGAATCTAAAACTGACAAAAAGTGCAGACACCAGCCATTTGTGATACAGGGATTTCATGAGCCAAATACAGGACCTCCATATTCAAGAGTCCTCAGTTGACCCCTCTTCCTTGAACAACTTCTGTCTCCTCCTGAGCTGTGTACACCTGTGGCATTGCAACACCCTGGGCAGTGAGTTATACAGATTAACTACTCAAGAACTACCACTCCGTCACCTCATTTCTTCTTTGAACTTGAATCCCACCAGCTTCATTTTGTGTCCTGTAGTTCTTGCGTTGAACGAGACAGCGATCATCTGATCCTCTCTTCATCTTCACTGCTGCAGGATGGTTTGCTAGATCTCTTTTTTTATCCTTTCCCCCAAAGTTTGTCAGCTTTCTGAATTGAAGACCTACAGATTATGTAATTGTTGCTTGTTTGGAATCTGTTTCACACCTAGCAGTAGCATTGAGTCTTATGTGTGTTCTGTGTATGGAGTGAGGATTACATGCCTTAGTTAGTTATGTGTGGATTTGTTTATTGTGAGAGAAGATACTGCTTTCCACAAGTGACAGGGATTTTAATGTTGGAGTAATGTAGAATGAACAGGACTGGCAGAATACATACCTGTGTGGGGAACTGATGAGTGAAGAGTGAGCATAGGCTGGACTCGATATCTTATAGGTTCTTTCTACCCTCAGTGATTCTGTGATTCTGAGCTATGAAGAAAACAGGTAGTGGATGCAAATATATGTTTGAAAAAGAAGGGATGATTTTGTGCTTGTAAGAGACAGTGAAAAAAACAAAGTTCAGAACAAAGTTGTGAGTAGCACGTGATCTAATAGTAATGCTGATGTAAAGATCTATCTGCCTAATGGCTTTATAAAAATAAATAAACCAGTGGTAGTTAAAATATCTGTGTACATATGTGCTGCCACAGACAGAGGGAAAGCTACATCAAAGACATAATATCATAAGTTTGCTGTTAGATGACTGCTGCCTTTAATTCTCAGATGATAGAAACTCATGGTCCCACCTCTCTTGGCCCTTGATCTCTCTGAAGCACGCTTTTCCTTTTTGTCCAACTGTGTTAATACAGTCCCAGCTGTGCTTGGCAGTTGGAAACAAACTTCTCTTTGGGAATTATGACTAATGGCTATTTAGTCTGACAACAAACTGATTGCTTATTTACCTTCTTATGTATGGCAGGTGGGGAAAGGTCCAATCTGCAGCCTTCGCAGTCATTTGCACAGGTAGCAAAATGGTTATCTCCTGAAGTACTATGTGCTGTTGCATGAGAGTCAGGATTGCAAAACAGTTTATCTCTGTATTGCAAATATGGAAATCTATTACAACGCTTGTCATTGTTTCAGGATTAGTCACTTAATAATTAGAAAGTGAAAAGTTAAACTTCTGTCTGTAGTTTTTTTAGTAAAGAATTAGAAGCCCTGAGTCAAAGTAAATTATGTTACAGTGCAAGTTGTTGTCAGCTAATCTTGTGACTGCATTCCTCCAGTGCATGCAAACTAGTTACAGCTGAGAGCCTTACAGGAATCTCATGATGGCAGCTGGTCAGCTGTGATGTCTTCTGCTTAGCATCATTAGATTTTAGCTGTGAGGTGCTCAGCACCTTCTATGGATTTCTCAGCAGTCCCAGCTATGTGTCAGAGTAGTTCAAGGAGTTCGCTTTCCTGCATGATGGGATTTTTCAATGCTAATTATGTTCTGGCTATTTTCTGAGCTGAGGAACTGAAATGTACTTCTGTTAACAAGAATCGCTACATTTCTTAATTTCTCTGACTTGAGTTTTTTATTTCTGTGTCAGTGTGCAGCTGTAGCTATTTCTCAGGGAAAAGTCTGGAATGTATTTTCATTAGTGGTCCAGTTTTCCAAGTGCTTTTTTTAAACTCATTTCATCTGTGTCCATGATAGCTGTTTGTGTATGTGCTGTATGAAGCTTCATAAAAAAGTATAACAAGCTAAGAATAATTTGCAAAATTAATGCTTAAACTTAAGAGTTCTTATTATTCTTATGATATTATAGGTGTAATAATGGTCACAATTAAAAACACATGATGTTGAAAAATACTCTCATTCAACAAGAGCTATAAACCAATGGTGCTGTCCTGTTGTTGATGTGACTGTCATCTAAGCATTTTACAAGCAGTCATGAGGCTGATATTCATACACCACAAATTACGAGATGCAAAAGCTAAATAGAAAGACCAGTTTTTCTCTACTTACCCTATATTAAGCTTCTATGTCTGTATAGCTATTAAATCACACTGAACTTAAAAATCTTTGGGGAATATTATTGATTTCTTAATCATCCTGTTCTGCCTATAGAGTCAACAGAGAGAGCAGTAATTTTTCCTAAAATTGCACCTGGCATGCCGGCTGGTTTCACCCTACAGTAAGGGAGCCTGGGGCTGTTTGCATACGGGTGCCTGTTCCATTTTTCAACATGGGCAGCTGGAGCAAACCCACTACTTAAAATGGAGGGGTTGCTTTCTTTTATTCCCTTTTTCTTTTCACACCTTCACTATTTTTGTGTGGAAGTACTTGGTCTGCCACCTCTTAAGGTAACTCGGTGCCTGCTGCTCAGTGTTGCCTCTGTTTGTCACAGAAAACGGGCTGTTCAAATCATTTTGCTTTTGCTGGATGGAAAAATCTTTGTTGTGAAACCGAAATGGCTCCACAGGAATCTGTCCTCATGGAGGAGGAATGTGACACAAAAAAACAGTGTCAACTTTGCTCTCCCTCCTGATTCTTGGGATTGCTCCTTTGATCATCTGGCACAATATTAAAGAGGGCACAGCATGGACTGATAATGAGCAATGCAGGACTTAGCTAATCAGTTTGCACAGGACTTACTTAATCAAGTTTTGGGACAGTCAGACAGCTATGGGTATTTACGAAAGGTGGCACTCAGCTTGGAATCCTGCTAAAATGTGATAAAAGGGAATATGAATTGCCTTTTTAAACATATTGATATGTTTAGACAAACTTGTTGGTAAGTACAAATACTAGGTTTGGCCCATGTGGCATTCCAACACAATATACTCAGGTGACATTTATGGACCATAACACAGTACCAGACCAAAGCTGCTATCACAGAATCAAAGTAGCTCAGTTTTTAAAGTGTTTTTATCCCTGTGTTTTCTCATTTACTTCAAGCAGTGGAACTTGAAAGGAGCAGCTCCAGAGACCCGCTGCAGCAAAGAAGAAATCGCTGTATGGTGCTTTCTTCACTTGCATGTACTTGCACTGTACGCTTGCAAAACACTACTGTGTTTTTCCTCACTCTTCCCTGCATTTTCTCAAGTTATAACAGATTTTGCAGTAGAACTGTTCTTGTAATTATTTTTATCAGTTTCGGGGAAGAGTGATCTAAATTCAACTTTTTTCTTCACATATTGTTTTTGCAAACTCATTCACTCAGCAGGAGTTTGAATGCTGGTATTCAAAGTAGGTTTCAGATTTACTAGTCCCTGTAGAGACATATATGTACTCTGCTCATATAAATATCCATACATGCTGTAAATAGGTGTCTACTCTGTGCCTTCATTTTCTCTTTGCTCTTCATCTAAGAGCTCATACTTCCTGGGATTTTGTTTGTTTGTTTTGATTGCAACACCACCAACCTAGTTCTCCTTTCTGTTTTATTTCCTTAACTGAAAAGATACTGCCTCAAGCTACCAGGTAGAAGCTTTCATTCCTTTTATTAAAGCAGCAAAATGCAAGAAACAATTTATTGGGGAGTGGGAGGAAAGGAAACTTTAAATTGGAACTGATAAAGAATTGAGCACAAGATCCTAAGGATAACATAATGACCTATTTCTTCACTAGGGATTTTTTTTTGTATTTGTCAGTATTAACCTAATTGCCACCACGAAGCTCCCTATTGCAAGTTCAAAAAGCTTGTTGGTTCAGCTCTACTTTTGTAGTCTCTCCTACATCTTTCTCAGAGCAGCATCATTAAAAAAACCCACTCAGAACATCTAAGAGCTTTCCTCTTTTTCCTTTCCTCTTTCTTCCCTCTTTCAGCATCTGTGTCTATCGTTGCCTGAAATTAAGTTGCAACATAGTTTTGGTTAAGGTATAGGTTAAGATCACTATGGCTGTTTTCTGCTTATCAAATTGACTTAATCTGCAACTCTTGCCACTTTTTGGGATTTTTTTTACACAGGACCTGT
Source organism: Upupa epops (assembly GCA_013397515.1). NCBI lineage: Eukaryota > Metazoa > Chordata > Aves > Bucerotiformes > Upupidae > Upupa > Upupa epops. The sequence continues at coordinate 636,826 of VZRI01007955.1, read as the reverse complement.
CAAACTGTGACCAAAATCAGATCTGAGGAGGTTCACTTCAGAGTGAATGTGTGTGTGAGCAATCACTCAAAGGAAGAAGAAAATTTCTCACTAGTGACTTCACTTTCCTTGATGTGTGATGTCTTTGGGACTATTTATAATCCACCTTCTCTGTACTTTTTTCTTGGTTCCATGCTAAAATTTTGTTCTCTGCTGTTGGGAGTAACTCTGGGTACAGGATCATAGAATCATTAGGGATCGGAAGGGACCTTGAAAAATCAGCTAGTCCAATCCGCCTGCCACAGTAGGACCGTCTAGACCAAGTTGCACAGAAACACATCCAGGTGGGTCTGGAACATGTCCAGAGAAGGAGACTCCACAACTCCCCTGGGCAGCCTGTTCCAATGCTGCATTACCCTCACTGTGAAGAAATTCCTACTGATATTTGTATGGAACCTCCTCTGTGCCAGCTGGCACCCATTGCCCCTTGTCCTATCACCAGATGAAAATGAGAAGAGCCTGGCTCCATCCTCCTGACACCCACACCTCACATATTTATAGCTGCCTGGCCTATTATATTCTGCTAGCATAAAAACAAGGATGACTGAGGCAGAAATGCATCCCTGCAGTAGGTGGTAAGACCAAGAAGAATCATGTTCAAGAGTTTAGATGTGTGTATTGCATAGGTACAACCTGTGTGTCAGGACTTCCAGTTGCCAGTCAGCAACTTTCCTTAAAATCTGGACATCTTTCTGTTGTCCCTGATGATAATTCATCATATTCTTCTAACACAAGATAGGCTTGTGTATTGTTTTGTAACCATTTACTGTATATTAGTAATATTTATTGTATTGCTAATATATTTTGGTCTGTTTTGTTTTTTCCTGTAGTTTGCAAGAAGAAAAAAGACTTCTGGAAAACAAGTGTGAAAGAATTCTACCACAACAGGTATGTACGAAACAAGAGATAAGAGTCCCATTCCATTAAGCAGATCAAGGAAAGGTTCAAAGATCCCTTTGATTGCTCAAAGGGTAAAATTAAGACACAAGCAAGTTCAAGTGCAGTTCGCACGCTGAGGCTTTATTGTTTAACAATATGCAATAGAAAGAAAGACTGAGAGAGAGAAGAAAAGGGGAAAGGAAAGAAGGAGGAAAGAAGATACAGATACCACTGCCAAAATCTAGCTGTCCCCAGATTTCTCCAACAGTACAGCAGCGTCCTGCTGTCTTCTGGTCTGTGTCGATTCTTTGGTGGGAGAAGCTCCCAAAGTTCTTGCTAGGAAGCCATCTTTTTTTAAGTCAAACAGTGCACTCTGTCCCCCTGGCTTTGGTTCATGGGGGGGCTGCCCCCTCTACCAGTCTTCTGGCCAGTCTCAGTAGTTCGTTCTTGTTGCTGAAGCCATCTGGAAGGCTCAGGGTTAAAATGTTGTCTTGTTATTTTGTCCCAGGCTCAGTAAGGTCAAAGCTACGCTTCGTTATCTCAAGTCCTCTAAACCTTGTAGTGAGGGCCAGTTTAGTGGCACAGCTACACAGTCTCCAGATAGCAAACCATCTTGTCTTGGAGGGCATGGGTAGGAGACCTGTTCATCCTACCCTTCTGAATAAGACCAAGTTGACACAAAAGTTCTTTGTGGAGACTCACAAGAAGCCATGGCTTATTTTCTGTCAGCCAGCATAAAAACATCACTGAAAATGTTTACACAGCATGTGTAGCTTTAGAGTTTATGTGAATTTTGGTACATAGAAAAATCAATAGGTAGATGTTATAGGAGATGTTATATCATTCATGTTGGCTAAGTCTAGGGTAAACAATGAATAATTCAGAAAATATTTTGTTTCTTCAAGAAAATGTTGTTTTCTATTCAGCAAATGGATACTTCATGTAAAGATAGCTGCAGGGTTTTGGTTCTAGGACATGAGTATGGAAAAGACATTTGCAGTCATAAATCTTGATGAGATGTGGGTTCTCTGAAAATAAAATGCTGGTTATTGATAGAAGAAACAGACATCTGTATTTCATAGCTTGTAAAAAGTGTCATCTTATGGTCTGAAGGACTCTGTAAAATCACAAACCTGCAAAATGTAAAAGGGAAAATAAAAGTAATGTGATCTTTCACTTCAATTTTAAAGGAAGCAGATCAGAAAATTAAACAATTGAAAGACAACTGTGATGAACTCTGCAAAGAAGTGTTCCAAAGGAAAGCAGAAATTAATGCAATAAAGGAAGATGTTTCATCCAAGCAAAAGATGATGTTAACAGATAAGAAAGAAATGAAAAAGCTTGTGGAGAAGCAAGCTGATTTGAAAGTAACACAAAGTTAAATGTGTATCTGTTTGTATGTGCATGTGTGTGTATACGAGTGCATGTCTGAGGAAATGAATCTTCACGATGTTATTTCTCACTCCAAATTTATCAGAAGGCATGACTTCATTTTCCAATAAGCAAGCAACATGCTGCTGTGCCATATCCATTATTACTCCTTTAGGAAATAATAGTCATGGTTTTGATTTTAAAACAGTTTCTGTAATGACATGTTCGCTATGTTGTGTTATTGCAGGCTGTGCTGACTTGTGCTTAGATCAAAATTAATACAAATTTATGCTGAGAATTAAAAATTATAACCAGGTCTTTGCTGCTTTTCTTTCCATGGTATAGATTTAATAATCAGATATATTAATAGTATCCAAACATAATTTGTATTTTACAGACATAATGAAATCATAGATATCTATATTAAGATTCCAAAGGGACAAGCTCAAATAATTACAAAAAATGTTTCCTGAGTGAATACTACTCCTATACAATCTCATCAAATTTTGAGTCTACTAATCTAACCTTTCTGTTTTATCACTAGCATGAGATAGTTAAGATCCTTGGTGTTCCAGGACTACTTGGAAAAGAAACTGAGAAGATGATTCAGAAAAAAATGTATGCTTTCAATAATTAATTATATACACATAGATATGCATGTAGGACTTCTTTTCATCCTTTTGTTACAGACATGATTGAGTATAGGTGTTGATTAAAATTAGCACCAGCATTTAAAAAAGCATCTATAATCCACTTAAAATCCATGCACTGTACTGAATAATATAGAATATCCAGTGAAATTAATTTTAAGTATGACAGACACATTTAGAATGAAACTACTGTATATCAGATCAACTTGGTAAATTTGTAATGTAAAATAATGTTGCCATGTAATCTAGTGATTTTTTTTTTGCAGTTTCTAGTCCTCAGCAACTGTGTATTAGCTCACATCTCAGTGAAACTGGCTGCTTTCACAGCTCACAGTCTGGCCTGAGCTAAATAATCCTTCTCCCTTCATACTTTGGTACCAGATTTTTAGTCAGAGGTCCTTTGCAGTAGGTTCCTGGTGAGAATTCTGGTCTCAGATATTTCAACATGGAAAATGGAAGCCAGTAGTCAGCCTTTTTTTCTGTCTTTTGTGTAGATGCCTTTTTTCTCCTCAGAAGCTTGGCATGTGCTGCTTTCTGTATGTGTAAATCTAATTAGCAATGAGCAGCTTCAGCCAGGTTGCTAACAGCTCCCAGCAGTCCAATTGCCATCCAGAAGAGCAGCAGTGTTTGTAGCCTGTGTGGGCACAGGATAGCACTGGAGGTTTTGCCTCCTGCTTGTAATCCCTATTTGTAACGTAGAAATTGGTTGGCTATGTTAAATTTCTTGGGTTTAAAACTTGTATAATTGTGTTCTACATTTTCCTTACTATTTTGCTTAATGTAGCTCTGCCTTCATAAATCATAGAATCATAGGAAGGTTTACATTGGAAGGCACTTTAAAGATCATCTACTTTCAAATAGAAGACATTTTTCCATAGTGAAATTCCTATAGAAGGAATTTCTTTAGAACTACTACATTGTGCACACAGCTATTTATGAAGTATTTAAATGAATCTTCAGACTTGTCACGTCACAGAATGAACTGCTCACAAGTTCTAGTATGGGGAATAATATTTTGAACTGTCACACTTGATAATGCTGACAAGTATCAGTTTCCTGGGTCTCTTTGGTGCTGAACTCCCTGTTAGTCCCATGGCTATCTGTAATTTCATTATTGAACTGTATTGGCATTTGAAGATTTTGACGGTGTGTAGTCTGCTGTCAAACAGACAACATAGACAATTGTGGTGTTGAAATGATTTTGAGCCTGTAAAAATGGGCAGCTTAGATTTTGCCATTTAAATATGTTAACTCCTTACTGTTCTGTTAAAATATATCCACAGTGCTGCAGAGAAGGAGAAAGAAGGCCTTAATGACCAAATAGAAGGGTTGAATGATATCCTGAAAGTGATTGAAAAAAGGACTGAAGAGATTTTGCAAGAAAGAGAAGATGTAATGAAGGAATTGGATGAGAAACAAGTTTTGCTAGAAAGTAAAGAACAAGAACGCATTACTTTGATGGAATTACTGGAAAAAAGCAGAGAGAAGGAATCTGCAGTTCTGTCAGACAGGTTGGAGTGGTAGACATAAGACTTGTGGTATGAGTCAACTCAAAGATCTGGGGAGTTTTTCTGCTATTTTTCCTGTTTTCAATTTTTCACTGCAACTGGTGTGGACCAGAAATGATTATTCTTTGTTTTGACTTCAAAAATTTTATGTAACATACTGGAATGTAGGATCTAGTTTGAAGAAGAGCATCAAAAAGTACTTGACGAAATCCTGGGAGAGTGAAACCGGATTTTGCTCTCAATGGGAAATCTTTTACTGGGTTTCCCTCACAAGTGAAAAGTGTGAGTTTTTACGTGTAACCCACAGAAGGTAAACTGAACAAGAAGAAAAGTGGTATTTTGATTTTTAAATGAGGATCATAGATTTCTGCCCCCACATACTCCTGAATTTCAGTGAGGAATGGTTAGTCATGTGTAAAATTCTCTTGAATTTGAGTTTATATGTGCTTGATAAAGTGAATTAAACTGTTAAGCTGATGGCAAACAACAAATGATTCCTTCCTTGCTGAGGAAGACGTCTAGTTGTAATCATGGCTATATGCTGAACAATAATGGTTTTGCCTCTAAAATTTTATTTTGAGGGTAGTGGCATTTTAAATGGAAACGTTTGAGTGAAGCAAATCTGTAAATATTCCATTATGTGAAGAAGTATATTTTTGTGTTCTTGCAAGTGATAGTTTCTCTTGGATTCATTAACTAATTAAATTGATTCCCTGTATAAATTGATTAAAGTTATAACAATGCTACTGTTCTAAGTAATTTGTGTCAGTAGTTTGAGTTTACTTTGCTGCTCAGCTGTAATGATGCAGTAAGTACTCAAAACCCATTGAAGTGATCCTGCCTGTCTGCATACATGCTTCATCAAGTTACTGTTTCTAAAATTGTGTGTCTATCTATATAGAGAAGTTCTGGATGGTAATCTAAAGAAACGTGTCTTGGAGAAGAAAAAGCAACATGATATTCTCATTCACAACCAAACACAGAAGGATAAGGCACTGAGAAATGTAAAAAAGGTGGAGTTACAACTGAATGCAATTTATGATTCCATGGAACAAGATAAGATGCAGCATAACAGACTCAAGTTAGAGGTCTGTATGAATTCATTGAGCATAAAGATTCCAAATTTTCTTGTAAGAAATCTCTATGAAATCTTTTCAACTGCTAAAATGCTAGATGCTTAGATGCTAAAAGGGGGAGTGGGATAAGATCAGTTTAAGTTTTCTGCATGCAGAAGTGTGAAGAGTCTTGCTATAGCTAACAAGGAAGTTTCTAGGTGCTCTGACTGTAATTCGTGTGTCAAGATATACAACTGTTCTTAAGAAACACATGTGTGGGAGTGTTCTATCAAAGAGAACAGGGAGATTATATTGGCATTGTAGTGTTGTGTCTTCCTTTAAAACACTGTGAAGTTTTGGTAATTTTTGAGTGCAATAGTATAGTAATTTGCCCACTGGCATCAAAGACATTTCTGTCAGCAGAGAAGAGCCAGGTACTCCCTGACACACAAATTATGAAAATATTAATGTTTTCAAAAATTAAATGTTGGTTTTACATTTCTACTAATTAGTTATAATGTATTTAACATTATTCCGGGGGAAGGAAAGAAACTCTATATAGAATCATAGAATCATATAAAGTTTGCTAGTAAATTATATAACATAATAATTCCTGATGTTCTCTCTGCTTCCACTCAAATGTCACATCCCTCATTTCCTCCCTGCAGCGCTGTATCACCTGTTCTTCTTCCCACACAGACTCATTCTATTCTGTTTTATTTTTGCCTTCCATTATGCTGATTTTAAAGCATTCTGCTTGTCTATTCAAAGCTTTTTCTTTCTTTCCTCCTTCCAGTGTTCCATTGATTTTGCCTATTGCTTTTTCATGAGAGTTTCCTATTTCGACAAAGTGTCCTTGAAATTGTTCTTGGTCGTTCTAAGCAGTCACTGTAAAGTGTTTTATAAAACAATTACTTTATTTCAAAATTTATACATACCTAGTTTTTCAAACAACTGTAAGCATTGCTCAGTAATATTTAATATTATTAAATAATAATTTTAATTAAATAATAATGTTAAATAATACTTGAATCCTGTCTTCCTTTAAATTCCTCCTGAATTCATATGTGTATTAATTACCTGATAATATAACCTCACCTGATAGGAGGGAGTAAAGCTCTATAACTATGCAAAAAAAGGTTTAGATTAAATTAATAGTATTAATAGTATTAATTTAAAGGGGTGACTCATATTCCAGACTTAGATCTTGAAGGTTATACAGAGTTTCTGCTCAGTATCAGCTGAGAGAATCTGGGAAACTGTATTTTTCTCCTGTGTTCCTATTGAAAAACTATTCTTGGAGGGAGAACTCAAATTACTCAGAAACGTGTCATGATAAATTTAAATGCCACAGCTCTCTGATGACTGTGGTTAGAGTTCATAATCCCAGGTGAGATCCAAACCCAGCCCAACTCAATATCTTCACACTGTGAGAGGGCAAGATTTCTAATGAGACTTTTAAAGGTTGAATTGAATTGTAAAGTATTCCCTCAGTGTTTATGTCAGGTTATCCCATAGGATTTTGTGTGCCTTGCAAGTAGCATCATCATAAGAACTGGGGAAATAGAATGCCAGTAGAGATAGAAGTGGATTTCTAAGTAGTATTTTACTCCAGAAGTCGGAGAGTGCTACCCTAAAGCAAACAGACCATGGGAATATAATTCCTTTAGCCATCTCTCCATGCTCTGTTTTTCCTCCGATTCCTTTCTTGACTCTTTTAGAAAAACAAATGTGAAACCACTTCTCCTCCTCAGCCTGGTCAAGTGAAATGCAGTACTGCCTTATGAAAGACAAGAGTGGCAAGCTTGATTCTGCTGGCTTTTGCTATCTTGAAACTATTTTAATTGGTAAGACTTGGGAGCACACCAAGAAAAAGTTTTAAAATACTTGAAATAGTCAAAGATTCTTTAATTTCTTTAAAGACAGATTTGCATTTATTCATTGTGATTTCCTGTGAAAAATTCACAGGAATTAATTGTTAATATGATATTGTGATTGCAGAAGTGGCAGTGCATCAGTGTGCTTCCCCAAATTTCACCTAACATGTTAAGTGCGGAACGACTGGTTTGTAGAATAAGGAAACTAGAGGACCACATCCTTCAGATGTTTTTTTTTCTTATTAGTAAGTTGTGAAAGGTCAGCTATTGCTAAATGCCTACATTCTGTGTGAAAGAGAACTGGCCACTCTGACTGTTGCCAGTGCAGAGCAGAACTGCTGTTCCTTTCCATGCATGCCTTCACTTCGGGCTGGCCAATGCAGAGACAGCCAAAAGTGCCGAAGTTTAGTCATGTCTTACGTGAACAAAAGTCCTTAATGGATTAAAAATGTTTATATAAGCTTTCTACTTTTAGACTAAAGAACCTGACGGCATCCTTATAATCCCGTCTTGAAAGTGTGGAAATACCAACTTACAGTCTTCTACATGGCAGAAGTAGGAACTAATATATGGTGCCCAGAAAAGCCATGCTTGCTCATTCTACCAGAGTAAAAGGAATTGGCTTAGAGTACGTTTTATTGAGCTTCTAGCAAGCCTGAGTCAAATAAAATCTGAGTTAGTGTCTCAAATCAACTCCCTGGTTTGACCTATACTGTGTGACTTGTTTCACCTTAATGCAAGTGAGGAACATCTGATTTCATAGTACTATCCCAGAAGTGAAAACCATTAAACATCTTATTATCTGTTTTGAGGTGTTGTGTTTGAAGTCTAACATCTGGTTCAGATCCGAGGTAGATACCATGGGGCTGTACGTGCAATCATTAAATAGATTCCAGCTGTGCTGCTCAGTGGCTTTTTTTTTTCCACCCATATGAATTACAATTGTGGACAGGCAAGATATACCTGTATAGTTAGCCTGCTGTGTTTATTTCTTACTTACAGCAGTGAAGAACCTTTACATCTCAATTAAAGTTACTCTCTCTGAGGCAAATACAACCAATACATAAATATATCTTGCAAAGAGCTGTTGTAGGATTGTTCAGATATATTAGAAACTACCTTCTGACTAAATTATGTCTTCCCTCACAAACATCATTTCAAAATCATAATTATTATTTGAATACTATAGTAATATTTTTCAATACTACCACAATAATGTTATCATACATTATTATAATGTAATAATTGCATTATTATTATAATGGAAGAATTATTTGATTAAACGAATTTTCCTATAATGTTCAAGAAGAAAAAAATACATAACTATTTGCAATGTTAGTTTTGATTTCCTAAGGGGGTGACAGGGAAATCCTAATTTAATAATGAAAAGCAAAAATATTATGTAGATGTGAAATACTGACGGTATTAAAATCAGTGGTAGGCCTATTTTTCCCTTCAGTAAGGCCAGAATGTCACTCAGAAAATCCTGTGTGAATTTAGGAAGTGATATCTTTACGTTACTTCTTTTTGTGATTTTGGTTTTTTTAATCACAGTTTAGCTGATGAAATACACGGCCATTATAAATTCGCTACTTAAATTGGGCTTTGTGAAGTTTGCTATTTACAGTTAAATCCTTACAAATTTGACAAGCTTGGATATGTTGCTGAGGAGTGCTTTTCAATGATAAACTGTTGGATTAGCTCTCGTAACAAAACAGAACATGAATTTCCTAATTTGTGTCAGTGCTTCAAACAGATTATCCACAGTTTACATTTTTCACACCCTTTGTTAGCATCATTCAGCGTGCTTGGTTTATCTTTGTAGGTGGAAGCTATCTCTAAAAGCAATGGAGCATTATTAGAAAGGCGACAAGAACTGCAGAAGGAAGTTGAAACAATGAAGAGAAATTTAGCTGAACAGGTGCCAAGTTCTGCTTTCTCATAGTTTTTCACTATAATGGTTGGCTTTCAATAATGAGAATAAAGGGGCTGTTTGAATTAAAAATGGTGGGGTGTTTCTAGTTGCAGTCTTTCGGTGAGAAAAAATGAGGTAGCATTTGTTCAACTTGAATTACCATGGGTTTGTCATATTTAAAAAATAAAAGCAGACTTTCTGTGTTCACTCTGAATATCGGTAACATTATCACTAGAAATATGAATTCCTTTGGATATGGCACAGTGTCTTTGTTGAAACAAGCACAGTTCAGCATTCCCGTATGATAACTTTTCATCTTCAGGATTTTTTCATTTGTGGATGTCTGTCTATACTCAGCAGAGCCATATATAGTATGGAAAAGCAGATGCCTTGATTATGAGAGTATTAGTACTTGCCACTATGTAAATGACTTTATAAGGAGCAATATATTTCAGACTTGTCTTCTTAAAATCCTATGTCCTTATCTTCTTTCCTTTATATCTGTTCTCATGATGTCTTTGGATTCAAGAGCATTATTAGGTGGGACTCAGCTTGTGTATGAATGTGTATTTGGGCATGGGTTATGTACCTAATTTACCACGACAGTCAGCAACAGTTTAGTCATGCAATGACCAGAAGCTAGGAAAGGGTCCATTCACCTCCTCCTAAAGCGGTTAGAGGTTCGGTGTCTGTGTTGACTGAATCTCCAACAGCTTTAGGCGTCTAGATACTTTAGTCCATTTTAGAGGTCACTCAAAAATCTTGATCACCTAATATGAAAACTCGTATGAATCTATGGTGTATATGGTGCATCAATACATAAGGAATTTAATTTTCTTTAGGAAACGATGTCAGATGTGGATGCCCACAGGCTAGAAGAATCTATAGCTGAAGAGCGGCGTCTTTTTAAAGACCAGGAGAAATGCCGAGCTGAGCTATCCAAACTTGTGCGTCTGACTTCAATCAAAGCTAAAGAGAGGGAACAGAAATCCAGGGATGTTCAGAAAGCTCAGGTAAAATAGTATCACATGTAATTGGCAGACCCTTGTAAAGTGTCATGGTATATGGAGAAATCACATCATTCATGAAGAGAGCCTCATGGATTCATTTTCCACTTTACTTTGAAGTGTCATCACAATAGAAGAAGATCACCATACTTGTTCTATTGGCAAGTTTTGGTGCTGTGTAATGGCATGTTAAAATATCATACCACAACTGAAATAAGGTAATTGAAAGGGCATTTTCTATCAATTAGATGGATTACAGAGGCAGAAAACCAGCCTTGACTGAGATTCTCAGATCACAACTGTGTGTTCTATTTTAGGTCTACAGGGACATTAAAAGACAAATAGAAAATGCTGCTTATTCCAAGGAGAGGCAGCATTTCTTATTTTCCTGACACATTTCCATGTGCAAATTGTTATAGTAATGTGAAGAAAGATAGAAAGAAAACTTTTCCTATGGCCACAGAAACTAAGAGGGTTTGCAACCTGCAGTTAAAATATCATATATGTGTTGTGATGTTGCACAGCTGTATACTTAATACCAGGTTTGTATATGGGAATGAAGTATTTGTGTTGCCACAGTGTATGTCTGTTTTCAGATAAATTAGAGAACCTACCCTTCCAGCAATTTGGGAATCTTTCGCTGTCTGCAGAGTAAACAATTACATCAGACTTTGCACCTTCAACAAAAATTACTCCATAGACAGATCAGACCTAGGAAATACAAATTAACGAACACACACATGTCCAAAGCTGCAGCCCAACATGCACCAGCTGTTTTAATACCAGTCTCCTCCTCCTCTTCACCAGTGGGAGGTGAGAAAAGCTCTGTCTGTCAAAGGTTAATAACATGAAACTGGAAAACATGATAACATGAAAACTGAACACAACTGAAAACAAAACTTCCAGAGCTGTAACAAAATGTAAATGTGCCATTCAACAAAATCATCAGTGATTGCTTAAAAGCCAAAAAAAAAAAAGGTGAAATAGAATTTGTATGTGAAAGGGTGAAAAGGTCCAATTTCAGTGGTTCATATGCCAAATAATTATAGCAATAGGACCAAGAACTTAATAGAAACAGTAGAACTCCAGATACAAGGGCCCAAGCACTTTAAGACGCAGGATAAGATTATCTACATTGATAGCAGTTGTAAGCTTAATATACATAGAAAAGTTGCGCTGTGTGTGTAACGCTGTTACAATAGCAGCATTTCCTTGTAATTGCACCAAGTTCTTAGAATAATCTTGTCTCGCTGTCTTTTGCTAGTCTAAGACAAATAGCTGCTCAGAGATACTTCTTTCATACATCTAAAAGAATCACTGAATTCTATTTAACTTTCAGATACAACTCCAAAATTTTATTAAGGAAATAAAAAGAAAGGATCTGGAGACAAGAGAGTGTAAAAAGAGGACAAGAAAAATCGAAAAACAGTAAGCAAATAATAACAATACTATAGCTGAAACGTGCCTTTTAAAACAATTTTTATCCATGTAATGTATGCATCAAATGATAATAATTATTTCTCTTCTGCTTGTCATTGCTTCAGACTCCAAGGATTTGCTAAAATATATGAAGTTATCCAAAATGAAAAAAATAAATGTGCACGTTTAGTGCAAGCTGCTCAGCAAAAAGCAAGTGAAATAAAAAACCAGATAAAATTGCTAGGAAGTGAAATAGTGAATTTAAGGAAAACTCTCATAACCAATGAAAGGTGAGTTTTAAATAATCTGTGGGTCACAAGTATGGAAATGTGAGATATAAGTTAATCTTCTCTGACTGCAATTATGTCTTAATAGTTGTTATCCTGATTTTTAAAACCTGGTTCACAGACATTCAGCAACACTCTTATAAATCTGTTTTGATTTCTCATCACCCTAATGTTTCACAAATGCCTTAGACATCACTGCATGGAATGAAACCTTTTCTGTCTGGCTACTGTCTCTTTCCTGTCCTTTGAATGGGTAAACTGTCTTTGCAATCCCTTTGTATCATAGTTCTTGAGCCTCTAGTAGCTGAAATTATCATACTATTTTATTCAATATGAACGGTGGTGTTGTACCCATTCTTGCTTATCCTTGGAGACAAAAAGAGTTCAAATACACATGTGGTTCCACAACAGACCGGTGCATGGTTCTGTTAAATGAGTCACCGTGTAGTAATGCAGCTTTCTTAATTATTAAATTAGAACAGACTGGCTTTCTTGGTTCAAAAACTGAAGTTTATTCAGTAACATTTATTTCAGATCAAACAAAACCTGGTTTCCATTTCCGGGCAATCATAGTCAAAATGAAAGGTCACTTTCACAACAAAGAGGATGAGGTGGAACCGTTGGTGCTTATGACTCCACTTGTTCACAGACCATTATTTAGTGAAGATGCCCATTTACTATCCTTTTATTATCCTACCGATGGGATCTGCCATATAGACACAACGACAATGTGTCTGAAATCAGTAGTTGGGGAAGTCAGAAACCAGCAAGCAGTTAACAGTGCCTGCAGAACTGCACAACCAAAATTCACAATGTTAAAAATAGTTTGATTTTCCCAAAGCGTAGGTTTTTGGAGACAAAAAAATTGCACAACCAGACCAAAGAATGCATTTGGGAAACATTCACTCAAAGTGTATTGTCAATCAGTGAATAGTTTGATTGGAAAATCACTCTGGTGGTGGCTGGTAGCTGAGTGGATTTCAGAGATTCATATGATTTGTGAAGATGCACAAGCTAACATTTTTTATGCTAAAATTTTTGAGGCCTTCCCAGTCAATTACTGGGGAAAGGAGAAGGAAAACAAAGCAGAGAGGGAGAGATGTACTGTCTTGATACCAGAAATACCTGATTATTATAGACGTCCCTATCCTGTACAGATTCCACAGCCATTTTGATCTCTACAAACCTGTTTTAAAAGAAGTAAGAGGTACTGAAATCACTAGTTCTCTTGCTGATAGAAAGTATTTTTAATCCTAGTAATAGACTTTAATATCGAAGTATTGCTGACTTAGCTGCAGCCCTACACAGTTTGGAGGACAGATAGAGTACCAGTCCAAATACGAGTAATTTTTTGTCAAAGCATTTAATATCCCATCACATTTCTGCTTTCAGTCTGAAACTTGCTTTACAGAAGTTTAATTCAGTACAGTAATACCCTGTGGAACAGACAAGTGCTGTGCACATGGGGGAAGTGGACCACAAAGCAGCTGCTTGTTCTGTATAGAGAAATTCAGCAATGCAATGATGGAGTCCACAAGGGAGACAGGATATTTCATCTGCATTTTAGCAGAAGATTCTGCTTCCCCTTTCATTACCTCTTTTGTATGTTGACATGAATATATCTCCCCAGTGTAGATAAAGCAGTGATTCTTCATCAAGAAGTGATACCACAATCCAATGCAGTAACTCTTAAGTTCCATGTCAGAAGCAAATGAATGATTCTTGTGGCAAGGAGGATCTGTATTTTAAGTGAGGTAATGTGATCTAGTGGCCAGCAAGGTCACTTGAAATAACAAATCATGAACATAGAATTGTTTAGGTTGGAAATCCAACGATTAACTTAACTCCTGTTCTTCATTTTTATGATTCTGTAGTGTGATCTTGTCACTAACATTTCATAGAGAACTTTTTCTCATCTGTCAAACAGGTAAACTGAGCATTTTCTTTCCTGTGTGAATATTGTGATGCAATGTTTTATAGACAGTAAACTCGGAGGCATTTGAATCACAACCATGATACTACTTAAGAATCACTTTTTAAATAGAACAGCGGGCTTTCTACGCGTGAAGACTTGGAATCACAGTTTTGCGTCTGTTCTTGAACTTTTATTTCTTACATCCCCTTGGGCTACTCAGTGAAGAAGAAAAGAGCTGTAGTGCAGTGCTCCATTTATAGCATTTGGGGGGCCATAATCCAGTTCTCCGCAAGCTGGAAAGGGCTTGCAGAGAGCAACTGTTCTTCCTACTTCTTATAATGTTTCTGTGAGGCAGTGATGTAGATCCTTTGAGTATCTGAGGAATTAGTTTAAGCTCTGCTTTTCATTGCTGAAATTGCTTTTAAAATGAAAGGATTAAAAACTTTCCTCTTTCTGACTTTTCTGTTATGTTAAAAGAAAATTGCAGAAACAGCATCTGAAGAACACAAATACTCTAGCAATTACAGCCAGCCTCAAAAGCGATTATCGCAAAATGGTACAAAACCTGCATGAGATGAAGGAAAAGAAAGAGCAACGGTGCCTGGATCTTGAGAGGCTTATGCATACAGTCACTCGCATTGAAGAGGAACTTGTGCAACTACACAAAAACTATGAGAGGGCTATTCGGCAACAGAATGAGAGGTACTCTTGTGAATTTGATGTGATGTAGTCTTTCGTTTTTACGTTTTTGAATCAACATTTCTTAATTTATGAGCCCTCCAAGGTAGGAAAATGGAAAAACTGCCTCACTGTGCTGTTTGGCTGAGAAGCCTGCCTCCGTGCAATGTCAGTGCTGCTCTGTGTTACACAGACTTTGTTCTGCACTGGTGAAAATGTTGATTATTCAGAGCTATCATTAAAAAAATACGGTGGCTTGGCTACTGAATGCCTTGAGGACTTGTAGCCTCCTGCTGTATTTGAGCACAGAAGAGGTAAATCTCCCTGATCATGTTAACCCATTTGAAGACTGTGGAAGGTCAGAAAACCTTTTCAGAATTATACAAGAAACTACACTAACCTTTGCAATTGTTTGTTCTCTGATTTTCACATCGTAATTATTTGGTTATCTGTTTAAAATGCTGTCATGAAAATAATATTTGTGAAGCTTCACGTATTTTCCAGGATCACTGCTGTCTTTCACAGGTGCCATTTATATTCTTGAATGCAATAAATGAAATAGGAGTACTGTTATATGTAAGAAATACATTTTAAAAATTAGCTTTTCATTTGGGGCTTTTGCAGTGGTCTTCTGCTCAGAGATCGAGAAGAAGAGCTATGTATTTTATATGAAAAAATTAACACACAAGAGATGTTGTGTAGAAACGGAGATATGGAGATGCAAGTTATGGATGAAGAGATCAGGTTTCTGAAACTGAAGGTAGCTGAGAAGAAGAGACAGAATAAATTGTCAGTCAAAGTGCTCACAGGGAAGAATGCCCTGGATGCACATATGGTGGAACTTCAGAATCAGGTTGGTGGGAAAGAAAACCTTTCTTGGTTTTTGTCTTATTTTGCATTTTAAAACTGAAGGTAACATCAAACAAAAAGAAACCTGTATGGATAGACAAAGTTTATTAGAACAGAAAGTTCAGCAATACCCATCTAGCAAAATACTGATGCATGTTTTTAGCTTCAGATATGTGAGTTTCTATGCTGTGCTGTATCTGGCTGATGCACTTTGTTATGCATGGGCCAAACACTCCTTGGATACAGAATCTCAGCTAACACTTCCCATAGCCCAAAATGTCAGTATGACTAAGCTGGAGAATGGGAGTCATGGGGAAAAAACGGGTATGTAGATAAGATTTCTCAGAACTCTATTGATGGGGTAGGTGGAGGGGTGGGAGATGTAGTTACCCTTCAAATTTCTAAAATAATAACTCAATTCACACTTGACCATGAGCCTACTCTGGAAACTCTGCTGCCTACAATGATACAATCCACATATATTTTCTCCTACACAAAACCAGTTTAAGTTTCAGTTGTAGTTACAAAATGCCATTAAACAACTAACAAACTGCAGTGTTTGGGACATTCTTTCCTTGCTGTCTAAAATGGCTCATTTACTTCTGACCTTATCTCCAGATGGGAATTTTTTCCATATAGAGTCCGTTGGTGCCTGCACAGAATGGTAAATTAGGGTGTACCATGGCCTCTCACAATTGCCCCATGGGCACGGTCACTCAGTGTCACATAGTGCCTGCTTTGTTCTCTGGACTTCTAGAGACATTGTCTGCTCTGCTAAACAGGTAAAATGCTGTAGAATATTTTATGCAAATCTTAGAATCATAGACTCATCAGGGATCAGAAAGGACCTCAAAAGATCATTCACTCCAATCCCCCCTGCCACAGCAGGATCACCCAGACCAAGTCCAGACAGGTTTCAAAAGTCTCTAGAAAAGGAGACTCCACAAACCCCCC
>VZRI01007955.1:563700-616793 GCA_013397515.1 Upupa epops | reverse complement strand
TATTAGAAATACTGTGACCGTTAGGATTAGGGATGCAATTCTGCCCCTGTACTGGGCACTGGTGAGGCTTCATCTTGAGTACTGTGTGCAGTTCTGGGCCACTCGCTTCAAGAAAGGTATTGAGGTAGTGGAGCAGGTCCAGAGGAGAGCAACGAGGCTGGTGAAGGGACTAGGGGGAAAGTCTTATGAAGAGAGTATGGGGAGCCGGAGAAAAGGAGACTCAGGGGGGACCTTATAACTCTCTGTAATTATCTGAAGGGAAGTTGTAGACAAGTGGGGGTAGGGCTCTTCTCCCAGGCAACCAGCAGCAGGACAAGAGGGCAGGTCCTGAAGCTGTGCTAGCAGAGGTTTAGGTTAGATGTTAGGAAGCCCTTCCTCATGGAAAGAGCGATCAGACATTGGAATGGACTGCCCAGGGAGGTGGCAGATTCACCAGCCCTGGAGGTGTTTAAGAAAAAAGACTGGAGGTGGCACTTAGTGCCAACTGTCTAGCTGATTGTGGTGATGTTAGGTCATAGGCTGGGCTTGATGATCTCAGAGGTCTTTTCCAGCTTCAATAATTCCGTGATTCTCCAAATGAAAAATTCAGTCTCACAAAATTTCCATCGGTCAGCTGTCCCTAATCTCATGAAGGTAGCACTGCCTCCAGCGAGGCATTGTCAGCAGAGTAAGTGCTTGAGAAATCTGGCCGCAGCTATGAAACATTACTGGAAGTGTACTTGCTTGCAGACATTTGTGCTGGACCTGCTCTTACATCTTTGGCTCTGTGTATCATTGGTCTTGAGATTTAGTTGTTTACAATGAAAATAAATCTTTTGGTACCTAGCTGTGCACTGAATGGCATGAATTTTAAACCAAATCAAGACCAGGCAAGGAAATAGTTCAGTGTGGTTACTGAAGGCTTTTGCTTTGCCTTCTATCAGAAAAGAAGTTGAAAAAAGAGCTGCAGCATGCTTCTCTTCCCAGAAAAAGTTTAAGACAGGTGTTAGGGTAGTGTTCCACAGTCACCAGAGAAGATCTGTCAGTTTTTGCTTTTCCAGTTAAACACAAGTTCCAGTGAAGCAGCTCCATGCCAGTAACAACACACCAACATTTACTTTCTCTTTTTGCTGACTGCTCATAACTTGAATTTCCTCAATTATGTCACTGCCTGCGACTGACAGGTAGCGTTCAGAGTGACTGACTTGTGTCATGTTTTGTCAGAGCTAATAGATCAATGCTGGAATGACAATGTGGTGACAGATAGTCAGGTGCACAGCAAAGCACAAAACCCCAGCACCATCAGTCCTGCGTGACCAAACATGAAGAAACAGTCCCAGTCACATCGTCAGTGAGTTTACCTGATGCATGGATGTCCTCTAGTGCGTTCCAGGAAATGTTGTTCCATGAGAAGGTCTCACATTGGAAAGGTCAGGGAACACCTGCTTCAATGTGTCCCAGGAGTATCACATCACTCAGTGTCACCACTGAGTCATTTCTGGACACGTCTGTAGAACTGTAACATAGAAAACTTGGATGGCTGCAGGGATGAGACCGTTAGCACTAACCAGTAGGGAAGCAGGACTTTCAGATTTAACTTGCATCCTTCCTGCATCCCTAAATGGATCCTGTGGGTCAAACAAAAGATTGTCAGGTATAAAGGAAGATTCCCAACCCCAAAGGTCTGGTGTAAAAGAACTAGCCGGAGGCCCACACAGCACATGGGACTCTTATCTCTGGTAGAGAGCAGGTTTTTCCTCTCACCTGCAACTGTTAATGCTGTATTTTCCTTTTAAAATGAGATTTCAAAATGGGTCATACTCCTCTGTGTCACATTCTCTCCTTCCCAGTATAAGGAAACCTCATCTAAGTCTGGGGGATCGAGCTCTGGGTCTGAGTCTGGAGAGGACATGCTGCATGTTTTTTTAGGGTCCATTCCCTTAACTGCTACCAGTGGTTGTAGAGGGTAGTCCTGAGCCCACCCCACTACAGTTTTCATGCAGGTGACCAGCAGAAGCTGGAGAAGCTATCAGTCCCAAGAACAGCCTTTTCCCTACTAACCAAACGTGTTCATAAGGTGAAAATCGTCTTCCAGTTCAGGGCTCTTGTGATACCCAGTGGCTCAGAGAAGCCTCTTCCATGCAGCTGCATTTGCTATCTCTTTGTTTATTTACTTACTCTCTCGATAGACACAGCTTTGGGTTGTTGTGTTGCATGTGGAGAAGGAGTCAAGGGAACAGGAGTTTAAGACACTATTAACAAGATAAAGTTGATTTATATTTGCACATTTTAGGGCTGACCTTCTGTGACACAATCTGCTGGATATCAAATCAGCAGGAGGACAGTACGCGTACCTCTGCTTTCAAAGGGAAACACTTCCCAGTGTTTGACCAGTGGCCTTCCGCTCAGTGCTACAATGCCCCAGCCACTTCAGTGCAGTTCTCCTGGTATAAATCAGACACACTAAGACCTTCCCTCTCTGGTCACGTAGTAGTAGCAGGGCTTTTGGCTTCTTGTCTGAAATTATAACTGTTGTGGCTCTCTGTCTGTTGCTTTTTGTTTGCTAGTATTCACAGTGCAAGGACAGGATTAAACAGATGGAGGAAATCCTTGTTGACCCCACAAATGAGAGTAGAAAACGAGACTTGGGAGGGAAGGACCCATCTCCACCTGAGCTGCTGAGGAAGATTGAGCAGGTAACATCACCTCTCACATCACAAGTTTCCTCACTGAGATTGATCTCTCTTTGAAAAAGCAAATGGGTCCTTTTACTTTAAGAATCAACTCCTGCAAGGAGAATTCAAATATTATAATTGGCTGATAGGAGCCTCAGTCCAGCTTCTTTCCAGAATAAATGGATGTCTGCAGCACTGATGGTGACTGCCAGGAGAGTCTTCAAACTGAAGCATGAGGACCAGTATGAAAGGCAGTTTCAGGACACGTGGGAGGAAGCGAAAGGAACGGAATGAGCAACAACAGTATTTTCTCAGATTCTTTTGTCGGTCCCATTTATAAGGGCACAAAACTCTCCCCACTCTATTCAGTGTTTGGGGAGAATTCACACAGGGCTGTGAGGGTATTAGGATGGTGCCAAACTCAGACCAGTACACACTAGAGTCTTCCTTTGAAATCCAGTTTGTATGGATTTACTGTGAACACTTTGCTTCAGGTCCTTGAGCCTTTTACTTCACTGTCCCATATCCCATGATGGGGGGGAGCTTTGCACTGCCAAGAAGGTTTCAACACAGCCTGGCACTACCAACCCACACATTAAAATCACAAGGAGATTGCAAGACAATGACTCCAAGAAGCCTGGCTTTTTAAAGTCATTTTAGTTGTTTCTTAGTCTTTGGAGCCCATACTTATTTTTATTAGCAGCAGGAGGGAAAAGATATTTAAACCAACATCTGAAACCTTCTCATGATGGCATAACTAAGGAATCAGAAGATTAAAATCAATCACTAAACCCCCTACATTACATTCATGAGAATCACAGCAAGAAAGTTATAATACTGGTGTAACCCCCTGCCTCTCTGAAGAGCCTGGTGTGATATGGAAAAACTGTAGGCCATGGTGCAACTGACAGTAGCCAACTGAATCAACTTTGGCCTCTTATTTGGCAGAGAGGAAACAAAATTTCAGAAAACTTCATGCTTAAGTAGTTGCTTCTGGCTGCTCAGCACTGCTTCAGCAGCTCTCATAGCGGTCACAGGAACACTGCGCTGCACCTTCCTCTGTCACTTACCTGTCCCCTGCACACTCCTTCTCGCTACAGCTAAAGGTGCAGCTGATGCAGAAGGAGAAGAAGTTGATGGAGACAGACTTCCTCTACAAGCACGTTTGCTCGCTGACACACAGAATCCATGCCGAGGCAGAGAACGGGCGACAGGACGCGCTGCTCCTAGCTAAAAGGGTAAGAAGGGCATTGCAGGCTCTGCTGCTGGCCTGTATGGAACAAAATAGTATGTGGGCAAGAGGTAAGATGAGTCACTTGCAAATTACAAAAGTGGCTAGAAATAGCGATAAACAAATCCTACATCAGTCTTCTGAAATTACAGACACGGAGCAGTAACGGTAATGCAGACCTACCAAAAGCCTCCAGTGAGGGCACTTTCTCATTCAAAGGGTTTGCCCCACCAATAGCACCTTTCACCAAAACACCCGATTAGTTCTTAGCCAGATGCGTAAAAGGCTCCTTTTGCATGTGCTCTTGACAGCCTTTCCACACCACACACGTCCAAGGCTAGAAAGAAGTAAAGAACAGCCAGGTAAATTCTACTCAAGCGCACAGGAAGATGGTATCTGTCTCAAAGGGGGGTTGTTTTGGTTACAGAGAATTACAGAGGAAAGAGACAGAATTTTTATAGAATTTATATAATTATTGATTCTTCCTTCTAAGTGCCTGTAATATTGTTTGGGAAAGAGCAAAAATACTTTCGTCCTCCACTCCCAAATCGAGCAGAGCCCAGTGAAAGACAGAAACAAAATGCTAAGTAAAACAAAACCAGGGTTTAGGTGTTAGAGGTCTGGTACTCAGACAGGCCTGAAACAAAACTCTATTGTAAACCTTCAACTTTCCACAAGCAGAGAAGTAACATGGCTGCTACTTGGGTTTGTGAAATCACAGCTGTGGCAGCATCCCAACAGTTGCACTCAGAAGAGCTCTGACCCTCCCAATTCCCTGTTAGTCACTTTTAAAAGCAGAGTACTTAAATTTTCTTGGGTTTTTTTTTGTGTACATTATCGCCAGTCAGACTCCTGTCCCTCTTCTGTCCTTCGCCCTGCCAAGGGTAACTTGACCGTCAGCCCCTCTCTGGGCTGACACTTAGCTGAGCATCATGCACAGAGGTTTCAAAGGGGGGCCCTAACTAAGATGACACTTACTTGTTGCAGACAAACGAACTGCAAAAGAAGATAAAAGACAAAACCCAGAAGATAATGGCTGTAGTTGCAGAGTTATGCATGAAACGAGCACTTGCCATTAAGCTCCAACAGGAAATGAAAGACAAAGAACAATTATTGATGACTCTTTCATCAAGAATTAATCAAGGCCTTCCCCCTCCCAAAGAAATAGAGAATGAGTGGCTGAAGGTATTACATCATGAGAAGATGCAAAAAACAGCAGCTGAAGCCAGAGCTAAAGTAAGTTTTTGCCATAGGCTGCAATTAGATCTTCATTCAGCCCCACCTTTCACTGCTTTACCCCGTCTTTCTGAAAGAGCTGTGCTAGCTCTCTGTGTAGCCATTTGCTGCCAAACAGAGTGCCAGAAGCCAGTGATGATGATGGAGACAAACACTAATGTGGTACGTTGTGGGTTTGTGGAGTTTAACCACAGTCTGGAAACACCTCTGAGACAGCCATCTGCCAAGTACTGCTCACCATTTGATTTTTAAGGTAATGCTGCAAAGGTAGGTTGTGAGGTTCAGGAAAAGTAAGTTTAGCATCTTCCATACATGAACATCACACAATGAGCATCAGATCAGAAGTAGCACAAAATGAGAATACTGGATACAATGTCTTTGCAGCAATGACCACCAGTGATCCCAGAGCAGAATGCTCCCAGAGAAATAGTACAAGAGTAAGACACGCACACTATGCTTTGCTATATGAATCCTTAGGTGATGACTCTAAGAGAATCTGAAAGGCCCACAAAGCTGGAAGAGGAATGCACTGTGTTTACACTTAAAGAACCTGAACTCATGCAGAAGTGCTTGCAGTAACACTGGTTTGGAGAAAGAAACTTCTGTGTCACTAACAATTCTCATGAGGTAACTCAGGTTCCCTTCAGTGCTGAGGGGAGAAGCACCCTGCAGTAACTGTCTTCAGATACAGCGATTGTCAGAGTAAATACAGCAAACAGAACTGTTACCTTGTTCCTGAGAAGATCTGTGCACACTTGCCACAACTTTTTAAAGTTCATGTAGTCAGTCTTCACAAAACCAGAGCATTACTGTTTCACCCTGTACACTACTGAAAAGGACACACGGGCAGACGGTCAGTAACTCACACTTTGCAAACCAGAAAAGCCAGAGGGGCCTTAAAAGTAAAGGACTATGCTAATGGTGTTTCTTCTTTTACACCTTCTGTACGTTGGCTTAATGAAGTGATGGAGTTTTTAAAAGCAAATAACCACTAAGGATTCAAAACCTGTTTCATTCACAGCATGCTGCAGAAGAGAAGCGAGCCGCAGCACCCAACTGTGTGCACACAAGAGCAGAACAACGCCCAACCACGTACATCCCTGACGATGCGTACAGCCTGCCGGTGCCAAAACCCTACGGCGCTCTGGCTCCTTTCAAACCAAGTGTACCTGGTTCAAATATGAGACATTTCAGAAAACCTACTGTAAAACCAATTGAGTTCTGAACAGACAGCATAAAACAGGAGAGGCCACAACCGGTTGCTGAATCTCATGAGCCAATAGTATCTACACTGCACTGCAGGGATGTCCATTTGCTTTCCATACAGAAAGTTGCTGAACGCTACGTAGCTTAATGCCAGAAGCATCACGAGATAGCCAGCGGTTTAAGTTCCCTGCTCCTGCCTAGGATGAGCCTGGAATACCAAATGCAGTGCAGTACTTCAAAGCATTAAGAAAAATGAGTGGTGATTTTTTCCAGGTGAAGTTTTATTGCATCTGACTGTATTTTATAATACATTCCATTAACAAGAAAAGGCTACAAAATCTTCTCTTGTTATTAACACATGAAAAAGGTCTCCAGCACTTACCCAAACACACCAACACACACAGCCTTCTGCAGTCTGAGACTGGAGTTTACATTTTCCACACAGAATGATTTATAATATAAATAAAATTTGTCTCTCTCTGCAGTTACTGAGAAAGCTAAAACTCTTGCTCCAGTGCTGTCAGTGACAAGGGAGTGAGCACAAACCTGTTGAGTTGCTCTGACAAATGGATCTTCTTATTTAACAGGAAGCATCAGTGGAAACTTCTCAGGGAGACTAACAGAGGTGGCTACTGAAAAACTACAAGGTGTATCACACTGCCAACGAGTTTCACTGATTTAATAGTCTGAAACTTTGGTGGAACTGTTTTTATATCCAACAAAGACTGCAGAAATTGTACATGTCAGAACTTCTCTGCATAGCAAACCACTATTTTTAGTGAATGTCCCAGTTCAGGACTGACAAAAAACCCACAAACAAAAGTAACAAACAAAAACCAAGTAACTCTGGTTCAGTTATAGATAAATACAACTTGAAAATTAAGGAAAAACAAACCTGTTTCAAAAGGAAATGAAGGAGATTGAGCTCTAACACTAAAAGTTAGTGTTACTCAGAAAGAACCGAGTTAAACTCTGACCCTGTTTAGATGAATTTCTAAATGACTGTTCTGTATCTCGTAGTGTCACAGTACGTTACACAGAACTGAACAAAAACCCCTCACATACACTTGAAAATCACATTTGGTGTTAATTACAAAACTGAACACACTGGACTCCAACTCCAAAGGCAGCAGTACCATAAGATAACACACAGCGACCGCCAAGAGTGAAAACATCAGTACTGCTGCGCTATACCCAGAGACTGATTCACTGCATGGCTTGCTCACCTGCTTCACACAAACACTGCTAGAAATCATTTAGTTAATCTAAATGAGTAAATTGTTACTGTACAATACAGTGCTTTCCAGGACATGAACAGCAATTTTCACACCGTGCTTTGACACCCATTGCAATTGCACTTACTGACCTCTTTGACATAAAACAGTGAAACCACAGGTATCTCTCATTGGAAACCTGGGTTTGTCAACACAAATTTCTCCGGGATTTATCTAGAAGTCAGTGATTTCAGCCTTGGTACGTTACACCAAGCAATATTTTGAGAACCTTCTGTCAGTAATGGTGGCTACACAAAACTGTGGTTGTTTGTAAAACAAGACAACCCACAGGTTTACAACAAACCCTAAAAGAAGCTGCTTGCACAGTTCTGTATGAATATTTTCTGTAATGCCACAGTTTGCTTTCTTCAGCAGCGTGTCCTCTCAGGAGTATTTGAGACCCAAAAGCATCATAGTGTGTTTGAGCGCTGTTTCCTCTACAAATCTTACATTAACATGATCCTGGTTTTCATATGGATGCACACCTAGAAAAACACAAGGAAGTCAGGCTTTACAAAATCTTAAGTGTTCTTGTACGCTCCATCCTGCAGTCTGTTAAACATCTTCCCATACAGTAGTACTGAAAGGTAAGGGAATAGATGGCCCTGTGGTTCCATCTATACAAAGAATCTACAGCTTTCAGAGTTGTCTGGATGCTCACCCACAGCAGACACTTCCCTGTAAGTGGGATATGAGTAAGTGATAACCCATGGATAATCCTATTTTAACTTCAGGTCCTTAGCCTGCCTTTATTTTACTTATTACCAGAACAGGCACAGTCAGTAATGCTAAAGAGAACCACCTTCCCCAGTGCACCCTGCATTTCCACTGGAAGTAAACATTTTCAGATGGTTCCCTGCATGAATAAGCAAGTTCCCTAAACAATTTAATATCACAAAAACGAATAGTGTTGAGATGTTCCGGCATCACTGCCGTTTCGGAACTCAGTTATGTCATTATAGTCAGGATACAGCTGAGCGAGTACATCAAAGGGTAACAGTGTCTGGTCTTCCGAAGCACACGAATAATTTTACCTTGATTCTCTATCTCTGCCAGCACATTAGTCAAGTAGTTAAGTGGCAAAAACTCAACAGGGACTGCAAGTCTCTCAGGAACAGGCCTGCTGCACTGTAAGGGAGAATACTGCGGATTAGTTCTTGAAGTCACAGAGTAGCAAGTTTCAGTGTCACCTGCTGCTGAAAAGGTCAGGCATCTCAACACAGGCAAGGCAAAACGTTAACACCCCCCTGCCCCCCCACGTGTTCTTACCTGCCTGTTCCCCAGCTTCTCAAGCAAACACTTCACGTAATTCTGTGCAATGAAATTAGCATTTATTGGATGGTTCCAAATCTGCCGGACCTTTTGCCCAAGAGCCTAGTAAGCAAAAAACCAGAAAAACCTGAGAACACAAGTACAGGACAGCAGAAGCTTAAGAGCAGGGACACAAGAAAAATCCCAAACAAAAGGCAGGCTGCAGCAGGCTGCTCTCAGACACTGGTGACAAAAGCTAGGAGTCATCATTTGTAGCCACAGGGCTTTCCCGTCACAGCAGGTAAGGAGAGATTACAATGCACTCCCAAAATGTGGGACACAGTCAAAGCTTTGCTACTACCACACCACTCAGGAAGCGTCTACCAGTCACTCTGTCCCATTACCTCTGTCCCACTCTGCATGGGTACTGAGACATTAACTGAGGCTTAAGAAGACTGTTTATCCTCTCCTGTGCCTCTGGTTTTAGATACATTCTCTCAAAGATTACTACAGAGCATTCCTTGATGCTCCTTTCACAACAGGGCTTCTCTCTATGGGATCTTACAAAAGCAGAATGCCAACAGGGAGAGGTACTGGGAACAGAATTTCATCCCATTACTTAGGGTGTCATCCTGGGAACTGGCCAAACTGATCCACATTCCCAAAGCCAAAAGATTCAAAGCCAGATGTGCCAAAGCCTCCAATCCTAGCCAACAAGCAAACAAATTAGGAATACACTGTGGAATTAGCTCCACCTTCTGCTGTCTTCCTTATCTAGATCTTTCCTGTCCCCCCTCACTTTAACTGTAACAGCACTACGGGCTGCTGAAAGAGCGCATTCAGGAAATGCTGGACAGTTTCAGTGGTAAATACTTGCTGCTGATGCAACTGTTGTCATCTAGTGAATGCAACCTGCTCAAAATAGTTTGACTCGCCCCGAAGTGACTTTTTGGCAAATAAACTATGCTCTGCAGTTTTTCCCAAAGCTGTAAATAGATACAATAAGGCACTGAGTCTACTGTGCATAGCTGTCAGTACACTTCCCCCTAAAGCCCTCACAGCTCAGCCCTTAAGTCAGAGTGTGGTTTGAATGTTGCTCCCCAACCACTAGGCCTGAGGATGGCAGTTCAGAGAGGCCCTGCACTGACCCCAGCTCACCAACCCATGCCCAAAACACAATGCAGAGGACAAAGAACCTTCTGTGGAGTTCCCCTTCTCAAAACTGCTGCTACATAAAGAATCCCTTGTTAGAGGAAAACCAAAGCAGCACTTCTAGCCATTTGAACTAGATGTAACAGGCCCTAATGAACAAACAATAAGCAACTCATGTTGAGAAAAGCCTGTTCAGCAGCAAGGCAGTCCCGGAGGGGGGATCCCTGGCTTTCCTCTGCTCACTGAGATGATGTGTTTTTTTCCCAGTGATGTGGTGTGCACTAGGAACAAAAGGGGAAAAGGAGAAGTCAATCTCCCATTCAGTTGGAAGCTTTAACAGAGCATCAGTAATCAGGTCCAGCATGATTACTGGCTGAGTCCCCTTAACAATGGGTGAGGCTGGGAGGTTTCACAGAAGGCAGATGATGTAATTCAGTCCCTGCCAGAGTTGTGTTATGATCAGATTTCACAGGTATTGAACATACTTGACCAAACGTGTAAAACCAAATGCAGAGGTCACAAGTGAGAAAGGCATTAGTTGGTGCTAAAAATACACACAAACCACCCATAAATCCTCTTTAAACCCCATCAAACTTTTACTGCTTTATGCAGATGAGCACTGAGCAGAACAGCACTAGTCTTCATAGAATCATAAGGGATCAGAAGGGACCTCGAAAGATCAGCTAGTCCAATCCCCTGCCGCAGCAGGATCACCTAGACCAAGTCGCTGTAAAACACCATGGACAAATCAGTAATTTAAGTACCCACAGGTCATGAGCAGCAGATGTAGAAACTGCAGAGGTTCAGGCTGTATCTGTGCCCTATCTGTGTCTCAGGAAAGTCTTCCATTGACTTGATCCTAGGGAGAAATTTCCTATTGATTCCAAAGGCCAAGCACTGGGATCTGAAGTCATTAGTTACCTCGGGAAGCCGCATGACAATGCTGAACTTCAGCTTCTCGTTCTCTTCAGTGTCATCCAGATCTGTAAGAAAAAAAAACCCAAACTGAAACAGTAACCACACAACTAAACCATTCAGCTTTCACTGAAGACACTGAGAAGTTATTGTCTCTGCAATGAAATGAAAATTCTAATTCTGAATAGGTGTTACTAGGAGTGTGATTTATACTACTCATATAATTATTCTCCTATTTGTTTGCAACTTCACCACTTTATGTAACCTCAGTAGCTCCTCAGTAATTCAAACCTGTTTTGAGTAAGTAGAACTCCCCATGTTTGTAACACTTCGTTCAGCAAGGCCAGGCACAGACTGACAGAACACACCGTGTTGTCCCTTTCCCCAAACACCGCAGAAATAGCAGAGCACAGTACAGGGGAATATGGTTGCAACTGTGATGAAACGCATCCCTGTTAGAGACTCTTACTGCAGTGCTGCTGCACTCCTCATCTAGCAAAGATAATTAGCAGGGGTGTGACAGCAACCGTGTCTGCCATTGCCCATTTGTCCCGCTCCCCATTTCCTTCTGAAGCCCTGGCCCCAAGTTATTCCCCAATACATAGGCTAGCTTGCAGAAATAAGTTACTCAGCTCTTGCTGAGAAGAAAGTTCACACAGAACATGATCTGCTCTGGATGACTGCACAGGTTCACACAGAACTTGTCTGAACTCCCACTTTCAGTTAACACCACAATACATTTAGAAGATGTCCACAAGCTCAGTATTTACTGAAAGTGCTGAGATGCTGGGGCAGGTAAGCTTTAGTTTGCTTAATGTGAAATACTTCCTAGCGCACAGCTTCTAGCCACTTGCTAAGCCCTACGTGAGCGATATCTTGTTCCAAGCAATTAAAGCAAAAGCTGAGGACTGGACAGCAAACTAATTTTCTTACTCCCACATGTGTGAACTGTCATAAATATCACAGAAATACCCAACAAATTCTACTATCAGCTTTAGCATTGACTTTTCTAACAAGTCACAAATGGAAGGAACAACGATAAGCTCAAACTCTCCCTAAGCAGGTATTTCTCTGTCTCTGCTCAGTAAAGTTCAGTCATGCAGTCTGAGCCCTGACCTCTCTCTTTTCAGCTGCATAGCACCATCGGCTACAGCCTTCACCAGAACAATTCTGTGAGAAGAGCTGAGTCTCTCAGGTGGTAAATTTAGCTTGACTGGCTGAAAGGACATCACTTCCCATTAGCTGGCTGGTTACAAATGAAACACACAAACCTCACTGTACCTTTCAGCAACTTCCTGACACATGTTTCTGTCAAATGCAAGATTCCGGTATCAATATAGTGCAAGAGGGTGTGCAGCGGAAGACATCGAACACCAAGCCCCAAGTGCAGAGTATGAAAACCTATGGAAGAGACAAAAATGGTTGGTCCAACAAAGTTAGGTATTTTTCTAAACTTGTTTTAGAGACTGGTATTCCTCCAGCTAAAGCCAACACTCTCCTTAACTTCTGTTCGTAGTTGGTGAGGAAATCAGTTTATTTAGACATGCAGCTCTTCATGTCCTCACAAGTACAGTCCCACCTAAAAGAGGAAAGCCAAGGGGACTGAAAACAGTTGTTACAGTCTACAGAGTCCATAAATGCCTCCACGACATCGCATTGTATCTGAATTAACCAAAGCCTGATGCCTCAACATTCAGTATGTGGCTACCACCCACACATTTCCACAAGCAGTATTAAGACTTCAGTTTCTTAAAATTAGCCAGATGATGGCCCTGTCAACACATGACAACATGTGTGCCCACACAGTGGAAGTCTAAGGAACAATCTTGTACCAAAACCAGATTCAACACATTGAAGACAGATCAGGAAATACAGACTCGGAAGACCCAAACAGAATCCAAAAGCATCAAGAAGTTGAAAAGTCTTTCCATAATGAAAATAAGCAAATACTTGGAAAATACAATGATCCCGAGAAACTCTAGGAATGGAAGTCTAACATCTAGATCAGCTTCTCCATCAAAGCTGGATGCAATTGTTTCAGGATAACATTCAAAAGTATTAGAAGGGCAACCATGCGAGAAAAGCCACTCGGGACAGGATATCCCTTGTAGCCCATGACACAAAAGCCACACATAAATGAAAGATATCTAAATCTCAGTTCTAAGCTAAGACTTGCTCAAGCATTTCACTGGAAGCTGAAAGCAGAGAACTAAACTGTTGCGTCTATTTGTAGTACCTATTTGGTTTTGCTTTATTTCACTTGCACGTGTTTACAAAGGGTCTTCCCTCTGTAACTGAATAGAATTTAATGCTGCTAAAGCTAACCTGACACATAAGCTGCAACTACTGCTCTTCTAGAAGGAATTCAATGCGTTATTCTGCTCACTCAGGAGTAAAACAGCAGAACATAAGGCTTACCAGGAGGTAAAGGCATGCACATTCCATTTGCAGCTTCCAGAATCCGACTCATGATGCGGAACACTGCAAACTCTCCTGCACTTCCTCTCTCATCACTGCATTTAACAAAGGAGCAGCATATTAGGAACCCAAGATGCCCACACACTCCTGGAGATACAGTCTGTTTGCTGTACTACAGGGGCACGAGATGGCTGCATTCTGGGTGAATTGCCATGGGGGGCTCTCTTGGGGTGTCTGTCACCTAACGGCACTACCTGTTCAGTAGTGACACACAAAGTCTCTGGATTGTCCCCTTTCTCCTTCTCACACTACTGCAAATTTCACAGATTCTGTTTGGTTTGAAAAGACCTTTAAGATCAAGTCATCCAACCACTGATCCAGCACTGCCAGGTCACCGCTAAACCATATCCCTAAGCATGTTATTTAAATACCTCCAGGGCTGGTGACTCCACTACTGCCTTGGACAGCCTGTTCCAATGCCCAATGACCCTTTTAGTGAAGAAACTGTTCCTAACATCCAGCTTTAAACCTCCCCCAGCACAACTTGCAGCTGTTTCCTTAAGTCCCAGCAGCACCTTCTATCAACAGCAACAAGGGGTACATTTTGAATGCTGATACAAGAGACCTGGCTTTTACAGGTGTTCAACACCCACTGCCCAGCTCAAGACTGTAAGAACTCATCAGCTTTAACCAGCTGCATATATGATTAATAACCATGGTGGCTGAGAGAGGGCCTGCACGACCATTAACCAGAGAACATGACAGTCACATCAACATTCACAGCACAGTAAGCACTGACTGTTCAACCAACTAGTACTGTTAAGACCAGAATTATGTGCCCATGTTTTAAAAGACAGGCTGAAAACTTTAACAGTGACTTGCTCACAAGCAGAGGATGCAGGAATGAAGCTGGTATCTCCTCCAAACTTCTTTAATTATTCGATGCACCAGATTCAGCTAAAACAAAAACAAAGACAACTGAATGTTTCTACAATTCTATGTACACAGGCACTTGGCCTTCATTTATTTCACATGCTATTTTTTTTAATGTTTTATGAAACTCCCAATAAGACTTCGGGATTTGTCTTTCCTTCCTAGAAGCTTAAAATATATTGACTAACATCTGAGTTGTAACTGAAATGCCCTACTCCACAAGTTTAAAGTCCTTCCAGCTCATTAAAGCACTGCACGACACATACAGCATCTCAACACACTATACTTCTTAGGGGTCAAATGATCTCATGGTCTTGCACCAAATTCTCAATATCAGTTTGCTACCATGTCCAAGTGGTCAGGCACCTGGCAAAGATCCCTAAGGTCCACACAAAACTGGATGATGCCAAAGGCAGAGGAGTACTCAGTTTGCTGAAAAAAGCCTGCAGGAGCAATCACCAATCTTATCCTGGCAAGGAGGCAACATGAGACAAGTAAATGCCTCTCTCCTCCTCTGCTGAGTTTTGGTTCTGTCCATAGTGACAAGAACAATCCCTTGGCCCACGTCATTGCTTCTTCGTGCTCCCTACTGGACCTCCAGTACAGACTGTCAGCACACAAAAGCCGCAAGCCCTGTTCTCACTTCGGCCTTTAAGCTTCTGCAGTTGAAAGAGAGAAGCCACGCATGAAAGAGCTGAAATAACTTCCCCTAGTTGGCCTTTCGCAGTTATCACATGTAACCACTTCCATATCTCAGTAACAGAACTGAGACGTTTCCTTTGTACCTCTGGGCCTCCAAGTGCACTGATCAGTCTGTCCAAGGAAACCCTCAGGAGGCAGGTGTGACCCCTGTTTCACAGACTGGTGTCACAAGAAGCTACAAACCTTTTTCTCCCTGAGGTGGCTAGAATCCAGGAATACCCCCCACCCCCACCTTTAAAACTCGTAGGCTCCACTCTCTCCAATCTTTAACTTGTCACAAGCTCTAAGCAAGAGGGAAAACAGGACAGGAGAGGTGCGTGTGCAAAGGTCAGGACAGTCTTTGCTAATGCTGAGAGCTCTGCTCTGGCCAGAAAGCTCCCAGGTAGCACCTTTTCCCATCCAGCCTTGCCCAGCCACCTGATGCAGAATCACAACCTAATACTTTCCATCTTCTTACTTCCTGGATACAGTGGAAAGCTCCAGTTTAACCTCTCTGGAGTACAGCAAATCTCCACTTGTTTTCCCAGAAATGAGTTATTTCCAGTTTTCAGAGAAGGGTCATGAGAACTGCACTTGCTGCCAGAATGACTTTAAACTCTGGCCAGCATGCAGGGTGCAGCTAAGGTCTCTGCATCAGGAACTACAGCTGGATCTGAAGATCAGGTTCTTATGAACCCCAAAATCACCTTTTATAATTTGTGCAACAAAAATTGGTTTTATGAGTGTAATACTCCAGAACCAGCATTTGCTTAACGTCCAGAAGAGTGCATGACTGAGAGGAAACTACCTGGTTTATAGGACTACAGGCAGCTTCCTCTCCAAGACTCCCTTGAACATTTCCTGGGAAGGGACATCCACCACCACCCCAGACAACCTGTTCCAATGCCTCACCATCCTCACACTGAGGAATCATTTCATGAAATAATTCCTCAATCTACCTTCTTTTAGCTTGACATCATTCCCCCTTATCCTATCTTTAGAGTGGCATGAACTAGATGTCAGATGTTTAGGTTTACTTGATTGGTTTTAGGTTGGACTGGATGATCTTTAAGGTCTTTTCCAGCCTCATCATTACTGTGATATTGTGAGTCCCTTGTGAAAAGTCCCTCTCCAGCTTTCATGGGGGCATCTTCAGGTACTAGAAGGCTGCTAGTCCCCACAAAGTCTTCTCTTCTCCAGGTTGAACAACCCCAAGTCACTCAGCCTTCTGATCTCACTCCAGCAGGTCCTTGCCCTTCTTATACTGGGGACTCCAGAAGTAGATGCAGTAATTCAGGCGAAGTCTCACAAGTGCAGAGTGCAAGGGGACAATCATCTACATTTCCAGTCAACGGTGCTGAGTAGACTGAAGGCAGAATCACAAAATGTTTGTGGTTGGGAGGAATCTTTAAAGGTCATGATAGACTATCACACAGTACAACTGATCAGATGTCCTTTTGTGTACCTGTGTGTTACGTCTGTGTCTTCTCCTTTTTCTTCAGCATCCCGTTTGACAAAGTCCTTAATCAAATGATTTTACTGAATTACTGTTTCTGACCATGTCTGGTTTTTATTTTTGCCTCATAGGGTTTGTGTCTCTGTATAACCTTCTATACGGTTGTCCCCTTCTCGTACTATCTCCTTCTGCATTGTAAAATCTCTTAACCAGATGGCCAAGTGCCAGGTCCTGCACTTCAGTCACAACAACCCCAAGCAACACTACAGGCTTGGAGATGAGTGGCTCAAAAGCTGTCCACAGAAAAGGACCTGGCGATGCTGGGAGACAGCTGGCTTAATATAAGCCAGCAGTGTGCCCAGGTGGCCAAGAAGGCAACAGGATCCTGGCCTGGATCAGGAATAGTGTGGTCAGCAGGAGAAGGGAAGTTATCATGCCCTTGTACTCAACCCTTGTGAGGTCTCATCTTGAGTACTGTATTCGGTTCAGGTCCTCTCATTACAGGAAAGACACTGAGATGCTGGAATGTGTCCAGAGGAGAGCTACCAAGCTCGGAAGGGGTTTAGAGAACAAGCCATATGAGGAGAGGCTGAGGGAGCTGGGCAGGTTTAGTTTGCAGAAGAGGAGGCTGAGGGGGGGAACCTCATTGCCCTCTACAACTACCTGAAGGGTGGCAGTAGAGAGGGGGGTGTTGGCCTCCTCTTCTTGGTAACTAATGACAGAACCAGGGACAATGGTCTGAAGTTGAGGCAGGGCAGGTTTAGACTGGATCTTAGGAAGAAATTCTTTACAGAGTGGTGAGGCACTGGAACGACCTTCCCAGGGAGGTGGTTGAGACACCATCCCTGGAGGTATTTAAGAAGCCTGCAGATACGGTGCTTCATGACAGGCTAGAGTGGCAGCATGGAGAGGTTTCATTTGTGTTTTTCCATCAATCAGGTATTTAAGTATTTGTGGGTGTAGAGATGGTTGGGCTCAGTGATCTAGTAGATCTTTTCTAACCATGTTTATTCCGTGATTCTATTCTGTCATATCAGAGTGAAATCTTCTGGATATAGTTTGTATTTCCCTTGACTGCACTTTCAAAACATGCAGCAATATATTCAACAGGAACCAAAATGGATCTGTTCCTTCAACTTTCAGGATGAGTTCACATTTTCACTTCTGGGAATAGACCACATTTGTACAAGCTGTAAAGGGAACCGTTCCTTCTGTACTGAGTGTCCAATGCAACTCTTTGTAATATTATTTAAGTATTACTTCCTTTATCAATACAAACAATATCAAGCAGCAAAATTTGGTTAACCCCCCCTATCTCCTCCACTCAAACAAGAGTTCTGTACCACACAGTACATACCCAAGACCCCATCCCCTCCAATAAATGCAGCCTTGCTTGCAACAGTGACTGTGAAATCAAACTAACCAGGTTTGCAACGTAATCCAAAACTACTTGGTCAATCTTCTTCTTTCCCACATACTGTAGATGTCTCATAAGATGATCCTTTAGCTGAGCAACCATCTAGAAAAAAAACCACAAAATCCAACAATTCACTGCCTTGGGTATTTTCAAAAAGATGCAAGAGCTCCAGCAGGTGCAGGGACTGATCAACAGGCACCACGTTTCCCTATTAATAAAACGGGTCCCTGCTACAGATCTCCAGTGTGAGGCCCCAAGCTATCACACATCCTTGCCAAATTCAGTTGCAGGAGTGAATATTCAAAATTGATTACTTGGGGCAAGTTCTGCAAAATGAGAGTCAAGCTGGCATTGAAGAGAAAAAGCTTACAGTTCTTACATCCCCCTGGGTCAAGTCAAGTGAGCAGGGTTAAAGAACGATTTTAGCATGAACATTGACTCCTGAGAATGATAGCATTTATTACATATAAACAAACCTAAGGGATTTTATGATAGAGAAAATTACCACAAGTACCATTTGTGGTAGTGGCAGCCAAGAACCTGAAAACCTGAGTGATCAATGCCAGCTTCAGGTTAAACATTAACTGTGAAGTCTTTCAAATCAGGTGTGTGTCATCATATAGTCCCTGCCACTCCCTACCCTCTCGTTTCTGGAATATGCTCTGATCTTATGAAACTCTGCGTTTGACCTTGCAACTCAAGTTTGTGGTGGTTCTTTGCTGAATTATGAACTATTATGAAGTGTGATTTGTTTCAAAGCTCAGAGCAAAGCTGAAGCTAATGAGAATCTCTTTCTCAAGTGGTTTACAAGTAGATTAATCTCAGTGAGTCAGGACAGTAACACAGGTATTAGGAAAGCTTAGACAAGGGCAGCATTGCCCTGGTTTATGGATCTGTCTGAATAAACTGCATGGAAGGCATGTAGAGAAGCTTCAGAGAATGAGATGCAGAACTTGGAAACAAGGGGACAGAACTGCAAAGAATAGCAATGTTCTTTAGATTTGGACAGAGAGGGCAGTGTTGACAAGCTCTTCATGGATGCAGTGCTGAGCATTCACAGCACGCCTTCCAGTGCATACTGAAAAGTTGTGTTTGATTTTAATAGTAAAAGAACAAAATATAAGAAAAGATGGGTATTTGGACAGAGGGTGGAAAGGTAAGGATTTTAGACACAAAGTATTACCCAAAAGCATAAGGAGGCTAGATCCTTTAGTGAGATCATCAGACAAAGCAATGCAAAAGCGGAAGGGATCCCAGAACAGCCACAAGGGTCCCAGAAAAGAGGCAGAAGGAAAAGTTGACTATAAAAAAATACATTAAATTGAGGGGCAAGATCCATGATCTCTTTGAGGAGAGCCATGGGAAAAGAATTCACTTATACACATTTTATGGATGTAAAGTAATATAAAAATAACTGACAGATTAACTTCAGCAGGATGGAATAACAGTTTCTAACCAAAGAGAAGTTGTACTGGGAAAAAAAGTACTTTGACAAATCAATTTTCCATTGCTGTTTTCCCCCTATGCCTTACCAAGTCATGACCTGTTAAGATTGTATGATAACATGACTATGAACTCTAAAACTTCAGGAAATAGCACGTTTTCCCCATAGCTACTCTGAGCGAGCTTCCACTCAGCACTGGAACTTAGAAGCTTACTCTTTACATTTATTGAAGCTGTGCGTCCTCTAGTGCACACTGTGACAAAAGCACATACCAGTCCCATTAGCAATTGCTGCTGGTAATCTTCCTCTTGAAAGAGAGGTACTAGCCTTTCCCCTGAAACAAAGAGCAAGAATCATTCAAGGGCATGATGCTGAGACTTCATCCCGCTTCAAAAGTACTCAGAAACATACACAAATGAACACAAGATGTGGCTTGATCTAGTAACATACAGAACTAAGATACTGAAAAATTAAGGACTGTATTAGAGAGAAATGAGGACTGGAAACAACACTGTATCTGCCATCTTCTCTAACACGGGCAACACAAGCCTGTCACACCACTTTAACTTCCACTTGCATTACTCTCATATTTATAGAAAAGTTATCATGATGAGGTGATTGAGGGGAGCAAAGCAACATGAAGAACATTCTGGTAACATCAGTGCAAATGCATTTGCTATTTACATCTTGTCCTTTACAAATAAACAAGATAAAACAGCTGCTTCTGTTTTCCAAGAAAATGGCTAGACAAAGCAAATACTCCACAGAATCACCCCCCACTTCTCTCCTACAGTCTGGCTGCTTTCATTAGTCAGATTTGCAGACCACTACATAAAAGAACACAAACCTTTCTAACTAAATAGAAGGAGATTATGTATTTCCTAATCAGTGCTTCCCATCTACTAACAGTAAAGGAACAAAACATTCTCCTATTTCATCATGTAACATAAAATCAAGTCAACATTTTACAGACCCAAGTGCTAAATTTTTACAAAGTTCATTCTAGCCATCTTTCTCACCTTGAAATGCATTTACCCATCAAACCCTGTGTTGCTTGACATTAAAGGACCTGAAGAAGTATCTACAGGGAAGATACGCTATTTTGATGCTTGTTACCAGCTGACAGCTATCTAGAAATTCTCTAGTAATTTAAATATGTAACTTCTTTATCAATAAGCACCATTGGAAACCATGAATCTGGAGACCTGAGACAAAGTTCTTCGAATTCTTAGGCCACAGCAATAACCAGCAGTGGTGCAGCTGTGATAACTAGTGTTAGGGGCTGGAAATGAATCACTGAAAAATCTTCATAAAATAAGAGGCATGAGCAGCATGTACGTCAGCATCATTTCATAGCACACAGCATCAGGGCACAGTAAAAACACTGATGTGTGAACAGCAGGAACATAATTTTTACTACTAAATTCATTTTTACTTGAACTGAGCTCACAAAATCGCAAGTGTTCCTGGCCTAGGGAAATTCATCACATCTTTCTCTACACCACCATGATTTTTCACTAGCCATAATCTCCTACTGTATACAAGTTCTAGAGTTCTCCAAAGGCTCCAAAGTGTTATGCGGATAAGACTCAACATAACATGCTGTCACTGATACCTTGCTTCAGGAGAAAAGCCCCAAAGAAGAAATCCTTAAGCAGACCAAAGTTTACTGCTTATTTTGTTAGCTCTGGAATGAAGTAGAAACTTCATTTCCAAAGGTTTCACAGTCAGTATATGAACCTACCACTACTATCAGAGATAAAGTTTTCCTCAAATTTAATACCCACTCAACACCTCAAACTCTTCAGTTCTGAAAAGACACATAGCAATTCATTTTTAGCAAACAACTGCTAGATGGAAATATGCTAACAAACCTTATAGCTAAGGCCTACATCAAGGCAAGTATTACTCACCAGAGTCCCAAGTGTCCAGATGAGAAAGCACCCTGAGGTTTAAAACAAAAATCAGCTCGTTTCATATGCATTACCCTAAAGAATTCCATAAGGACAGTAAAAAGCTTAAATGATCCTTTGGTCAAGCTGAAGAAATCCAAGACCCCTACACATTAGTATATTTAGTAAAGATAGTAAATAGATAGATACAATCTTTTTTATGCTACCTTGCCTAAGAATTACTTCATGTCTACCAGAAATGCTATGGCTCTAGAGACCTGGATATTTCAGATGAAGCTACAGTAATTACAAACATTCCAATAACTGATTTTCAGAGGGATACTAAAAAGTAAGATACCTAATTAGATACACCTAATCAATTATTTAAATGACACATTAAATCCATCATTTGACACACTTCAACAAAATAAGAAAGGGTAAATATAACATAAAACAGTACCTACTTTTTGGCATTTTCAAGAATATTCCTCAAATATGCTGTGGTTCTTCTGTCCTCTCTCTGGTTTGCAAACAAACAGAAGTCCCCAAATAAACAAAGTAGAAGGTTAACTAAAAAGCTCCCCAATAAAATGTAGATAGGCAATGAAGATGGGTTTCCCTCTGACTAGAAATAATGTACAGCAGGGTTTCAACACACTTTCCAACTGTCTGCTCATAGGCACTCACACACATCTGACCCACTTAACAGTACAGGTGCCTGTTACTTACAGGCAATCCTCCTATACAAAAAATGACTACAAGTCTTTGTACTTCTCATAATCAGATTCCCATTTCTTTATCCTCAAAAGGGACAACTCTTCCATTTTTAGCCTTAAAACACAGAGAAACAGAATCATGTTGGTCATAAGAGACCTTTAAGATCAAGCCAAATCACTGACTCCACACTTCCAGATCACCACTAAAACATGTCCCTCAGCACATCTGTATGTCTTCTAAATATGTTTTCAGGGAACTTGACTCCAGCACCCCTGGGCAGACTATTCCAGTGTTTGACAACACTCTGAGTGAAGAAATTCTTCCTAATATCCAGTCTGAGCCTCCCATGTCACAACCTGAAGCAATTTCCTCTCTATTGCTTGTTGCTTGGGATAACAGACTGACAACCACACCTCTAAAATCTCCTTTCATATAATTGCAGAGATCAATAAGGTCTACCCTGAGCCTCCTTTTCTCCAGGCTAAACAACCCCAGTTTCCTTAGCCATTCCATTGTAAGACTTGTTCCTTTACCAGCTGTGTTGCCCTTCTCTGGACACTCCAGCATTTCAGTATCCTTGTAGTGAGGAGCCCAAAACCGAACCCAGCACATGAGGTGTGGTATCATCAGTGTGAGTATAGGAGTGAGCATGCACTCCAGAGTCAGCTCTGGGAACTGTTTCAGTGCACGCATACTTACTTCTTCTGAAAGGTTACGCCATTCTCTCCTGAGTACATTATTGTGGTAATGCAAGTGTGGTTCTGCATACTTCACACTCTCCAAATTTGAGTTGAGTCTCTCCCAGAAGCCTTTGGAATTCTGGAACTGCAAAGTATTGGAAGAAAAGCATGAATACAGACCGCACTCTTAAGAAATACCTAATCACCCTTTCCATCAAGTAACCAGAAAGAACTGTAATTAATACGCAATCTAAGTGAAAAAAGTTAAGCAAAAGCAGTTACAAATTTTTCCCCCCAGTGTTTCTATTTTCTTGATTTGACATTATGGGTACCGCTTAAACCTGAGGTCAAGATTTGGTGCCTGTAATGCAGATATTCTGCCGCTTTAGGATTCTTTTAAGTTACTGGGAAGAAATTACTACTTCCAGGTCATAATTCATCTAACCTATTTCACTTGTTTGGGATGGGAAGAACTGCACCACAGACTACACTGGCTGCATTGTCTAGACTTCTCTGGCTGTAAAAGGAGCCTTAGGCAACTGACTGAGATGTAAATGTTTACATTTGGTCAGATAAAGCCCATTCTGAGCTTCTAGTAGTTGCAAATAAGAGAACACCACCACAACTCTGGCAGCTGCAGGTTGCCACTAATTTCAAGGTGCATTAATACAAACGTTGCCCTATCCCAGAAAAGACAGCCATTTTAAAGCTTGGATTCTAATGCTGAAATTAATTTCAACTAAGCTGGGAACAGACAGGAGTTAAAAAAAAACAAACATGCAGTCTAGTTTCCTGAGCTAGTTCTCAGACAGGATACAAAGATTTGAAGGCTGTTTGTAAAGGGGAGTGATGTGATCATTACTGAGGAGGACATGAGATGAAGGCAATTCTTTTTGCAGTTTTAAAAAACAAGAGATGGTATTAACTGTTCTTGCCTCTCATTATATCCATTTATCTCCCAAAACTAACATTACACTGAAAGGAAGAGAAGTTTGAGTCCATAGCATTCCTCCATCTCACATTAACATGTTGCTTTTTGTCTTCTCTCCCTCCTTTTCCACAATACATTTAGAAGAAAGCCTCAGAAGCTTTTAAAACCACTTCTTGCTATAAACTGCAATCTGCCAAGGAAAATAAATTGCAGAGACTCGATCCTGCCAGCCACGTCCCTCTTGCTGCCAGTGCTGATTGTCACTTTATTATTGTAGCTGCAGTAAAGAAAAATACATCTCAGTTTGGCTTCATGTTAGTTATATTTAGCAGCTGGAAACTTGGGAGTGCATACGGCACCGTATGCTCACCCTGCTGGAGTGAACTAACAAGATCTACAACCTACTACTACAGTTTGGTGCCTAAATGCTACCAATCTGAAACCAGAGGACTATCAAGAGTAAGGGTATCATCTAGTGACCAGTTTACGCAACTGCCACAGCACCACTACAAAACGGCACCCAGGCAATCCTGGGTTTTGTCTGATGTACAGCATGCTGAGAAAGCAACACAGCAAGCTTCTTTCATGTATTGAATCTATAACAGGAAGTGCTACACTTCAGAATTAGAAGTAGACACGACTGAAATCCTGTGAAACCTGCCCTGCATTAGATCTCATTAGCAGTCAAAAGTTTATATAAAGGATTCAATCTGTTATTTCTTGAGGATCATCAGGGCAAGGACTAGAAGGTTTCTTCTTGTGTGGTGTTGTGCAGATGTTTCTAGAGTTGGGAGCAATAACACCTAAAAGACACTGTATTACTAGAAGTCAGCTCCCTGTCTCTTGAACTGGGGAGCCCAAACCTGACACAGTACTCTAGGTGTGGTTGCACCAGTAGGGGGGAAGAAGTACCTCCCCTGACCTGATGGACACACTTCTTGATGCATCCCAGATTACCACTGGCCACAAGGGCTCATTGCTGTCCCATGGATAACTTACTATCCACCATGACTCCAAGGCCTTTTTTCCACAGGACTGCTTTCCAGCTGGACAACCCCTGATCTGTACTGCTGCACAGAGCTGTTCCTCCCCAGGTGTAGGATTTGAACTTCATTAGGTTCCCCTTTGCCCAGTTCCACTGTCTGTCCAGATCTTGCTGAATGAGAGCACAGTCTTCTGGTGAATCAACCAATCCTCACAGCTTTGTATCATCACCAAACTTGCTGAGGGGTACACTCTCATCTCCCCATCCAGGTCATCAATTAAAACATTTAACAGGACCAGGCCAAGTACTGACCCCTGGGGAACCACTAGCTACAGCCCTCCAACTGTACTCTGCACCACTGATCACAACCCACTGAGCTCTGTTGTATATCCAGTTCTCTATCCACATCACAGTTCAATCATCTAACCCACTCTTCCTGATTTTACCTATGAGGATCTTATGAGAGACAGTGTTAAAAGCCATGCAAAGTCAAGGCAGACAACATCCACTGCTCTTCCTTCATCTATCTATTTAGTCACACCTTTGTAGAAGGCTACCAGATTAGTCAAACATGATTTTCCCCTGAGTAAATCTATGATGGCTATCCTTGACAACCTTATTTTCTTCCATGTGCTTAGAGGTGACCTTCAGAATGAGCTGCTCTATCACTTTTCCATGGATGGAGGTGAGGCTGACTGGTTGGAATACTTTAGCTAATTCATGTTTTCTGCAGAGAAGTTTGAAGTTTGTCTTTCAAAAGTTGAAAAGGACAGTGTCTCCTTCCCCACACTCCCCCTCCCTCTACCCTCCCAGCAACTTCGACCTTCCNAGATTAGTCAAACATGATTTTCCCCTGAGTAAATCTATGATGGCTATCCTTGACAACCTTATTTTCTTCCATGTGCTTAGAGGTGACCTTCAGAATGAGCTGCTCTATCACTTTTCCATGGATGGAGGTGAGGCTGACTGGTTGGAATACTTTAGCTAATTCATGTTTTCTGCAGAGAAGTTTGAAGTTTGTCTTTCAAAAGTTGAAAAGGACAGTGTCTCCTTCCCCACACTCCCCCTCCCTCTACCCTCCCAGCAACTTCGACCTTCCTCTTTGTCTGTCTCCATCTTGGACTTTCAAAGCTGCATCAGCTTGCCACTAAGATAAAGTATTTGTTGAGTGTTCATCTGGATCACTTCTCAACATGAAGATTTATGGTTAGTGGGAGGACTCGCCTAGGAGAGACTTTTGAAATTTCTGAGCTTAATGAGGTCTTTGCTGAACCACTTTAGAGTGATATTTAGAGGGAGAAACACAAGACAGTGGGCATTTTGAACATTTTCTATTTCGGTAACCATGAGAGCACGTGATGGAACAACGTGGGTTTGTATCTTGTGATGTTGGTTTCCACTGTTACATGGTGGGAGGAGTGGACTGGAGTGAATTAGAAAAAGTCTTGAAGCCTTCCTTTNCTGGATCACTTCTCAACATGAAGATTTATGGTTAGTGGGAGGACTCGCCTAGGAGAGACTTTTGAAATTTCTGAGCTTAATGAGGTCTTTGCTGAACCACTTTAGAGTGATATTTAGAGGGAGAAACACAAGACAGTGGGCATTTTGAACATTTTCTATTTCGGTAACCATGAGAGCACGTGATGGAACAACGTGGGTTTGTATCTTGTGATGTTGGTTTCCACTGTTACATGGTGGGAGGAGTGGACTGGAGTGAATTAGAAAAAGTCTTGAAGCCTTCCTTTCCTTCCTTTCTAAGTTGTTTATTGTCTGCAGATTGTCACGAGTTTTGTTAAATCCTCCCTTTGTGTCTGACACTTTAAATGGAGGCATTTGGTTGAAATATGGTCAGGGTCTCTGACGTACGACACTGGTCATTGAGCCAGGCAAGACACGCAAAGCTGCAGAAACAAGGACCCCCACAACGCTATGTCATGGCTATGGCCTCTACACTGGTCTGCAGTTGCCTGGGTCTTCCTTCTTGCCCTTTCTGAAGGCTAGGGTGACGCTGTTTTTCCTCCAGTCTCCAGGCACTTCTCCCATTCTCCATGATCTTTCAAAAACTATGGAGTGGAACAGCAACAACATTAAAATGCTCTCTAGGCAGTCATGGGCGCATTCCATCAGGTCCCATGGATTTACGTGGTGTTCAGCTTACACAGATCTCTAACCCAATCCTCTCTGACCAGTTACGTAAAGCTTTTTGACAACTGGATAGGCTGTTCCCTCTCTGAGTATTTCTTGCTGATCAGGAATTTAATGATAAAATATCACCTGCTACCCTAACAGGACATGTCCAAAGACTCTCAGCAATTCATAGGCTTGAGAACTCCAAAACAACTTCTAAAAAACACAAACTGTACTTGTGAAAAGCCATAAAATGTCAGCAAAGAATACCACTTGCAGGACCAGATTTATCACCAGGGTCTGATCTGTGATGCCAGCAACAAACAACTGAAACACCAATAACTGACCACTTGAAATCGAGCCACGGTGGGTTTGTGGCACTAGAGTGGTACAAAGCACC
Source organism: Upupa epops (assembly GCA_013397515.1). Classification (NCBI taxonomy): domain Eukaryota; kingdom Metazoa; phylum Chordata; class Aves; order Bucerotiformes; family Upupidae; genus Upupa; species Upupa epops. The sequence goes on along the minus strand of VZRI01007955.1, from coordinate 589,793 downwards.
AATCCTTACCCTGTGATATTATCACCTCTGTTCTCACTCAAGAGTCAGAGCAATTTGCAGTCAAAACTAGCAGGAAATATTTGTCTTTAGTTCAACTCTGACCTTTTCAATCTGTTTAGGTTTTAGACAGAAATAGGAAATGAGTTCCACGATCAGGAAGTATAGCTGCTAAAGGCATCTGCCCCCAGGGGCTTGAGGTTCAATCTCAGACAAATTAAAGGCCTGCTAACTTTGACCTCACTGAATTACAAGGATTACCCAGCAACAAATTTTCTCAAGATCTGAATTTCCCAGGTGTCCCAGCACTCAGAGCAGCTTTCCCAAGCAAGCCCGATTCCCTGACAGCTGTCATGTGAACATGGAGCAGTGCAGCAGTTGCAGGGCAAATGACCAGTAGGTAATTTTGCTGATTTTGAAAGATTTTGTGAAAGGTGCAGTTTTATGAGCTAATTACAAGCACTGTGGAGAGAAGAGCCTCTCACCTATTTGAAGTGCTACATGAACCAATACTATCAGGTATTCAGAGTCTACCTTCATGTGCTGCGGTCAAGCTCTGACTCTTCCTATTAAGTACTTATTAAAAGCCTCTTCCAGGTTCTGTATGGAAACACTTAGGAAAATTACAAGTAATCCCCTAAACTGGAGCTGAGAGAGTGGAATGGAGGATGGGAAGAATAATTCCATGTTGTTTTCAACGGAAAGTACAATTTCCTACCCAAATAACATGTGTTCTCCCCATTCAGTTCACCGCTGCCTTTTCCAGACTGTGCAGGAATTTGTCTAGATTTACCTAGCCAAAGACCTGACATCAGTGCAATCACAGGATGCTCTGGACAAAACAAAGTGAGAGGGTCATGAATCACTGGTACCAGTGGCAATACAATGAAATAACTCTCCAGTTGAGTATATTAGAGTTACACAGAAATCCTACACATATGTTGTGCCAAGTTCACCTCTAGGTAATGAGGTCACAAAATGAAGAGGCATCAGTGAAATCTATTAAGAACTAACTCTTGGAGGAACTTCCCTGTTGAGGGGAGGAAGTCTTTTCAGAAAAGGGAAAAAAAAATACATCTTTGAGCCAGCAAACACAAATCTGAATAACCAATGTTTCAGTAAACGCATAAACCCTTTCAAATAGTGAAACTTTCTGTTCGTCATACTTTCTGATAGGACTGTGGGGACACATGCCCATGCCACACAAAGAAAAGCTCTTCATCTGTAAATAGAAATGTGTTTTTTATACTGGAACTTACCTCTAACACAGGTAGAGAAATTATGTCTGTTGCACATGTTACTCCAGGGATAACCTATAAACATGGAGCAATTATAAGACTATGAATCATTCTTCATAAACACAGGCCTGTTTGGGTATCCATTACCCATTTCCTGTGTGAAACTAGCTAGCTAACTAGCCCAAACTGTACATTCAGATTTGACAAAAAGAAATATGGAAAATGTTTCTCTGACTTATCTAATTTTTATTAGAACTGTGTCAGAACTGAGAAATCAAAACAAGCTATTTGCTCTAACTGCAGAGTCTTACCCAAAGTTATTTTACTTCAGCAAATTTACTAATAAATCTTAACTCTGATGATAGTTTGTCTTGGAACAACTGTATGACCTTGATGGTTAAATGTATTCTATATTCATTATAAATCTCACATGATAACCACAAAATTAATAATTCATTAGGAAATCTCAGAGATTTAATCATCCATTCCATCATAGTTGTTATTATTGTTTTAGAGATGCTTTTATTTGATAACCAAAAAATAACTAATGGAAAATACCACTAATTTGACAAAATAAAATGGGCAAAAAGCACAGACAGGCATTTAGAGTCTGTCTATGAAAAGGTAAAGCATACAAGTTACAGGCTGCATTAAGGGAATAAAACCAGACTGCCTCTAGCTATTAATTAAAGTACGAGCTGTCATCTTACCCCAATCCAATCTAGCAGTGATGTGTAGGGCAAAACTTTATCCAGGCTGTGAGCTTCTGCACACATTCTACTGTACAGGGAGGCTGAAAAATATGTATGGGCAAGATCATATAAACTACCAGTTAACAAAAGCAGGCTTCACAGTCAGTTCCTTATCTAACACTTTTTTAGGGACAAATCCTGCTCTAGTCTCTCAAACAGCTTCCCTATGGTGGAATTGGTCCCATTTCTGAGCACAAAAGGAGGAAGAGCAGTCCAGATGGCTGCGGGACTGGGTCAGCTGCTTGGCTGCAGCTCAGCACTGCAGGGGTCCTTTGTACAAAGGCTCAGGCTACAGGACACACATTGACTAGGCTGAGGAATCAACTATTAGAAGAGAATATCATAATATGCCAAATCCTTATGAAAAAAATAGTTTGTGCTAGGCTAGAGGGGATTTGTTTCTCTGCTCCAATCTCAATTATTTACATCCCAGATATCCAGGACAGGAGACAGATGGCAAATTAGCTCTACAGTGACCTAGAATGTTGTGAAATCTATTTGACCTACTGGACAGAAAAATGCCTTGGAAAAGTTTTATTGTGAATGGTTTAGTGGTGACCTGGGGACCATGGGACACGGTTTACTGGTGACCTGGCAGTGTTGGATGCAGTATAGAGGCAAAAGATTACCTACCAATGATAAATTCTTGAATGGGGTCAAATGAATGACAGGTTGACAGGTTCTCAGAAATCCACCAAATGATCTATCAGAGTGAGAACAGGAGTTTGTCACATCTCTGTGTATAAGCATGCATTGTAAGAGGCTGGTTTGGTAGTAATGCTTTGCATTTAGTAGCGATACGGACAGAAATCTGGGTTTGGGCAGTCCAGATGCTCATCATGTGGGCTCTGCCAAAATGGCATGTGAATCAGGACTTTTCTGCTTGGGCTGAAACTATTTATGCCCTGATCCTGTTTTGTATAACACACCAGGTGCTAAAAAAAAACCCAACAACTTAGAGAAGGTTCTTTTCCCACCTGCATTTCCAAGTCTTCTGTGAGTTCAAAGTACAACAGGACACAGTGTAGAGCCGCCAATCTGTCACTGTCTCGTTTGCTGTTCTGTAGGAACTGTAATAAGGCGCTGTCACTGATGCTAACACCATACATATTTCCTTCATAGCAATCCAAGACTGTTGACATGAATGGAGATCGGATGGAGCAGTTTTGCAGTATGTCAATTCTTGCATCCTCACCTGAAGAACATTGGTTTGAGCATAAAAAGAAGCATAAGCACAACATGTCCTTGGCTATCACTACTGCTCTTCAGACTCCTAGGTCCTTGGCAGAAAGATAACACTCTGCCTCTTGTACTAGTTATCCTGGTACTATGCTGAAGAGAAGGCAGGATAGTGCTGGCTGGGTCACGGAAGCAAATGAGGAACACAGTCCATATTCAGTTCCTTCCTACCCTACTACTGAAGCAGAGGGTTACAATGCTGTCAGGACAAATCAGAGTACATAGGACAGCATGGGGCATGAGGCTAGTAACAGACACTAGGACTACCACCTAAGCATACTGGTACAGTTCAGAACAGCTCACATGTGGAATCATAATACAAACTCGTATTGGTGGATCTCCTACCATCAATTCCAATGGCCAAAAAAGGAAGGTTCTGCTCTACAACTACTACTGAAGCGTAAGATCTAAAACACAGGAATCAGGCCCATCATACAACACTCCACTTCTCTCTAGTGGAATGGTATTTCGTTATGTATATACAACAGGTATTAGCTTCCCATGAGGTTAGCTTCCAGGTCTCACCACTTACCTCTCCCTCAGACAATCAGAAGAACAGATTAGTGTTTTCAAACAAAATCCCCCCTCCACTTCCAAAAATAACCCACTTCCCATAAAGATATGTTTGTTGGAAATAAAATAATGTGCCTCTCAGATGAGACTATAAATCAAATTGCATCAGCCTGATCAGGTGAAGGAAACATAGATTTCCTCTCCCCACACCCTCCAAACACACACATTTAGAGCAGCTCAATTGGAGGAAGGAAATGTAAAATCAAATTTACATCTCCATGTGAAATATGAGAACAGTGGAGGACCAAGAAGCATGTGCAAAGATGGGGGGAAGGGAAACTACAAAACCAAGGCAAAAAATTTCAAATTCAGTGAAAGGTCTTCCATTTCACAACAAGCTAGATGCACGTAATAGATGGAATCAGGAAATGTCATTTCTGATTCTCTTTTTAAAATGGAAAGTGGCAAAAAATGCTATTCTTATTTTTCCTATCTCTCATTCTTCATAACATTGTGCAATAAAGCAAATGCTGAGAAATAAACCTTTCGTGTAATGAGGTTTGAACAAATTTCTGCTAGAACAATAGAATTACTTCAGGCAGCGCTTCCTACTGTACCTGTCAGAAATAAGCTATGGCATAGCAGGTCCGGATGCTGAATATTCAGAAGGTGCAGGAACTGGCCAGGCAAATAAGCAGCCACGTAATCATCTATTTAAAGAAATAACACTGGTCAATTAAGCACTTGTTCACTTATTTACTTTAAGAGGCTGTAACACATGATTCTCTTCTTGGCCTTCTCCTCACTAATGGAATTGATTATATCTAGGAAATATAAAAGGAGTTAATTAAAAGCTGCTGTTATATTAACACAGGAAACACTAGCAATTCATTTGGGTTTCCAGGGAAGGATTCAAGAGGCTTGAGACAGTCCAGAACTCAGCAACTGATCAGATTCTGTAGTAATTTCAGTGGAAGTTGCTTACTAATGTAGTGAGGTATTGCAGTATCAAATGCCAAATATAAAAGTTAAGCAGAAAAAAACCCAAGCAATAACAGAACTACTTAAAGTCAAGAAAAAAATAAACCTTTTCTTGTAGAGAAGTGTTAGCCATTTTTCTTCCTGCTGGGGACAGAGAATAAGAGTCATGCAGGGAAGTCACACAAGTAACCTACCAAGATTCATAAAAGCCACTTCCTTCAATTGATGAGATTCTGTTCCTTCTAGAGAAACTGTAAAAGTTTTGTTGTAACCTGGGGAAACACAATCATCTTTTTTAAAAGGCCAAACAATAAACACCATCTGTTGCCAGCCAAGTATGGCTTAAGAACCAGAAACTTCAGCAGTGCCAATAAACCCAAATAGGCGTATTTTAGACCTAATAGGCTTGTCTACACAGACATATCTACTCCATCCTAAGTATGCAGAGCTGTTGCATGTACAGTAGACCCAAACCCACAGACTATGGTTCTTTATAAAGTAGACACTGGCCACGCACTGCACAGCCTATGCTGTGTTTAAAGTAGCGTTCCACCTCAGAGCAAGCTTGTGTAAAAATACCTTCTCTACCCATCCAAAGCAAAAAAGCCCAAACGGAAGGACCACCAAGGATAAAAGCAGATCATGAGCCATGCTTCAGTCACTCAGACTGCTGACCCTAGAAGAGGGATGTGTTTTTTCTATGCTGCAATAAAAAAAAGACCACCAACACCTGCAGTGTTGCTACAAATGAAGGGTATCTAAGCCAAGTTATTATTTTTTAACAAGACAGTGACTGTATTTGCATGCAGCGAGTCAGTATGTTCCTGATCACCACTGGCGTTACTTGCCAATGCAAACACATGCAAGCTAATACCAACACTACAGAATACACACACCAACCACATTGTGACTTCTGTGTTTATGCTACATCCAAGTGACTGCTGTAACAGGGAGTGGGAAGCTTCCTTCCGAGTTTACAGATACTGCAGCAGACTAAACTCGTTACATACCTCCAAAATGTGGTTTATGGACCTGATTTATCAGTGCCTCTTTAGAGTCACCACAGGGCCAGTCTTAACATTCTCTTGCATAACTGCCCAATCTTACCCAAACCCACAACAGCTCTGCACCAAACAACTCCATTTCATTAAAGACATTTCAGATGCTGATGGCCTATGTCACCATTTTTATCCTCAGTTTCTTCCTGGTACACAGACACGGATGTAAAAGGGCCAGGACTGGCTCCAAACAATGCAACTACCCTTCATCTACACATCAGACACATCTGGGGAAATCAGCCCCCGGCAGCAGTACAATGCAGAGCACTGCCACACCCAGAATAGACTGTTCTAATTAGCTAATGCCTTCAAGAACACAAAAATGCAGTTCACTCAATTCCACAATGTTCCAGCAGTCACCTTAGTGCAGCTCTTACATATTACTTCATTTCCTGACACAAGAAAGCAAACACTTAAAACAGAGGTATGCTGTCCACCTGAACGTGTTTTAACACTCAATACTATGCATCTTCTCAACTGAGGAAATAACGTGCTTCTCTCCTCCACGTACAGAATGATAAAGAGCTTGCTAATGACAACTCATCTTCTGATCAGAATAAACCAATGTTCTTTACTCTTTTAAACAAACAAAAAAAAAGGTGTTAAAATGAAGAGCGAGAGCATCACTTACACAGCAAGTATTCTTAGACAGTAGGTATTGCACTTCTTGCTGTGCAAATGACAGGCTGAACTTGAACTCTCAATAGACATTCAAGCTAAGAGCTGTTGCTTCCTTTTCCAATACAAATGCCTTATGGCACCAGTACAACACACCTGTAGGCTCCTACAGAATTCACTGACGTTGGTGCTCAGCACACTAGAAGGTCTGGCTAGAAATATGGGTGCAAATTAATAGCCACTCATGAGGTCAGCAGTTTGAAGCTCCATATTAAGCATCAGGCAGGAAATTGAGAGCAGGAAAGTCAACTTTGCAGCTAAAGGCAGCTGCTGTCTTTAAACACCAACCACAGCAGTTTGTAGTCTGCTGACTCCGGTAGTTGACTGTTTTGCAAGGCATTCTGTGACTCTTTCAGCTAAGTAAGATTCTCCAAAATAAAGCATAACTCCATAGATTAATCTTACCTTTGTGTAAAAAATATACAGAGTACATTACTTCATCAGGAATATCAGAGGTTAGGCTATAACACACACACAAGCCTCCTGAAAAAAAAGAAGGAAGGAAAAGAAAACAGACTTATCCACGTGAATACCTGGACAGCTTGCACATACACATGGCACTAAATTACAGAACAACTGTTTCAAATTCAACTCACAGAACAATCTCACAAAAAAGCAAAGATTACAGTAACAGAAATTCCGTACATCGCCCATTTATCTAGCAAGACACAAAATAGAACAGAAGAGGAAATATGGTACAAAGGAAACCTGGGTTCTGAGAAGACCAGTTCTTCTCTTCTAGAAGTACATTTTTAGTCCCTTTCCAGCAGAAATCATGCCTGCATACAGAAAACTGATCAAGCCTTTCTCTCCACAGACTGCCTCAATCACGAGATATTTTCTGTTCAGGGACTGTCAAACGCACAATGAACAATACAGTAAAACAGCCTGCTTTCTAAGAACCTCCATACTGGCAGCAGCATGATCTATTATTAGAGATTTCTCACACTAGAAGTTATAGTCACTTCTCCCCTTCCAATCTGAAGTGCCACAGAATCACAGACAGTTAGGGACTGGAAGGGACCTCGGAAGATCTTCTAGTCCAGTCTCCCTACCAGAGCAGAATCTCCTAGATCAAGTTTCACAGGAACATGTCCAGATGGGTTTTAAACATCTCTAGAAAAGACGACTCCACAACCTCCCTGGTAAAAGGCTCTGAAGAATGCAGGCATTGATCCTGCTACCTCTCACATCTAACTCCTTTTTCAGGAGAAAAGTCAGTCCTTAGCTTAAGCTTATGTCAGGCAAGGTACTCCATGCAGGAATGCTCCCACATCCCAGCCCAGTTCTAAACCCGATTGATAACTGTTTTGACTCTACTGGATGGTAGTGCTTCTTCTATGTCTTTCAAAAACTTTAATCCAATGATTTGGCATTTATATCAGAAACAGCTTCAGCTTCCAAACCACATTATCCCAATACAGTTGGGAAAGCTGGGCCACAATTACAACCATCCACCTTTTACCTTTATTGAAAGTTTATCATTTACAAAAGAAAAAAGGGTAATACTAATTCAAATACTGTTCTGTAAAACCTAAAATTAAAGAAACGTTCAAAAGCTATCTATATACACGGTATACACAAGCACAAGTACAGAAATGCAGAGCTACCAAGGTGTTTTACTGCATTAAGACCACAAGGCTGTAGCATATTTGTGATACAGACATGGTAGGGGCACTTCTGGGAAAGGTGAAATGAGAACCAGGTGAGTTTGTTTCTGCTTATACTCAGCTGATTGAACACTGTTTGATACAGTTTTGCTTGGATATTTGAATTATTTAGGCAACAGACAGAGTGTTCTGCCAGAGCACTTGGCATCTTCCGTAATATGCCTAAGTTTTAAAGTAGCAGCATCAGGAATCATGAGGAAGACTGGAAAAGCTCCAGAATCCCACAATGCTGGTTTATTATCAACAGCTTCCTCCCAGCACTACGCATTTCTTTCTTGTACACTGGAGGATACTGTGCATACTGCTCTGTAAATTGTGCAACACATGAGCCAGTCTGTTCAGATGGAAGCATCAGTGGGTAACATACACATGCTGATCACAAAAACAGCCGCTGTGGGGGCCATTTTTAATGGGATGAGCATCTTTCAACTCTAGGACTCTTGTCCAAACACAAAACTGAACTATGAACAACTTAAAATATCAAATGGTGCTTCATTAGTACAGACAGAAACACGACAGCCTCAGATCAGCAAGTGTTCAAGCAATGCTACAGCTGATACGGTCTTGACAATCACTTTAGAGCAGCTGGAGACTGAGAGTCTAAACCAAATTCCCTTCCTACCAGCAATCTCTGCAAATTAGAGCTGGGTTGTGCTGAGGCAGGAAAGCTTGTTATCCTATCCTATCCTATCCTATCCTATCCTATCCTATCCTATCCTATCCTATCCTATCCTATCCATAATTAGTCAATGCAAAGCAGAACTAAGGCTTCTCTCAGCTAACCTACAAGCACACAGGGGTTCTTATCTGGACACACTTTGCGTGTGCTGAGCAGAAAGAACAGGGCTACTTTTCTTCTACTGCGGAAACTTAAGAAAGGAAGAGTGACTTCATTCAGAGTTCCGACTTCCAGCAGCCAATAAGCATTTTATTAAATGGGAAATTGCATGGAATATTCCATGTTGAAGCTAAGCCAGGTAGGTCTGAACGGTACAAACCGGGCTATGTGCATTAATATTGGAAGCATGCCAGAAGTTCCACAGGAGGCATGGTCTGTGCCCCAAAAAGCTGTCAGTCACTCTCTTGTATATCACCACTAAGAGGCACAAAAGGGAACTCCAGTAGCATTACCCACAATTCTCTTTGACAGCTAGATACGGTATCAGCTTCAAAACCATTTGCTCCAAACTCAGTTATTTAAATTGGATTGTACAAAGTGGTTTCAAGCTACATCCAATGTACAACCACAGACAGGAATCGTGTTTCACCAGTGTAATTGTCAAATTATGTGTTTTACATTAAACACAATGAAAACTGCATGCAAAAGGTTCCATACAGAACTTAAATACTGCATTGTCAGATGGAAAACAACATTTAACTTTAGGGTAACCAAACAACAGTCTTCTTGGAGAATGACTAAATTTCATCCTAAACCAAAAGGAGATACTTCAAGCTCAACAAACCCTAGAGAAGTACAGAATTCAAATAATACAAATTAATAATATTTTCCATTATAGGACAGGCTGTTTGTGTAAGAAATAATCTGACTTTCTAGCAGAGAAAAAGTAGCCTAATCTACATTTGATAGTAGTAACTTGGTTTTCCCTCATTTCTAATTCCTTCCTTCTATTTTTTGCAAGCATGCTCTCTGCCTTGGTGAGAAAAAAAATCCAGTGTATTTCACATGATTTACATGAATGACAAATACCTCAGCAATTCATCCATGTGTATATAGAAGGCCTTAACAAGTGGGATGTAAAGATGTTTCTGCAACCCATCGTATTCAACTATAGACTACTCAAAGGTTAATCAGATACCATCCCTGCCTGGCAGTACAGTCCAATTTAGAAGCTGAAAAATGCAGGCATCTGTGATGAACAGATGTCTCTGGAGATCAGTTTTTAATTAAAAAAAAAAGTGCTCTTGGGTTGCATTAGTACGCAGGAAGTCTCCTAAATCCTAAAGGTTTAAGGAATATTTTAGGTTTATATTCAATGACTCATACATATACACTAAGCTCTTAAGTATCACACACTAAGTTTAGTATCATGTACTGGGATCTTTTAAGTATCAAGATACTAACAAAAGGAAGCTTTTAAAACCTGTATTGCACACATTCCATTTATGTGTGTCCTCTCTGTAATGCAGCTACACACTAAGCCAGATACTCAGACAACAGACCTAGCCAAAACCTTCCTAGGATTTACTTTCTAATACACTTTTGGTCAGCTTTACATTAGAGTTATTTAATGGTCATTCACAAACTTCACTATACAAGGGCATGACACCAGTTCTTTGAAGCTGGATTACAAGAAATCTTCCGTGCGACTGTTTTATTGTTGGTGCTGATACATAAAACTCCACGTATTGTCTCTACTAGCTCTACTTGCAATGTAGCTTTCAGAGAGTAAAAAAATTAAACAATGTGCAGTTACCTTCCTTCTCCTCACAACTACCTGTCATGATTACTCCAAAGGAATAAAAATCTCATTTGTACTGGAAAAAAAAATACCCATGCACAAAACTCAAAATACACATAATTTCTTAGGAAATTTGGTCGATTCTAATGACACTGACGAATAATTACTAGTGGAGATAATTTTGACAATACTTGTATTTATTCATTACCTGTTTTACTCGTAAAAACCTGAAGATTCAAAGATTTTGATGTAACATCTTGGTCTTGACAGTAATATCCAAAATTCACAAGTCTATGAGCAAAGAAATTACTTAATTAAATCACTACTTCATCCACAAAGACTCACCACAACAGGAAGACCATGAGAACAGTCACTATATAATCAAAACATACTAATTAAATTATAATCAAGCATTCTCTAATGCAAATTTATTTAGGTTTTAACCAATCTGCTCAATGCTGCTAGAAATAATAATTTCAAGACGGCACACTATTATTACTCTATTAACTTTGATTACTCTTGGAAACTTCATATTCACTTACCGCAGCATCATCCAACCACTCCTGCACTCTGAAGTGAATGCAAGTTGTGACGAAGTACTGGAAATCCAAGCACTCACCATACTTGAAAACAAAAAGTCTTTGCCGCCAAACTACCATTCTGGTGTCTGCAGTGCTACATTTTAGTTTGCCAACAGGCACAGTAATTTCAGCTATACTACTCAAAAAGTAAAGCACAAAATCGCACTCAGGTAGAACTTATTAAACCACGACATGTTTGTACATCTCATGCTGCAATGTGCTTTAATGGTTTTATTTATTATTAATACCTACAAGTCCTGATTTTGCCATACAGGACATGCAACAGAAGATTGGAGCTGGTCTGCTTTGACTTGTTTTGGTTTTGTTTGGGGCTTTTTTGTTTGTTTGGTTGGCATTTTCCCAAAAAGGTTTTTAATCCTGTAGACATTTTTCCCCAGGTCTTCTGCAATAATTTTAAAAATAAATAAATAAATAGCACTGATGTTCTTAGAAGAGTTGGACACTCTCAGTTCTGACTGCATGAGGACACACCAACCTTTTAGGGTAACCTGCAGCCAGTTTTATCACACTGACCTTCTTTCACAACACTGAGACACTCCGAGACCCATGCTTCAGGCAGGGTGAAATTCAACTACCTTCACTTGTCAGTATCTGATCTAGTAAATTTTGGCCTTTTTTTTCCCCCCACAAAGAGAAACAGGCCCTTTTGGAATGTAAATTCAACCATGAGGATAGAGGAAGGTCAGATGAGTTAGGCCTGAGAGTCAGTCCATCCTGACTAGTTTTTCCATAATTAAAGAGACCCTCTTAAGGGGATAGTCATGTGCACAGTAAACACGGACACAATCTGTCAAATCTTACCCTTTGAAAGTGGAGGCTGCCTGGAAATAGCACGCTGGAGGAGAACAGAGTACAGGCAGTGTCTTATAGGCCATAAAAACAAACTACAGCACTGCTTAAGTGCCCAGTAAAACATGTAACAACAATTAAAAAGACATCTTCCTTTAACAGGAATTTTGACATCACCACCACAATGTGGCCAAGGTTAAAACAATTTAATTTCACTAAACAGAACACACAGAGAAAAGATGGTTTAACCTACAGCTAGCTCTTCAAACAAATAATTTTTCTAACGGCACAAAAAAGTAGTCACAGATTAAATTACATTTCACAGTTGATTCTGACAAAAATGAGAGGAATGGGGTGTTTGGAAACAGCATTCATAATATTCTTACGTTCCAGTACCACATAGGCAACTGTAAACAAAGACACTTGCCTGGACAAATTTCACTTCGGTTTGTAAAACATTACCTTATACATTCAAAGGACAACAAGCCAAAGTAATTTTAAAAACCCTTACTTTAGTTGTATGTCATTTAGAGAAATATCCAGGTGTGATTCCAGCTGTAAATAAAAAACACAAACCAACCCGTTCTTTAGTGAAGTCAGTATACCACAATTAATATTTTAGGCCAGCAAAATGTGCTGAACTCACATTTCACCAGATTCAACATTTTAACAAAGTTTGCTTGTCATCCTGTAATCTTTAGAGTTACTCCCACAAAACATGACATTTATTTGTTTTTAAAAAAAAGGAATATATTGTGATCCATTTAATTGCTTGCATTAGGTCAAGTTTTAGCCACCGGGACAAAAGTCTAATAGCAACTACATATTCAGCATTTGCAATTTTTATGTTCTGTTCTCTGTATTCTGGCTGAAACAGATTTTCTTGTCTTACTTAGACCTGAGACAACACTAGTACATGGTTTTTTTGTCTAGTGCATTTGATAACCCTGCTTTTCGGTACCTAAGTATAAAACTAATAGGACGTCATGAATGTTATCTACTTTTCTGTCAACACCTGCACAATACCTGCAGTTACCTTACTGAATCTGAATCTGACCAGGTACATTCTCAAAAAGAATATAATAAAAACAAACAAACTGCAAGGCAAAACCCAGTTTTCCTCTACAAAATTTCCTAATGCTGACAAAGATCTCTATATCAATGCCTAAAACAGATAAATACATCCCACTCAAAATCATATAATATAGTTAAATACTTATGACTTACTATTGAGTTAAAATTTTCATCAGGATAAAACTGGACACACTTTAAAGTATTCTTTGATTCCTGAAATCAATAGAATATGTTTTGTAACTCATAAAAATCAAAAGCATATCATACATTCTGAAAACTCATTGGATGCTCCACACCATTCTCCACACTCAACCTGTTTTGCTAACAGACATGCAGAAGTTAGGGGACAAAAGACAACTTCACAAACAACACAGAACCCCCCCACAATAGCACTACAACATGCTTCCTTCCTGTCCCAGATCATTATCTGCCAATCATCTCTAATTGCGTGGGCCCTCACTTGAAACACAGCATTACATGTCTCTCACACACACATTCTACAAGTTAATTTTCCATAACTACCTATATGGCAAAAGGAACTGTATCTTACTCAGGTCAGTTCAAAAACTCTGAAACAAATACAGGAATATGTTTCTCCATCTCAGTTCACTTTCTGTTAGTTCCTAACTCTCATACAGTTTTGGTGGCTACAAAGAGTTAAGAAAAACCAGGTTTCATTTACATAGAATGGATCAAGAGCAAATAGTACTATCAACACAAACCAAACCAAACCCAAAGAGTTTCAACATTTCTAGCCAAGAACCTGCCCTCATTTGGTCACTCAGTAAGTCTGTGTGCAACACATTTTCTAAATGTGAATTCTCCAGAACAGTGGCATTATGTTCATAGCAGGTTTTGGCAGATATATACTCTTTTGGATAGAAGACTATTTTAAATTCCAAACCACTAACCCATTTTTTTATTTTTTTTTTTACAGAAAACACTGAAGACCACCACTATTCTTGCAGTTTAGTATGCACACACTGACTGGCTTTTGCTTTAGGTTATCTGAAGCAGGAACAAGACTAATACAATAAAAAACAAACTCATGCTATTACTACTCCCACACACTCAAAGCTTTACTATCATGAGACAGTGTCACATCCTAATCTTAAGAGAAGTGGGTGATTCAGGTTCATGGATATGGCAGGGAAAAAATCTACTTGAATGACTTTAATCTCACTTTTGGAACAATGTAGAAAAGCCTTTGTTCCATCATATCCCACTGTGCCCAAATGAGATCATCTGCAACTCTGACTCTTGGAAGCTGACCTGAGTTTTGAATCACCTAAAGGAAAAGAAAGAACACTAGAAATCATCAAATAACATTCTAAACAATTACACACAATCTGTCTGTTACAGAGAAAGGCAATGACAGAAAAGGTACAAATACTAATGAAGGTGTTTGGAGGGAACACATTACTTGTTGTCTGCATGAAGTCCACCTCTGTTGAATGCAAGGTGCCCAGATCAGAGGCAGAGTTTTCAGGGTATACACACTCCTAACTATTTTCTTTGATGTTTGCTTGCTTGCAAGAAATTCACAAGGTAAGCTGCTCAAAGTGAACAATAAAAAACAGACGGCACTTCACATCATAGAGAAGTATAATACCACAGTCTGTTCAGGACCAGCTACATTAACTATTGAAAGAAGCAGCAGCAGCTTCAAAAGGGATATTTGTCACCAGCCTCCAACATGTGATAGAAATACAGACATTTATAAAGGGCCAGAATGTTGGGACTGTACAAAAGCACTCACAAAATATGTAGGAAGACTTCTGCATTTCTGATTATACTCTGTTACCAAAGTCTAGTATATAAAACCCATTTGCTTTACAAGCAATGATAAACTTTGCTAATACCAAGAAAGGTGTCAAAATGACTGAAAATTTGTATCTTAACTTTCTTCTTCCAAGCCTATTTCACCATAAAGTGAAATACTGGGTATTGTGGCATAATTCTTAAATAGATGAGATATTGTCAATAACTAACAAGCCTCTTCAGTGAAGCATCCACATTTTGTTGAAGACAGATTCATGTTAAAAAGATAAAAAAGAAATGAGAGGGTGAAAGAAACTGAACCACTGATTACTTGGAGTATACATTTATGTTTTACATCTTTTGTTTGCTTGCTTTCTTTAAATGAATCTGTTACTAGGACGTGCAGACTCTCAAAGAGCAAAGTTAGGAAGGTGTGTCTGTAAGTAGTTTAAAGTTTAAAAATTATACCCCTATGTTCACTCATAACTTTTAACGTATAGATGTATTTAGCAAACAAGAAACAGTAAGGTAAGTAACCTTCCTCACAGAATATAACACATATGGGTTTTCCAATTATCTTTATGGTTAGCTGCATCAGTTGCCATACTACTAATACTTTCTTAATACACTTTGTATTTCCCAAGTATAACACTACAAATGTTTAAATTTTCAGTTAAAGCAAAAAATGCAAAACCAAAGATCTTTCAAGCCTTACCACTTTGTGTTCCTCTTCTGTAACAACACGAACATCAAACTGTTCAACATCTTTAAAATATATTTAAAAAATCATTACACATATGAATTTTGATGTGTTTTTATTTATACACCTTATTAAACAATGTGACCTCTTCGAATTTTGTAGCAACACATTAGAGGTATCAAAGTCCAACTCAGTCTAAGAGAAAACCTGTGATACACGAAAACAGGTGCCTAAGCAGAGGCAGAGACCTGGACTCTCTTCCTTTCCTGAGCTGAGGATGGTGTCAGCCATCCCACCTCCTGGAAACAGTTTGCTTTCCTCATGAGCACAGTGCCATGCATGGGCAGGGCGGGCATGGAAATGCAACAAAGCCAAGCCAAGGACCACACTCTTATACAGTGAGAATGCAGAGCTGCCTGCCCATGCCTCAAACTACAACCCAGCCCTGTTCCTTCCCCACACAAAAGTCCCAGAAGTTACAGGTAATTTGCCAGCATGAAGGGTGCAAGTTTTGTCAAGCAGATATTATGTTTCTGGTATGTTTCATAGTACTATGTGAACATACTAGGAGATGAACTCTGCCCAGCTACCTAAAGGTTGGTGGCTAGCTTAGCAGAGAAGATTGGAAAAGTAATGTCACTCTATAGTAAGACTGACAAGCAAGGGGGATATGCAGCCTTTTATCCAAGGCTATCCATCCCCTCCATTAGATTAGGCTGAACATGCAGTCATCCCACTTGTTGCATGTTAAATCACAATCCGTCTCTCATAACCAACTGTTATTCTGTTCTGAATTTATACAGGCAGCTATAAAATTCTATTTTAGCTTTTTTAGAAATAAAGAAAACTGATAAATGCATGAACTAAACAAATAACTGCAAATAAAGCTGGCCATTCTGCTAAAACTGAAAAAAGATTCCACTGAATTACACAGTTTTTGAAAGACATTTGGATTATGTAGAATAGCTCATACCCTTTTTCCCCCCATTAAAAGTCTATCAAAAATATAATCCATAATAATCATGTTATAGAAAAAAGTAACAATGTACTTTCAAAACATTAACTCACATTTATCTTCTGAAACTAGCAAGAGGCGACTTTCCATAGAAGTATTACTGCCTTCATCTGGATAAAGAAACTATACAGAAAGTTTCAAAAACACAAGTAAATAACCAAAGTAGTTTAGAACACTTATTTAAAATATGCTTTCTTAGCTGAATATTTACCTATTTTTCAATTAGAATTTGCATATTAATTATATTTAATTAATAAAAACAGCTATTACTACAGCCTAATAGTCACCAATCACTAATTGCAAGTTTCATGGGACTGAAAAGACATAAAAAAGTAGTCTTTCTGTCAGAGAAATAGTCTGCATCAATATTTTATGATGTTCCTCATTTATTTCATTCTATAAAGGAACATGCTACTTATGTAACAGCTGCAAGATAAAGTGAGGTATTTCTGCACTGAACCATTTTTTCTCTCTAGCACAGGGGTTTAAAAAGATTTATATTTAGATTAATTGAATAATTTACCTGTACCCGAACACAGCTATCCACAGCCTTTAGGACTCTCACATTATTAATGGGATGAATTTCAATTAGCAAGGTTAAATACTTGGATACTGCAAAAAGAACATGTTTTAGATAGTGCTCTCTTTTTATAATAATAGAAAATAATATTATTTTATTATTATATTATAAGTAATCACATGGGGAAAAAGGCAAAAAGTTACAATATTTTTAACAGTATTAAAACAATCCACTTGTACCTGGCTGCAATAGCTGACTTGGTCTTTCTTCTTCAGTGTATTGGCAAAAGCTGACCGCTAAGGGAAAAAAAGGAGAAAACAGGACCAGAACAAGCATGCACATTTGATGCTTATTAATCATTCTTGAAGAGCAAGCATCAGATTTTTTTTCAACCAAAAAATGTTAAAGGAACAACTGAAGCTCTTCCAGATGTAGGAGGAATGTGTAAGTACAGGAAGGGAAGTGAACAAAGGGTGAGTGTGTGTCAGATTTTTGTTTTAAAACAGCAGCATCATTTCATGACTCTGTCTTTACAATGCCGTCTATGCTATTTGGCGATAAATCCACTGAAAGCTCTGCAGGCAACATATGGGCCAAAACCAGATTTAAGTAAGTACAGAACTACCGTATCATCCTACTCTACTAAATCATCTTTACAATAACACAAAAAAAATAAATAATAAAACACATTTACCCAATAATGTCCTTTCATTGTTGACAGAACAACTGATTATGCGTAGATCCCTCTCAAAAATATAGAGGTGCTATAAAGAAAAACATTAATGCCGATGATTTAATAATTTTAACTATATAAAAAAGCTACCTAATTATTCTTCCTGAAGAAAACACTGCTGATCACTGCAGCATTTTTATTTCTAAAGCAAACAGTCACAGCCGGAAGAACCACATTTCAAGCCTCAGTTGTATAATTTGTCTTTTTTTTCCTCAGGTGTTGTTTCTTACTTGTTCTTTTGCACTCTTTGTTAGAGCAGCACAGCACATCTTAACATAAATATGAAATTTCACCCATTTCATACTGTTATGTGGACATCTACAGAGGCTCATTATGATTCCAAGCATACTATTTTAGAATAATTTCTTATTAAAAAGAAATTATTTAAAGGAGGAGTGCCTCTATTATTTAAGGTGGCACTAAATAAACTGAGGATGCACACAAAAACTCTGCCACTACACATTTACTTCTTAGCACACATGCTCAGTGTGAAGAGAAGTGGAAGACTGAGTTCTTTGTTAACAAGTAAGGACTGCAGACAAACCACCTTGCTACTCCCAAGTCATTCAGATGTTCTACAGTGTTTTGCATCTTGATACTGAGTATCATTCCAGTATGTTCTCTGGTCTCTAGTTTCAAACAAGCACATACTCCTTAAGGACCTAACACCGCATTGCAAGGCATCAAAATCTGAAACCCTACAGCACTGTCTTCACCAGGGAGAAGACTGGTATTGCTCTCACCTCGTTTTGTTTAGTTTGAAGATCGTACAATCCAATGTGAGTACTTCTGTGATTTCCCTATGGATAAAAGCAAATTAGCAGTGGCAATGTAAATATATACAAAGTTAAGCATTGGTTTTATTTGTTTTCCTAGCTCCCTTTCCTCTTCCCCTAGCACCCTGACACACATGCTTACACGCTTCCCTATCCTATAAACAGGCAGTTCATTATCTAATTCCAAGAAAGCAATGCAAGAAAGAGAACAAAGTTTGTTTTGCTTTTTTCTTGTAGAGCTAACACATGGTATACATTTGAAACATGGTTAATCCACAGCCCACAAGCCACTGCATAGGCTAAGCACCTCTCTCTCACTTTGGTTCTAAAGTGGTTTTAGTTACAGGCAGTAGGGGCCAAGAAGAGATGTCTGTACAAGAAAGAAAAGGGGATGTACAGCCCCTGGAAGATTTAAGGGTGCTGTTCCAATCTTCACCAACTTGGTGGGTCACAGCTGCAAAAGGGAGCACAGAAACAGCAAACATCACCAAACACAGCCAAACTTCAGTGATGTGGCTGCAGACTGGAAAAAAGATTTCAATTCTGCCTTAAGAAATTATTGTTTGAAAGCTAAATATTTCACAAGCTCAGGTAACATTAACTGCTGCCTCTGAAAAGAAGCCTAATACAAATCTGTTCCAGCTTATTGGTAACAACATACAATGATGGGGAAACACTTCTAAAGCTACAAAAATCATATATTTTCTCTTCTTAGTAATTTTTACCGTGCTTTAAATCTTCAAAATATTATAAAATATAAATTCTTCTTCTCAGTATATACTGTCTATCAAATCACTGATGTACCCTAGGTATAGGCACTACATTGCTAAACTGTTTAAATTAAATCCAGCCACACAGGCTTGCACTCAAACAGTGAGTAACATTGTTTTTAACTACAGCTTGGGGGGAGAGGGGAGAAACCTGTGGTTATATTTACAGTGTTATGGCAACTCGCTTTGTGAATTTAAAACAGAAGCCTGAGTCGTCTCTTCCTAAGGAGTCTAATTTCTGAGTGTCTCATTATTGTTGTGGCAATGCCAAAAGTCTTTGACTTCTCATTTAAACAAGGAAAATAAAATGTCTTTATGTTAAGACACAGGCTTGAGGCCTCCTAACTTAAAGTTAAGCAAGTGCTTTCACAAATAACCATTCTTTTTACGTGTGTATAAAACTCTAACATCTTCTGTACTTAGCGACTGAAAAAATATACTTTAAAAGACTGGTAAGAGGACTACATTGGTGCCCACATCTGTCAATAAGCTAAGAGGCCCCTTTTCATTCTTAGACCCAAAACTCTTCTACTGCCTTGCAAAACAGAATTGCTGACACTGGAATTCACTTCTGTTAAAAATATCTTCCTTTACACCAGCTCTTGGTGTCATGAAAGACAGACACTGTCAAAATGCAGTAAAATAAGCTTGAAAATAAAGCTCATTCTCCACCTTTCCAATTTCATGCAGAATGCAGCTGACTTTCTTCCACTTAACAGACAAATGTTGTTTTCTATTGGCTCACAGACAGATGTAGCTGTGTTTTGCAAAAGTGGTTGCTCATTAGTTATAAACAGTTTATCATGAAGGGAGAAAGAGACAGAGATATTAAACTTCCTTAACTCAGTACGATCTGTAGTTCATTAAAAGTTGCAATTACATTATGATTTCTTGAGTGCAAGTTTTTAATTAAAAAGGAGGACTAACTGCAGACACTAGAAGCAGTTTGTTTTCCCTGGGTAAGATTTCTAGCATGATGATGTGTGTTAGCAAAAAAATGAGCAAAGCATGAAGCATACTTACATTTTTGAAAGATACTTGTAAAAATTTAAATGAGGGGTAAAACCAGAGCTTAAAACTACTTGTCATTCTCAAAGATGCATGCACTAAGATTCTTTTTTTAGTCTATGTATATATGAAAGGACAGATACTCCTCTTAAAACTTTTGTAGTAAACTCTAAAGCCGCTAAACTATACCCATATGTTGTCAATGGACTGTTTCACAGTATGAAACATTCAGATTGAACCCTTGTTGAGTCACTAGTAAAAAGACAGATACAAACACATAATACTCCCAACAGTTGCTGCGTTTTCACATTATGCTCTTGAGAGGGGAAAAAAAATAAACCAGGCCTGCTTCAAAGTATCCCAGTCCCAAAGCGCAACTGCATCTCACACAGACAGAACTAATTTAACAAAAGCACGGATATCAGGAAAAGCACAGCTCAGGACCCAGCCTGTTCAGGATACAGGGCAAGTGCTGTGCAGCTAAAGCTTGTACCTCCACATGTGTTCCTACCAATATACACCTAGATTAGCAGGATCTTTGAGGCAGACATTACCCATACCCTCCTCTTCCTATCTATACACAGACATGAGTGGATGCACTGGCTCCCACTGAGATCAATAGAAGAAACACAGCATCCAAGAAAGAAATATTTATCACACTCTAAGAACTAGTTCTCTCTAGAAGTATTATGTATTTCACGCAGTGCCATCTTAAGATACAGAGTTCTCTGTTAGAACTCCAGGAATTTTCTTTCAGTTTGCCTATTAACAGGAACAGTGGCATGGACTGCCCATAGAGGACATGTTCCTATGTAATTACTCCAGGTGATCCTGCTCTGGCAGGGGGGCTGGATAAGATAAACTTCGTAAGTCTCTTCAACCCATATTATTATGCAATTCTGTGAAGTATAAAAACCACTTATAATAGAAGTAAAGAAAATGTGACTGCATCCTTCTCAATACAGGAGTAAGTAGATACTGGTTCTTCAACAGACTCACTCAAGAGGTCAGACTACTTTATCATGGTAATAAAACAGGAAAAGCAGCATCTCCTTTATGATGGCATTTGAGATGTGAAAGCTGCAGCACAGCTGAACAATTTGCTAGTTCCAGTTCCCAGGCTTTGTCATCCAGCTGCTCCTACCACATAGACTGCAGAGGTCACTTTATTCCACTTTAACAGGAAAGAGAAACTGCAGTGAGCATTTTCAGTGCTTTGCTACACAGCTTTTATTGTCCAGTTTAGAGAATTAAGTCTTGGTGTTTAAATGCTCCTGAGAGTTATTGGCCTATTCAGTCAAAAGAGCCTAGTGGGGTTTTGTCCACCTCATCCATCCCTTACACCACCTCCCAAAGTACAGACTGCAAGTGGCCAGTTCTCTGGATTCCATAAACTGCTGTGACCAGATCCCTACAGACTACAACGTAAGTTTAGACACCTGGCAGGCAAGCACCTACATCTAGATGCATGACCCTTGAGCTACAAATCATCTCTATGCCGGTTCTGAGAGCCTGAAGGCAGTTGGACTCTGATGTCAGAAGCCCAAAAAGGCTTAGTGTGTATTGCACACATGCCAGAAAGTAGTAGCATCACACATATGCAGTAACAGATCTTTCATTAAATCTTTTTACAGTTTTGAGCAATTAAGAAAAAAAACACAACCTTGACACTTGCTCTAGTGTTGTTTTTGCAGTTACTGTGGTCTTGTACACACTTCCCTCCTTATGCTCATTCTAAAGGAAACATTCACCCACATTTAAAGTGTATTATACCTTGATGAAGGCCTCACCTCTTCCCTTAACCCTCGGGAAGCTGGAAATTTTTAGTACTGTTGAGCTGGATGAGAACAACAGGCAACCCTGGAGTCTGCTATCTCAAATCTGCACACTCCAAGGATCAAGCTGGGTCTACAGATTTCAACAAGACGTACAGAAAAGAAGCACAGCTTGTCTCATCAAGGAGAAACCTTCTCAAACCATTCAAAGACCTCTTGGAACTACAGGTGTTTCAACATACAATCTGTACACACGCCATGGACAACAGAAAGGATAAAATGGACAGATCTAGACACTTCAAGACATCAAATTAAGAACGGTTACTTCAGGCTACTCACTTTAGAGTGCTACAGATTAATATTAAAGTAACAAACAAGAAAGGCAGAAGCAGAATTAGTGTTCGACAAATGGCATCTTCACATACATATTAGGAGGTGGAAACATGTGCACATGTATTTAATTAGTCAAGACATCTGTGAGAAGTTCTGAGGTTGAATGAGTGTGCTGCTTACATAGACTATATCTGCTAAAGAAACTGCATTTCACTGAGGGTGAGATTCTGGGCCCCAAAATATCAACAGCAAAACTCCTTTACTGACTTAATCATGTCAGTAACTTTACTCACCATTTCACCATTCTTAACCTTTGTCTGGAGATAGATATTTTCCCATTACCCAACCCTACAATTTGTAATCAGTCAAGTTTTCATATTCTCAATGAAAAAAAACATTAAACTAAAAGGACTCAACTCAGCACAGACAAAGACAGTGTCTTTCTCTGCTATTATTTATTAGGTTCCAAGACACACTTACCTTCCAGGTGTAAATAATTTTCCCATTTCTTTCAACATTTACAACATAGAGTGTTGATGCATTCTCAGATGTATCTGAAATCATAAGTATCAAAAAGGCACAGGATTTTCATTTAAGCTAGTTCATCATACAATTTACACCCACTTTATGCCAAGATACTAAATACAGTGCTACATATAAACAGTTCTTTGTACCTGCCAAAACTATTCCATTCTGTAAAGGGAGAGAAAGAATAGTTCTTACGCCACGATTTCATCTGATAAATTTCAACACTAAATATTTAAGGGGTTTCAAAACATGTATAATATTGACATAAACTCCTGTCTCTTCACTGTAATTGTGATTCCAATACCCACTACCATTTGTTATTGAAAACTCTGTTTTCATATCTTCCCTTCACGGAAAAACAAGAAAAAAAACTGTGAAATGTATCTGTTACACACAACATGGAGCTCAAGCAGCTGAGTGGCATGCCAACCTTCAGAACATTATAGGGAGACAGAAGTAGGGAAAGTTTCATTTGCACCCACCTTCCCCTTCAGCATCCCAAAGAAATGCCTGGAAATAAACTACATCTTGAGAGATTAGCTCTACACCACCTCCTCACCCTTCAAACCCAAGAACTACAAGATAAGGCACATGTATGTATGCCACATACCTACAGGTACAAGTGAATCCAGCAGTGCAAGACATACAGCCTGGGCTGTGAGTGGAGGAGCAGGGTTAAAAGGGAAACAGATGAGCAAGAAGCTAGCATGAATAGAAAAAGAGAAGAATACGTCAGGACAGATCAGCGCAAAATAAAAGGTAAACGCCAAGAATAAAAATGATAAAATTTCATACTCAAGATGACAGAAAAGCATATTCTCCTGATGCTTCTCTTGGGTTTTCTGATTGCTGCAGTTATCAAACCTGTGCCTCAAAACTTTCACTAGAAGTGGAAATTTTGCCCTTAATAAGGCTAACAGCTGTGCAACTGGAACCAGTTGTAAGAGAAAGATAGCCTGTCATTCAGCAAGCATCAACAGAAACAATTTAACGGAACATTCAGCAAATATTTAGTCTAGTTTAACGTATTTTCTTTGTAGCTATCAGGAAGCACTGATAGAAGGAAGACATGTGAAACAATTTCACAAGCATAAACTAGCTTGTACAGCTTGCAGTGATAACGTCTTCATGCAAGTATTACCAGAAGGAGCTAAATTCTCTATTTTGTTGCGGGAAGACAATGAAAAACCTTAGTGTATGCTTAATAACACTTCACTTTCTACTGGTTTCAGATCAAAGTACACTATGATACCACTACATTAGGGCTAGCCTGTGACAACCGAGAAATTCTCAGATAACCACATATTTTGCTCTTTCGGTGGAAACTTCCCAGAATTTAACCACCACCTCAAACTTTCAAGATGAGTACTACAGTCTCCACACTTCCCTCTCATACAAAACTTCCTCAGAACAGAATTTAACTAGAGAAGGTCCATAAAACTTCTCCACATCAGTGAATCTCTAACACCTGACTCAGAGATCTTAAAAGGTGTAGGAAAAGTTCCATGTCAGAAGGAAGCTTCATGTCACCCAACACTCAGTGGGAATATGGAGCCAAAGAAGTGGCAATCATCTGTGTCCTTGGAACCTCATTCAGTAAAACTCACCACACAGAATTATTACTTCTTCCTCATCCCTACAACCAAGACCAGCAGATGATGGTCTGCAAAAGAGCCTACCCAACCTGCCTATCCTGCAACTCTTATCAACACACTTAGGAGAATGCAGTGTTTGATTTCCTAAGGGCCATTATGTGCAGCTCATACAAAAATAAATATAATAAAGAGAATAAGGCTGGTTCTCCTCACATGCCACTCCCTTCTCATCATCACTGCTACTCCCAGCTCTCATGCAATTAGAAATTCTCACATACCAGCAAGGGCTTTCAAGTCCTCAGGAAAGAAAAGAATAAATACAAATAATATCTTAAACCACTGACACTAAAGCACCAATTCTCCAAACAATTACTTGCTTTCTGTGAGTAAGTATTCTTTGATCTACAAATGAATCTTCTCAAATTGCTACCCCCCACTTTCACATTCCTAATACAACAGCACTATAGCCAGGCCAACCTGGAAAAAAAAAGCTTGAGCTTGTCTCAGAAGCAAAGCAGGGTTAGGCCTGGCTTGTACTTGGGTGGGTAGACCATCTTGGTCACACCAGGTGCTGTAGGCTTAACCTGCTCCAGCAGGGGGGTCAGGCTTAGATGATCTTTCGACGTCCTTTCCAACCCATAACATTCTGTGATTGTGATACACCAGGAAGAAACCATTACCACACAGAAATATGCAATACAGCAGCACTGGTATCTGATCATATGCACCTTCCAACCAAGGTTCTTCTCATTCTGTATTACCAGGGGCGTTCACTGAACGAAGAGCCTGTGTTACATTCTTAAAAGCCCAACTGTCCCTTTCCCAGACGCAAGTCAGCACTATTTCATGATCGTTGTGACATCATGAACACATAGGTTGACTCGATGAATTCATCACAGTTGGCCTGATAAATTCAAAGATTCCTTCTTTTTTTTTTTGAGACTACAGTGTCTGGGAAGCAGAGCTGAGCCAGATGTAGTGCAGATGAATGAGAAAAAATACAAGCAAACAAACAAACGACAGGGCTGAGAACACAAGAGTGTCATTTTTTTCCAACCACTACACCAAGTGCTCGCCACACTGCATCTAATTATAGCCAGCACTCGTGTACCGCACAGACACAAGTGTTTGGGGTCTGCTGGGGTTTCCCCTCCGGGAAGGGGCGACAGTGCTGGAGAGGGAGTCATGCGGAATGGCTTTTGGAGATAAAAAACATTAAAATGGGAAATGTAAGAGAAAACAAAAAGTGTGCAGCAGGCAAAGACACGGGCTGTGGGGTGCAGCATAGGTGCAGGAGTACCTTCTGCATGTGAGAAGCTTCTTTAACACATGGGACCACCTGGCCCCTAGTGCCCCCAAGCCACAGGCCCCACGTACCCCCGGCCGAGAGGCAACTCGCTACTCTAGAGTCCAGCCGAAGGACCGCAGCCTCTCCTGCACCTGCTCCGGCAGGGACACTCAGCTACCACCGCCATCAGCCCTGACCGGGGAATGCAGTACAGGCTCCGAGGCAGCGCACCGGGCACTCACATCTCGGACCCGGCCGGGACCGATAGGCGGCGAGGGGA
>VZRI01007955.1:534575-563605 GCA_013397515.1 Upupa epops | reverse complement strand
AGAGGCGCAGAGTGGCTGGACGCGCTGCCGCCCACCTCTGCTTCCCGAGGCTGTGTGCAGTGTCCGGTTTCGGGCGTCCTGTTCCCACTGACAGACCCGGGCCCTGTCTCTCCTCTCCAGGATTTCGAGCAGCGGCTTCGTGTTCGGAAATGCTCCACTTGGCAGGAATCAACCACTTGTTGATTCCTCGGTACAGTTTCGGGCACTTCAGAGCAAAGAAGATATTGAGGCGCTGGGAAGGGCAACGAAGCGGGGTCTGGAGAGCAAGCCTTACTACAAGTGGCTTGGAGGAACTGGGCTGTGTAGTCTGAAGAAAAAGTCGGCTGAGGGAGACCCTATTGCTGTCTACAAAGGAGGTTGTAGACCAGTGAGTGTTGGTCTCTTATCCCAAGTAACAAGTGGTAGGGCAAGAGGAAGTGGCTTTAAGTTGGATCAGGGCAAGTTTAGGTGAGACATCAGGAAAAACTTGTTTATTGGAAGGGTCATCAGGAACAGGGTCACCCAGGAACAGGGTGCCCAGAGGTGTGGATTGAATTGCCATCTCTGGATGTGTTTTAAAAGTCGCATAGATAGGGAGTTTAGGGACACGGTTTAGCAGTGGGCTTGGTACAGTTAGATTAATGGTCTGACTCACTGCCTTAAAGGTCTTTTCCAACCTAAATGATTCTATGATTCTACAAACAGACTAAGTCGCTCTGTGCAAGCATCCACTCAGACTAGGCCTGGCCTGATCTTGCTTTTCTCTGTCTGCTAGCAAAGAAGATAAAGCTTTGTGTAATCTTAAGGGTTTTTGTGGTTTGTTTGCACTGGGGTTTTTTTAGCTTTTGAAAATTGTAGCACTGATAAGATGCTGCATGTGGCTATCTATAGCCTGCCTGTAATTGCCATTTCCCTTCTGACATGCACTGGCTGACAGCCAGCTAAAAGTGACTCAAAAGTAGACAGGCTATAAGGCCACACACTGAAGGTAGACATTTGTCACATGCAGAACAGCTTCATCCACTACCAAGTTTTTTTTCCCTCATTGCCTAGCATAGCAAAAAGGAGGGTAAATGCAGACCTTACCACTCTCTACAACTAACTGAAAGAAGGTTGGAGGGAGGAGGGGGACAGCCTCTTCTCCCTGGTGGCAAAGGGTAGGACCAGAGGAAATGGTTGCAGGTTGTGCCACAGGTGGTTTACGCTGAACATTAGAAAGAATCTCTTCACTGAAAGGGTTATCTGGCTTTGGAGCAGGCTGCCTTGGGCAGTGGTGGAGTCACCAGCCCTGAAGGTGTTTCAATGATATGTAGTTCTGGTGTTTACGGACATGGTTTAGTGGTGACCTGGCAGTGGTGGGTCAAAAATTGGACTTGGTGACCTTACAGATTTTTTCCAACCAAAGCAATTCTGTGATAAGTGGGGTTACATAAAAAATTGATGAGAATCAGATGTGTGAATGAAAGACAAGCTGATAATTGAAATGCAAAGTAGGCATATGCTTTCTGCAAAAAATCCTGCATTGCAAATTTTTACAATTTTATCACTAGTTTGAAGTTCCATGGATCAAGTAATTTTGCAAAAATTTCAGCTTGCTTTTTCACTCTTGTGAAATACAGTGTGAAAGTGTGACTGGAATATTTATGTGAGAGACCAATGTAGAAAACAGACTAAAGGTCCCAAATAGATGCATTTTTTAAGAGATGAGGTGGGGCTCATTCATGATTATGGATATTTAGGAATGACGCAACCGGGGAGGCAAGCAAAGGAGGGAAATGAAGCCAGTGAAATGACTGATTCCTTAAATATGCACAAAAAGGGAATTTTTCACATTGAGAAAGTCTCCAGTGCCCAGAATTACAGAGTGCTTTTAAGGTCAGGGTGGGGCCAGCTGCCAGAAATTCTGCTTCTAGTATAAAACAAAGCAAAAACAAATGTGGGGATGGGTAACAAAGCATCTGCCTATCACTGCAGATAGGAGAAGAAAGAAAATTAAATATAATTGCTTAGTTTTTGATAGTCCTGCATTTAAAATAAACCCAACCCCCCCAAAAATCCCAACCAAAACAGGTGTCATTGTTTCAAATTCAGCTTTGTCATTGATTATTGTTCTTGAAAGAGCGCCCATCATGTGATGATGCTGTTCCTCTAGAGCATCCTATGCAATATGTAAAAGGCCTTCTGGAGAGTAGGAGCTGCATGGAGTTAACCAGAGCTACTGCTGAGTCTGCTATGGAACTTAAGCTGGTTTTAACATGATTAAAGAAAATTGGAAATGGTCTTAGATGATGTGAGCTGGTGAGTAGCTATGCAAACAAGTGGGTGTGGAGGAGATGTATTAACTTTTGGCCTGTACATAGGATCTATTCTACAGTCCTTTCTCAGGAAAGGACTGGATGAGTTTGTACAAGTAAAGACAAGTAGGAAAACCCTTTCTTGTTGAGGAAATAGTTAACAACAAAATTTCCCCTCAGATTGTTTTCACTGTAAAAAAATCTCACTCTTTATTGTTTTTGTACACCCAGTGTGTTTGCATTATCTTGTTAAGTATGTAAATACGCTGACTCCTGAAGTCGAGTGGGACCTTACCTCCAGTGCACCATCCCAGGAACTCAGAAGCTTCTTCGCTTTTAGACCCTGAAAGTGAGGCAGGAGAAATTCTTCCTGAAGTTTCACTGTCTTTTTGGTGAGAAGAAGGAAGTGGTAGCTTGACAGATGAAAAGATTTGAAAAACAGGAAGGGATGAAGCGATTCGTGATTACTGTCAGGGTTTAGACATACTGTAACATGAGAAAAGTACCGTGGAGAGTTGGGAAAGATGGTACCAGCAGAAGCTGGAGGAATTGATAGGGGCAAGGAGCCAGAAGATAAGGGAATGAGGAAGAGGGAGCCTGGAAAGAAAAGACAAAGGTTATAACCTGTGTAGAACTGAAGTCAGTTTTCCTGGAATTGAAGTCAGTATTCCTAAGTTTCTCTGCTGTTCAGAAAATTATTTGAAATCCACTGTTTTCCAGTGCTTATCCATGTAAAAGCCCAAGATACCACCTCTTACACTTTCTGGGGTTCAGAAGTTCAAGTGGTTAAGGTTTCCTGGTGACTCTTAAAGGTTCAGCGCTGCTGATGACCCCTGGGAATGTCATTGTGATCCCTTGGTGCAACCATCTGTGTTCTGTAAATTAAATCCTGCACAATTATATGTAAAAATGACAATAAACCTGCTTCTGGTTTAGATAACAGTCTCATTTCTTTGTCTTCATTTCTAAAATGCAATCCATACTATAAAACAAAAGGGGGAAAATATAAGGAAAATAGACTGTATACTGTAAGATGAATGACATTTCAAAGACCTAATTGAGAGAACTAATTGAGCTTTTATAAACAATGCATGTTTTGCAATATCTCATTTTTAGGAGCTGAATTTACAGTCATGATAGAAATACATGTATCTGCATTGAGTTTCAAAAAAAATGTTTAATAGAAAGCAGATGTTTTGCCTGCCTGCTCGTGTGTTCATATAGTACAGAGGAAATACTTACAATCAAATAAATGAGGTTCACAGTAAGTGGAGAAAGTGATGCAGTTTCTGAATTTATTAACTTCAGCAGTCAGACTCTTTTAATCATTTAAGGAAACATCATAAGATGCCGATGATTGATGTCAGCATGAACCCGAAAATGAAAGAGTGCTTACTTGCAAACGTACAAAATACAAGATCTTTCAAGGGACAACAAACAATCACAGATTTGGGGTTGTGCAGTCCTACTTCTAAGGAACAAGCAAACTGTTGCACAAGAATTTGCAGTGCCACAAAGAAACCTTAATCCACTGCTGCTCTTTCTCCTCAAGATACCACTATGTGTTTGCTGCAGCCACTATCACCTGAATAGCAGCTAACTCTTTGAAGTGGGATGGGGTATCTTCTTTCTCTTCCTGTGTTCCCATTGTTATCTGCTGGTTTTATTTTCTCACTGCTGCCTGTAGTATCTGTTTCCTTCACAACTGTAAATTAAAATTCAGATTTAAAGCTCATTAGGTAATACTCATTATTCCCTGAGCTGCCAGGTTGGTTATGCACTGTAGAGGCCGTATCTACAGGCCCAAAGATCCAGGTTGAATTCCTAGAAGCATAACGTATTCCTCAGAAACCACAAAGCTGACTCATTCAGGGTACTTCAAGTAGTAGCTCAGCACAGTGTTATCATACCACCCTGATACATAAAATCAAAGTTTTGATGCAAAAGCCATAAGCATCTTAGAAACCCTTACACTATATTCATCAGGCTTTGAACTCAGGCGGAGAGCCTGATATGTTGATGGTACCTGCCAACTTTGCTAGATGGAAAAAGAAGCTTTTGATTTAAAAAAAGGAAGTAATATTCTTACCTCTGACAAGTTAAATTAATGTCATAACCCATATTTGACTTTTGCTTTCTTTTTGCATGCACATTCTATTTATACTGGGTTTTTTAACTGCTAGGTTTCTAGATCCAGGCTGAAACTGTGTGTAGACATAGGATCAGATCCCAGCCTCAGGCATAGGGATGTGAAACTAAGCCTTTAGAAAAGAATTACAGGTGTTTTGTGGGGTTTTTTAATCAAGAATTTGTTTCTGCCTTAGTAATGTGAGGAGTCCCCTTGAATTGGGAGTGGCTCTTGACAATAGTCAGGCAAATCAGGAATTGGTAGTGGCTCTACTGATGGCATTGAACCCAACATCAGCATTCTTTTATCACTATTCACAATTTTTGTGCTAATTGCATGAGTACCTATCATCCCTTTTCAAACAGTTACTGTTTTTCAAACAGTTCAGGAATCATACCATGAAACAAGTGTGGGTCTGGTGAACCATAGTCTCCCATCCTGGCGTTGGCTGGTGTAATGCAACTTTCAGCTCTCTTCACAGAATAAAGCTTCGTTTATGGGAAAAAAAACATATGGAGACATAAATCATCAATGTGTTCTGCATCAGGAAATGATACTGATGTCTTCTCATGAAGAATGAATATCTGAAATAATTATTTAAACACATGATAGCCTGGCAAACAGCTCTTCAGTTGTTTGGGAAATACTGCTCACTGAGGGCAACCTCTTCCCGCCATTCTAGCAACACAGGGTTTATTGTTGTTGTGTCTAGACAGTTGTTTCCTTGAAGAATGTTTTCAGCCAGTCAAACACAAAATATGTAAATTGTTTTCCTCAAGAAGGTGGTCAATATGTTTATTAAACCCTCTGGGAAACAGCACTACGATGCAATTAGTAATCAGGGGTGGTAACATTCCTTTATTTCAATGCATGAGAATAAGGGGTTTTTTCAGTATCTTTAGTCACAGACTATCAATGTAAATCAGAGTAGTTTCACTGAGGTCAGTCAGCATCCATTACAGATGCCAGTGCTTCATGGATGTGTTTTGTTTAATAATTAATGATAGGAATTAGTCTTTTAACTACTAGGGAAAAAAATCCATCTTGCTATTCATGCTAAAATTGGATAGCACCTTCTTCTTTTAAATAGCGTTATTGAAGTCAACAACATGCTCAAGCCAATAGCTTATTTCAAGTCAAGGAGGATTCCTAAAAAATACAAAGGTATTCCTCAAAGGAAGGGAGGGGAAGAGCACAGGACCAAACGAAGTCCCTGACTGTTGTCCAAGTGGCCTTTGTGTTTCCGCCAGCTTTCCCTCCGTGGCCCAGGCTCTGAAGCTCCTTTGTTCTTGCCATAGACTAACCCCTGCTAGTGACGATGAAAGCTCTGTGAACACACACTGTCTCAACAGCTGTTGAAGGAGCTCTTTGCTCTGTTTATTCTTCCAGCTGCAGCCTCATTAGGACTCCTCAGTAGTGTTTAGAAACTTGCCCTTTTTTCCTTTATGATCTTTCAGTGTTGACTTCATTTTGCATTATGAGAGGGCCATGTCTGTTCTCTGTAACAGACTTGTAACACTTTTGGGAACATATAATAATGCATCTATCAGCAGATCAATTTCTTTCAATCTTAAGGTGGGTTTTCATTTCCATTGTAAAAATTGCTCAACACAAATGCATTCCTTGAAAATGTAAGGTCACAGCATGGTGGAGTGGAGACTACTGAAAGAGACAGCACAGGATGAATGTGTCGCTTGAATTTCATGTCACTGAACTTCAGCAATCTTGAAAACAGGGTTACAGTATGAATTGCTTCTCTAGCCTCCTTCTGCTTGATGAATTAAGACAAGAACTCCAGAGGGCAAGTGACACACCGTGTTATTTTAGAGTACATTTCACGTAATCCAACCCACTTTTAGATGCTGTGTCTCCTGTCCCTTCTCATCTGCTGTCATGCCTACTGAAAATATGCAACTGGAGGTCTGGAGGAAAGCAAGACTGTCCAGTACAACATACTATGGAAAGGGGATCTAAGGGTGCAGTTTAATGAGCAATGGATCTAACAAATCATGACTGTTGAAAGTGTGGTCCCAGATTTTCCTCATTTTCCTATTCTCATCCCCAGATCATCTAGTCTTTTTTTTCTTTATGCCAGCTCTACCACACATTATGTCAGTGACCCAACTCTACTTGCTAATACACTAAAATCTATTTGCTCTTCTTTTTAGTGGTTTCATTTTCTGCCAGTTTATGAAGGTGCCTCCAGTCCCTGAAGACTTTTACGAGTGACACAGCCATTGCAAAGGGAAATGGTGGTTGTCTGCAGCTGGCAGGATGGAAGGGAACAGAAGAATAGAAGACCTCCCTGTATTGGCAGTAGTGCAGTGTCAGACCCGCATGGCTCATTGAAAGTCTTTGCCAAACACTTTCCTCTGACTCTCAGATTGAAAGAAACAGTTGTTTTGGCCCGACATGCCTTCTGTCCATTGCCCAGCCACCAATGGCATAGTTTCCACACCAGACAACTGATCCAAATGTAAAATAACCCTAAGGGTAGAAAGGAGGAGGTGGGAGGGGCTGGTTTGAGTAATATCAGCTACCCATCAAGATTACTGGACCTTTATGCAAACAAAAATGTAAATATCCTACAGAACTGTGAGCAAACCACTCACACTGCACAAAAGGCCTTGGGAAAGCTGCTTCTCCTAGTGCTGATGCTCAGTTAGACCAGTCTAAGTTGCCAATTTACAAGTCTTTAGGATGGGATTAATTGACCATGGAGGAACTTGCTTCTCAATTTACAGTAAAAGGAGTTTAGGTATCAGCTTTTAGCTGATAGAAGTCAGGTGAGGAAATCCCATTCTTAGCATCCTTGGCCTGGTTTCCATCAGAATCAGCAGAACCCACTCATTTTTAATATTGTATTTGTATGCTGTAACAACCATTCCACTGACAAAGTGCAATACTTTAAATACATTCAAAGTATTCTCCAAAATCTGAATACATTTCCCTGTCATGTTCTAAAAATATCTTCTCTTTATTGTATGCGTTGGTTCCAAACAAATGTCACATTAATAAGCAGGGAGAGATGGGTGGGTGTACGTCATTGGTCACGCAACGGTTTCTTTATCCAAAATACTTGCAGAATTCAGTCTGACCTCTTCTAACAATGAGCTATTTATAGGATTCATAAGGGCCTTCTCCTCCAACCCTGACTCAGCCAAAACTCACCACTGACCTTGACCTCTTCTAGTCTATTCTTATATTCTCACTCATTTGCGGAGCTTTCATTTGACTTGACTTGGGGAGTGTATTCTCATGAGTGTGATGTTGCAGGCTTGGTTCCCAGCTCAGTAAGACTTGGTAAATGCCACAGAATTAAGTCTTAAGGATGTATATGTTATCTTTACAATCTTTGAAATGCAAAAAACCCAGGGAACAACATGAAGCTAGGTACAGCTTCCAGTACCTCAGCAATAAACTGAGTTTAATTACAGTATCACAGTGTCACAGTCATGATGAGGCTGGAAAAGACCTTAAAGATCATCCAGTCCAACCTAAAAGCAACCAAGTAACCCTAAACATCTGACATTAAGTATTAAATGTTACAAATGAAAGCAGTGATTTCTCATTTTGGAAGAGAGCGCATATATTTGTAGAAGAAAGCAGTCTCTAAGTTATAACAATTATTACTAAATAAAGTAGGGTTTTTTCTCAAAAATACTTAATGTTTTTAAGGAGAATATTGTTGCAGGGGGTTACACTAGCAGAGTATAACAACTTTTTTCTGTAATTTTTACTTTTCTTCTCTAATATCTAAAAAACCTCTTATCTATAACTAGTGTTGTTGTCCATAATAATATTGTATTTTTCATTCTGATGCAGGATGATGCATTTTTAGAAGCTAATAAATTGTCTGTAGTAGAGCTGAGGAACCAGATGTTTAGTCTGTGTCAAAAAAATACTCTTTGCAGTCTTTCAGTTTGAATGACTCTTCAATTATAAGTAGAGATACTTGGTGTGTCTTCTTTCCAACAGATATAGTGTTATGTATGTCTTTCCTTTCTTCTTTTCTCACTCTAAAGGGGAAGAGTCCAACTTTTTATGTGCTTTTGTTAGGCCCCAGTGCTTTTTTTCATGTTGAATGTGTATTTATTACATGCTTGGATCATCAGTATATTTTGTAGTGTTCTTTTGTAGTTCCTGCGTTTTATTTGTTCTGGTGAACTGTGTCTTCAGTTAACTCCTTTTCCTGGAGTAGTTACACTAAAGGTGGAGTTCATTGTGTTTATTGGTAGATGAAGGAATGCCTTCCAATCAGCATTGTCATGCATTGATTAGCATTTGACTTTGACTGTCTGTATTGCCAGTTAGCCAAATTTCACCAGCCCTTAGAGCTTTTCCTGTTCTTTTGTAGCTCTGAGTAAACTTTGTAAAATGAAATTGGTGATCTGCAGATGTTGCCAGTACACAGCATACTTATTTTTGCAGGTGTTGTAAAGATTAGCTAAAAATGCCTCCCAAAGGCTAAGTGGTAGCATTTTATTCTACAGTAGTTGCCTTCCTTTATATAATTAGTGAGGAGTACTTGACCATAGTGGTAGTAGTACAGTGTTGAGGTTTGCTTGGAGATCATGTAGAAACTGCTTAAAGGACATGCAGAGTTTGTATGTCCTCTTGTTTCTTTTTCTAGCTTCCTCACACTGTGTATGTAATTGCCACGAGTCACTGTTAAAAAATCTTGGAGGCACATGTATCTTTTCTCATTTCTGAAGATCCACAAACACCAGGAGCACAGGAAGAAAGGTATCAACCATATGAAAAGATGAGGTTCAGCATTTTTTGTCTCCCAACGTCAGGCAAAGGCCACTGTGGAAAGAAGACTGTGTCTCCCCTAGTTATTTCCTTACTTCCGGCAGAGAACGTTCTGCTGATGGACCCAGGAGCACTCTTGTCAGCCGTGTTGATACTTAAAAGCAGAATCCGCAAGACTTGCTTGCTTATTAGTTGTATGAAGGCTCCACATGAATAAACACTACTCTTAGGCTTGGGTCAGCACTTATATTCATTCCAACTCCTTCATGCTCATGTTCAATGCCCATTGACTCTAATGTCCTACAATTAGCAGTCTTCATGCCTTGCCTTGTCATTTCTATTTTTCTAAGGTCTCCAAAAAGTGGCTGCCATAGATACCTGTGCTAGGTTCCCTACAAGCACATGTCAGCTAGCCTCCACTTCCACCTTTTCCTCCGTGCACACTTCTTTAAATGCATTCAGCAAACACAAAAGTCATTATATCTGACAAGCTTAGAGCTGCCCATCTATCCCGGTGTTTAATAAAAAAGCTTTTTTTCTTTTTTTTTCATTTTGGGCTACTGACTCCGTATTCTGCCACGAATGCCACCAGTCCCAAGCACAGGCAAAGTGTAACCTCTAAGAATCTTAGAGGGAAGACTCTACTTCTTTCCACAGCACTGCTTAATTGTTCTTGTCACACCAGAAGTACAAAAGCTGAAAAATAGATTTAAAATTGCATGTGGATTGCATGTACCTTCAGAAGTGGTCAGTTCCAAATACTTCTAAGAAAGGTGCAAGAAGCCCTGTGGTTGTCAGCTAAAGATATTCTGCACCTGCCTTAGATGTTAGGTTTCATTCTGATCTTTAATAGTCAGAGTCTAATTTATGCCTCAAAGTCTAACATTTAATAGTCATGGGGATTCAGATTAATTAGAGCTCTGCGTATTTTTGAAATCCATAGAAATGTTTAATTCCTTTTTAACTTTTGGGCTCAATGAACTTTTCCTCCACAGCCCAATTACAGGGTATATGAGAAATTAGAGAGAGGTAAGAAAGAGAATTATTTAAGAAACTACCATTACTTAATTGCTTTGAATTAAACTCCTGCTCTGTCTTTCTTATAGTGCTTTTTAGTTTTCTGTACTCTTTGCCAAGTTAATCACAATTCATATTTGAAATTTGCCTTCAAGAAGATGTTTTCCCTGCTCAGGATCGTTCTTCCAACCTTTTCTGAACATTTTCAGAAACACTTCTTTGAAAAGCTTTCTTTAAAAACAAAAATAAAGTTTATATGCACTTTTTTTGCCATTTTGTCAGCACTCTT
Source organism: Upupa epops (assembly GCA_013397515.1). NCBI lineage: Eukaryota > Metazoa > Chordata > Aves > Bucerotiformes > Upupidae > Upupa > Upupa epops. The sequence continues at coordinate 553,143 of VZRI01007955.1, read as the reverse complement.
AGGTAGATGATAAGGAGCATGGTTTTCCTATACATGGGCAGAGATGTTTGTCCTATCATACTCACATTTAGGCCTTTCATAAGTCCGCCACTACAGGCTCTGTCAAGCACTTGACCTTGTGACAAAGTGTCTCATAATTCTTACATATCTTTTTCATCTTAATTTTATATCTATATGCACAAGCTACTGACTTAGCGTACTACTAGGTTATTTAAATGAGAAATTTATATATTAGCTCATGAAGTTTCTATTCTTAAAGTGTAGTTGTATCTACCTTGCCTGGTCTTTATTTTACATCTATCAGCTTGCATTAATATTGACGTTATTTTGCAGCAGTTCTTGAGCTGTTTTTCTATTTTTATGACAAAAATATTATTTTACCCAACTCTCTGCTGGAAAGCAGCTAAACAGAGGTAATTATTTGGTTTGCATAGAACTTCAGACTCACTATGCCAGATGGATCAACGATTAAAGATCCATCTCACCTGCTTCTTGTGTCTGATTGTGGTCAATAATAGATGCTAAGAGAAAGTATATGTAAAACATCAAATACTACATTTCCTTATGTTGTAACTCTTCCACACTTAAAGAATTAGGGATCATGATAATCTGGAAGCTATTAATTATGTTGGTATCAAAAAAATCCTGTGACAATTTGTTTAGTTTGGTAAATGTGAAAAATACATCTGGGTACTTAATTTTCCTGTCTGGTAATTCTGTGTGATGTACTCTATTTTATATTTATAAAAATAGTGTATAATAATTAATTAACCTGGATTTTGTATAAATGTATCATTTTTATGGCCTTATCATCTTTATTCCAGGCTAAGGAATCTGCTTAATGTTTTTTCATGTAAAATATATGCCCTTATTATATCACCCTTATTAAACTTTCCAATGTTTTTCTGTGGCTGCATATTATATTTGAAATGGGATTCAGAGGCTTTATTCTTTTGACTGTTATTTTTATTTTCTTGGGAGTCTCATGGATCCATAATTTGTATCTTTAATATTGTAATAAAGGTCCCTGTAATTTGTCTGACATCAATGCCTATTTGCTTGTCAAATTCTCACCTACGACTTCTAATTTCCATTTTTTACTTTACTTCCCATAAGTATCTTTTATGAGGGCATGTAAATGAGTGGCACAAAAACCATCTAATGTTAATTATCAATTGTAGTTCACACAAACCTTTTTTTTGTTGCAGCCCCTGTGTACCTGTCAGGGCTGACTCTAGCCCTAGGGAATGTAGCATCTGTCTAGGATGCCAGTCTGGTGGGGACAATAAAATTGCTGCAGAAACAGTCTGTACTTGGCACCATCCACACTGAAGGCTCCAGGATATCAGAACTAAATTCCTCAGCTCCAACATTAATACACCATAGCATCACATTAAGCCCATGAAGTTCAACAAGGTCTCGTACCTGGATCAGAGAAATCCCCAGTTTCAATACAGAACAAGGGATAAAGGGATTGAGAGCAGCGCTGAAGAGAAAGCCTTGGGGGTTCTGGCAGATGAAAAACTGGGCATGAGCCAGTGACACTCATTTGCAGCCCAGAAAGCCTCTGCTACATGAAAAACAAGCGTTGTCAGCAGGTCAAGAGATGTGCCCCTCCACTTTTCTCTGGTGAGACCCCACCTGCAGTGCTGTGTCCAGCTCTGGAGCCCTTAGCAGAAAAAGAGATGGACCTTTTGGAGTGGGTCCAGAAGTTAACCGTGAACATGATAAAAGGGCTGGAACACATATCCTGTGAGGATGTGCTGAGAGAGTTGGGGTGTTCAGCCTAGAGAAGACTCTCAGAAGTCATTACTGTAGCCTTTCATTACTTAAAGACAACTACATAAAAGACGGAGAAAGATTTTTTTTTTATCAAGGCCTGTGGTGACAGGTTTTAAACTGGAAGAGAGTAGATTTAGACTGGACATAAGATTGAAACATTTTACAATGAGGATGGCAAACACTGGAACACGTTGCCCAGAGTAGCTGTGGATGCTCCATCACTGGAGGTGTTCAGGATTGGATACGGCATTGAGGAACCTGATCTGGTGAAAAACGTCCCTGCCTACAGCAGGAGAGTTGGAGTAGACGACCTTTAAAAGTCCTTTACAACCCAGGCCATACTATGATTTTATGATCACTTTTTGCCAAACCCATATTCTTACCTACTTCTTGCCCAACAGGCAGAGAGTGACCACACCAAAGAGCAGCATCATCTGCTTCAGTAGGGTTTTCATGTTCACACATTCATGGTGGGGACTGTGGGTAGAGAAATGTGCAGGGTGTTGATGAGTGCACAAGCAGTGGGACTGTGGTTCCTAGTTATGGGAACAAGAAGGTTGCTTAGTTTTCATGCTCTGAACTTTAAGAACTTCAATTTAGATGCTCTGAACTGCTTTCTGGATGGAGAGCCTAAGGTAATGAGCTGTATGTCCCTTTTTCATGCAGAGTGAGTGTTTCTACACTATTTTATTTTAAGAATTCAGTTATAGCCTTTAGTCATATTCTCAGGCTGGAAAACAGTATTCACACCAAAAATGTAAATATGGGCTTAAGAAAAACAGTTTTAATTATTTAGGAGCTAAGTGCACCAAGGAATGCCCTTAATTCTAACCTGTTGTGTGACTTCCAAAAATGCTGAAGTAGTATTTTTGGCTGTCAGTGTAAAGGTGAGCTTCTTAGGTGTGTTTAAATATCAGTACATCTTGAAATGCCTGAACTAAAGCTAGTGAGGTCAGTGGAAAGCATTGCAGCCTACTGCTGATCTGCTTTGTGTCATGTCTGGAAAGGTTTAAAGTTATTTACTGCATGGAGAGTTTACAAAAGAGTAACCTATCCTGAAATCTAGGTGGAGTTAGAAGATTTGCTCAACAGAACAACCCAATGAAGTAATGATCAGAGTGACCAAGGAGGATAAGCAGCATCTGGCAGAGGTGCACTTCTAGCTCACTGATTGACCTCTGTTCATGCCACGGATAAATGCAACCAGGAGCAGTGTAAGAGTGCACTACATGCAGATCCAAACGGTTGTTGGTGCCTTTTATATTTTTCACTTGACTAAGAACATAACAATCATGAGTAACGCTTTTCAGCCTTTTATCTTCTGTCTTTTTATCTGAAGATGGTGTCCCTGCGGTATGACCTTCCCCAAGTCATGCAAAGCACAGAACACTTACTTGTAAAGATCCTCTTAGTGCCTCCTTTTCAGATGCCTCAGCCTGTAAAGCCCAACACTTCTCCAGCACACCTAACAGGCTTGCCAGGCTCACCTCTCGCTTTCAAACAGTCAGTGTAAGTGAATCTGTTTCAGTGGACTGCGAACACTGTGTAAGATTAGCTCTGCTTTTGTTTCAATCAGGGCTGCAGCACCACTGTAATGACCACTCTCTGGTCATCCTTTCCATAAGGGTTGTCACAGACAGAGGTAGATGAGTGTTTTGAAATGTGATCTTGTTCGTCCTTTCAAGTAAAATACTGTTAAATCACTTGTAAGTCCTCAGTGCATAAAATCTGGAGTGACTATGTGACTACTCCAGCGAGTGAAGTAAGAATCATCCCTGTGGTTGAAGGGGATGAGTGTGAGATGGAAGACTTTATCTTCTTCAGTGGGGATTTTGAAGGTTCAAAACATAGTCAAAGGCTAGTGAAAACATCCAAGGCATTAAGAATTACCAAAAACCCTCTAAACCTGTAAAGTTGTTTAGCCAGAGGAGGAAGAAGGGAGTTGTTCTTCCCCACGGTACTTTGTAACTGCCAATCCTGTAAGACAAAGTCATGCAAGCAATGTGTAAGACTAATAAACTCAATGAGCAAAATTATTGGAACCATGAGCTGGACCTGCTACTGAAATACATTTGGTTTATGATTCTGCAAGGGTGCATTGTATTTATCAACGTGAGATAAACATGTGGGGAGTTGTTATGAGTTTGTTGGGGTTGTACTAAACAAAGGTGTAAGTGTTGCAGAAGCAGAAAAGCAGACGAATTACTGCTGGGCCTGAAAGATAAGCTGCAAATTGCAGCCCATCTGTGCACATGGAAGTTGTATCATGTTTGCATAAAATGGGTGTCTTTGAACAGTAAGCAGTAGACACCTTAGGTGCTGTAAGTACTACAGTAAATATTTTCTTTTTTTGTTTGCCCAACAGAGACAATGTCATTGTAAATTTACCAACTCACTGGTCTCAGACTGTCCCACACACCACATCCATATTGCAGCTAGTACAGGGCTGAAGCTACCAGGAGTCACATTTCACAACATACTTTCTAAACACATCATGCAATCTTTGGTTAGGCTTACACCTCTGCCAACCCATTTAAAATCCAGCATAAATGCAAAGAGGCAGATATTAACATCTTGGAAATACAACTAATAAATATAAAAGCTGGGAAAAAATTATGTGCAGCACAAGTAAATTAACATGATTAGCATAGCATCTTTAAACTTGATTCTTGTAATTGAACCAATTCCAGAATTAGAGTCGCGTAAGACTTGTCTTCAGGCCAGACTGACTGGAAAATGTTTCAGTTTCAATAAACCACAGTTTGGTTTAGTTTAATAACTGGTGAGATGTGAAAAACTTCAACAAAACCTCATTTGAATACAGAAATGCTCAATTTCAGCACTGTAACGTGGATCAACAAGATGTCCATCAGTTTAGTTGGCAATTTTGAAAGATTTCCATGAAATGCACTGCAAATCTCTGAAGCTTTTGAGGACCACAAATGCTGGACACAGAGTTTGTCTGCTATTTAGAGAATAAATGTAGCTGGTATTTTATGCTGGTATTTTTAATTCCTGCCTCAGTATGGTTGGTGCTTTTGCAAATAACTCAGCTAGAGTTTTTTATTCAGTTGGTTGCTGGCTGTGCCTTTGACCTGCATCAGGGATTTAGTGGTGTAAAACTGGGACATAATTTGGTTTTGGTTTGGACCTGAATTTGATGTGATGTTTGCCACATTTTCATTCCATTGCATTATTTTCATAGGGTACACTTGAGTTCAAAGCATGGGTGCACACAGGAGTTTCTAGACACAAGGTAGACAGGCAATTTTGCTTGTGAGAATAAAATCAGGATTTAAGGAAAACAATAGTGAACTGTATTTGCTGCTTTGTTTGTTTTATTTCCTCTAACATTAATTAGAATGACCCTTTTCAAGTGTGTCGTTTCATTTTTCAGTTTCTAATTTTACAGTATTAGATGGCAAAGACTGCATTCAAGTCAGAGTTTGGATTTTTTACTGACAAATGTAATCTTTACCATGAAAAATACATGTGAAAACTTGTCACAGATTTGAAAAAAAAATAAATGAAAAATTCAGGCTTATATACATCAAAGGACCTACGCCAGATTTAGTTCAGAGGATGAGCTCTGACTACTCAGAAGGATTTGGTGTCTCTAAAGGGATGAAGTAGACAAGATGACTGCACTAGAGCATCGGTTTTCAGTTTGGTTTATTTAAACTGTATCTTTACCAGAAGTGCAGGCAGTTAACTGGCCAAACCAGGAATGTATTGTTCTAATGTTTATGCAGTCAAGCAAAACAACCCTTCAGCCTTTCTATCCTACTTTGTCAGCTCTTCTTAGTCTTGCAAAGACAGGGTGATATGAAATATGTTTCAGTTACAACAAAACATTCCCAGAGAAAATTCTGAGGGCATAAGCCACATTTCTGAAAATTGCAATGACTCAGGCGACTTCTTGTTCTGACAGCTGCAATTTTAGGCCTCTAGTACTCTGATCTGTAATCAAGATAGAGAAAAAGAAACAGTAATGTGGGCAACATAGACAGGACTGGATTGCATCAGAACACAGTATTTGTTTTCTTGGCTGACCCAATATAATACATAACCTGGAGATAAGAAGTAGTAAGCAAACTGTGAGGATATATCTTTTTCTTACCTTTATCCAGTTGTGTGATTGTTTCAAGTTGGTCATTTACTTTTAGGATTGTTTGTACTCCACCTGTCTAAGGACAGTGCTGTCCCTCTGAAACCGTAGTACTGAAAAGCTGAGCTGGTCAGCTGTATCCTAGACCATCCTCCATAAAAATATGCTTAGCTGTTCTTGAAACTTCCATGTCCTAAAGCCTTCCTAGCTAACTTGTTTTGATGCTTAACAATCCCTTAGGTTGCCTTCCCAACCTAATTCTTGTAATGTCTATGCTAAGTCTCCAGTCTTTTAAATTAAGAAATATTGATAGCTGTGTAAAAGATAAATACTAATTTCTCTACCTAATGTGGATTTTAATTGACAATGAGAAATATATTTATTCCAGTGGCCAACATTTGGCCTCAATAGAAATTAAAACTATAGCTCTGCAGAGTGGCTGTGGTCATCCTGCTCTTACTCCAGATTGTGTCGAGGGAACTTAGTGCAAGCGTAGTTAATGGGAATAGTAAAAAGCTTGGGATAATAAAAGCTTAAGAGCAGCTTAACAGAACAAAACAAACTCTAATAAAGACATGGTGGATTTCAGCGGGTGCCTCTGCTTCTGTCCACCTGCATACTTTGAAGCAGGATTACCACACACACACTTTACAATGGATCTGTGTCTTTAAAGGAGTTATTATGTCAAGGATCATTAACAAAAAGGGATTGTTTTTTACCTCACTGTTAGGAAAGTTACCTCATGTGAACCATTTTGTACAAGCTGCACCACTGATGCCACACTTATTATACAGATACCAGAGATCTCCAACGTGAATATTTCTGCTTTTCTTTAGGTCTTGTGACAATCACACCTTTGTAATTCTTCTGTAGCACTGCCATCTGATTGCCTAAATGCTGGCCAGATTCTGTCCCTGATCAGTAGAGCAATCATCCCGTTATTAACTGAGAAGTGACTAGGGCAGGTGTGAAGAGCAAACTTGGAAACTGCATTCCCTCAGCTTTTCTGCAGTTCTGAACATCCTGCTAAGATCAGGCATCATATTCCATAGTGTAAACTGATGATGGTATCTTCCACAAAGGCATCCAGGCAACTCAATCTTATTCATTGGCTCTATACAGTTTCATACAAACCTAAGCATTCTGTCTAAAGTTCAGTGGGATTTTTCTAGAAAACGCAAAGTACGTGGATATTTTCACTCTGGTTAGAAAAACAGAAGCAACTCTGAAATGAAAATAACCCAGCATCTTGCACTCTCATGAAAAAGCAAGCACTCAGTTTCCCACTAAAACTTCTCAGCACCAATTTTCATGCAAACAACCTACTGCTTACAGGGCTAATGTGCCTTTTGCTATGACTTGTGAGACATGTTTTACTGTTTTATGATACTCTTCTGTGGGTGCAATAGCAATCTATTCCCTATGTAAGATTACATTTTCAAAACGCAGGCTGTTTAATGTATGCACTATTGTTCTGGCAATTTGAATTGCATATAAAAATTAGGATGAGTTTTTGCATTGCAAATTGGCTTTTAATGTGCAAATTGTAGTGCCTGCGTGAACATTTTGAGTAAAAACAATGGGAAAATAGACATGAAAGGCTTTTTTTTCTTTTCAATTAACAGGTAAGGAATCATGTGGAAGGTGCAAAAATATGTAAGAAAAGGAAGATGTGGAAAAAAGTGGAAAAAGAAAAGGAAATGGATAAAGTGTCAGCCTTGACATTTTTGTCACTGCTCGTTTAAATTCTTCACAAATTAAATAAAGCTCAATAAAATGCCAAATTAGTTTTTCTTTTCCTTACTTTGAAGCAGCATCTTTAATAGTTAAAGTTAGACACAGAGCGTATGGTGCAGAACTGGTCTTCTGGAGTCTTAGCTATAAGCTGTTACGTTCAATGACAGTTCTCCAGAGAAAAGACTTTGAAATTTGGTTCTCCAAAACATAGTATAGCGCTCATGGAAGAATTTCTTCTCTTTGAAATGGGCTTTGCTTCTCAAATAATCAGCAGTGAGATGATTTGGTTTTATTCTGTGCTCACTACAATCAGAAGGAAATCCTCTACAAAACAGTATCAACCGGATAAGGAAGAATATAGCTTGTAATATACTGCTTTTTTTTGATTGCAAATATTTATTTGCTTCAAATACACACTCATCAAAGAATCTAAATGCCATGATGCCCTTTGGACTTACAAAAAAACTACAGAGCTTTAAATTAGTCACAAAAGGCCTTCAGAACAATTTTCACAGATAAATTTGTCTTTGGAGCTCTGTGAATGCATTGTATTACTTTCTTATTAAAGCTGTCTTGATTTTCTCATTGTGTGCTGCACATGGAATACAAAAATTGAAAATACATTGTGACTTTGTAACTACAGATGTCTGAATGGTCACGAAATGTTAACAGTCTCTTTATTTGCTTTTGCAATTGATAGAGGCTAGGGAAATGAAGCTTTCCAAGTGCTGCTCTAAACCACAAAGGCCATATGAGGACAAAGTCCATATAAGCAGATTGGTAGGAACTATAAAACTAACACAAAAAAGTAAACATCTTGTACAGATGGATATGTTGAAGAAAAATCAACAAAACCTCTATATGTGATGTGGTGTTTCACAAAGTTATTAGAGATGTTAAGAGGTCAAATAGGCAAGGGTCACCCAGTGTTTTTAGGGCACTGATGGTTTTAATTATTTTAAAAACTTAGATCCCTCAGCAAAGTCTTTGAAAGAATTTGAGGTGTCATATAATAATGGACAAATTTCTCCTCAAGGTTCTTGACTTCACAATGAATGAGCAATCTCTGAAAGTATATGTACTGAGATGGATACTAACTACTAAATAGACTAGCCATAAGCTATTTTGGATAGAGAGATCCAGCGATAAGCTTGAGATAGTGTATTATTCAAGATAATCAACTCTAAAGATGACAGCAGAAAACTGTGATCATCAAGCATCTGGAATAGCTTTGATATGAAGAAAGCCACAATATATTTGAACTGAGCAGCTTACAAAAGAAAATTTAAGGAGGGATTTGAGAGAGAAGTCTGAACTTGTGAAATCAATGGAGACTAGTCATGATTTTCTGTGATAAAAGGATATAGGGGCAATTAAATGAAATCATACCAGGCAACAGACTTAAAACTAACAAAGGGATTTGCTTTTTCCCATAACATATAATTATGTTGTAGAACTAGCTACCACACAATGTTTTGGACATGAAATATGTAATGTCAAGAGAGATGATAAATTCACAGGATTTGTTTGGTAACTGCAGCACAGGATGGTAAGCGTATTAACTTTAGACCTAATTCCCTAGAAGTTTATCTTATTTGAACTGACATAGTTGAAAAATTTTTTCTCCTGATAGCAGAATTGCTCTGAAAATGTTCACCTGTCCCACAAACAACTGTTTAAAAATGTAGAGAGCAAGATGTGGTAGCTTTCAAAAACTTGTGTCATGAATCCTTCTTGTTTAACTTTAGAAGAAATTAAAGCTGTAGCAAGTAGAGAACTACATGTATTAACCAACTGTCATCATCCACCATGAATAATAAGGAGTGCTAAGAAAAGAATAACTAAAAATATATTCTCATAAACATTTTTGAAAAGTAGGCTCTTCTGTGAAAAACAGCTGACATGACCAGTAGGTCAAAATGAAGAAGTTTGCATTAGACAAGTATGTGATGAGCAATGCACACAAAAATGAAAATAAAAGGAATTTGTGCTGCTTTCCCTCTGCATGACCCTAATAACTGTTCATGCTGGCTACCACCATCCCTCACTCGAACATGTGGAACAAGAAGTATATTCAGGGCTGATCTCATCTGGCAGAAATACTCTGTAGGACAAAAAAAACCCCATAAGCATCTGCTCCTACATTGTCTCCTGTCCCCTGTTCCCTCTCTGGCTGAATAGGAATCTCCCACAGAAATTGCATTGCAGTTGCTGCTGGTGTTATCTGCCATCAATATTTCCTGTCATTTGGGACATTTTTTCAGCTTATGATAGGACTTTGTAAAATATAACCTGAGGTGCCCATTACTGATGAACTACATTTGCTTAAGTGGTATTTGTAATACTTACATATACCCATGTATATCCTGCTTAGTTTTGGAATAGCAAAGCAATTGAAATCAGTGGAGGCCACAGATTTTTGGTGATTGACTCCTTTTGCTGAGCTGACTGTTCAAAGCAGAACATAAACTGGAAAGCCTGATAATTCCTAAGCAGGTTTATAAGCTGCCTCATAAGCAGCCTTTGGAGCAGCCTTGTGGCAGGAATGGAGCAAATGGAGAACAGTGATGCTGAGGTAACAATGCTCAAGCAGAAAATTATTTCACATTGTCACTAATGTTTATCTCCGGCCATTGAGCAACAGTTAAAAGCACCATCCTCCTCCCAATAGAAAGTCATATTAGTAATGGAGTTGACTACTGCACTGGTTTTTATTAAAGAAATTCAGCTAAGTAAATCATTAGTCAGCAAGGAAATTAATCACAATGGGACGGCATTAGCCAACATCTATGATAAAGTTGTTTCTAATAACAAAATAAATATCTCAGGAATTTCAAACATTTCATAGGTATGGAGGTTTCGTAGCCACGTTTGCATCCAGTATTATTCAGAGATCAGTGGGTCAACTATGTTGAAACAGCAAAGCAAATACTAAGGCAAATGAATATGATTAATAGCCTATTGTGGTTTACTTCACTACAGAGCCCCACCTCTGCGTTTGACAGCCTCATCCACATGTGTAATTTGGACCGGGAAGATCATTTTGGCAAAAAGACAGATATTTGAGTGTTCTTATAAAAACTACCTCTCATTATGAGAGTGCAACTTGTGACAACAAAAATGACAAGGTTTAAGAAGAGCAACTATCTAATCAACTTTAGATCCAACTACTGATCAAAGACAAAGTGGCAGCTCACTTGCAGACAGTGAAAAAGAGAACCACCAAATTGTATAAAACCTGTCTTTCAGCTCAGAGAAGCCACATTCACTTCAGTTAAAAGAGGGTGTTCCAAGTAGGACCACCATCCTTCTAATTTCTCCTGAATACATCTTCTTTCTCCTCATAAATCTGATGGATTTGCAATGACAATGAGTATCCAGGTGTGTGTGGAGGCTTCACATATTTTTGAAACCCTGGCCATTCACAAAACATTGGAGACTGTGGGTCTGTGTGCACAGTAGGTTCGACATTTCCCAAAAAAGCACTGCTGTGTGTACACTCCTGCCCAGGTATTCCAGGGTTATTCTGCAGGTCCAGCACAGAAGACTTTTGTAGTGCATACTGATTTTATACTGATTGTGCATAACTCTCATTCAATCTTGAATAACAGGATGAAGTTAAGAACAGAGTTTCATTTGGCTCTTCACTTTGTCTCCAGTAGTGCCCACTAAGTGAGTGTGCCAAGAAGATTGTAAGGACCCTGCAGAGACTTGCCCAAAATACTTTTGAAGTGTCTGGAGATCAGTTATTGTAGGGCTCCCTAAGCTGAATGCTCTGGTTTTGCACTGAATACCCCTTGGTGTCCTTTACTTCCAGGAATGGATCAAAGGTGTAATTTTAGCATCCACAATGTCCTGTCACAAATACTGTTGGTTAATATGTGATGAGTGAAGATGTACCTCCTTTTGTCCACCTGGAGCCTGGTATCTTCTGATTTCATATGGTACCTTCCCAGATTTTTCATTGAATCCTGCAACCACTCTATATCATTAATCATACTTGCTGCACTTAGCTGTATCTTGTACAGTACTTCTGTATCTGCCTTCAGATGGATACCTAAAGATAAACAGTATCAAAGTTGTGGATGTCCTGTACAACAACAAAAGCATATTTTGTATTCTGAAGTCCTTTTGAAGTAATTTCTAGAACTGTTTGCCTTCACTTCACTTTACAGTGCAATCTTGTTGCTGAACCATTACATAGTGTGAGGTTCTTCCGTGAGTCTGCAATGAGCTGTTGGCTGTATTGCTCTGACTAATTCAGTGCCATCAGCAAATATTTTCATCCGTTTTTGACTCTTGTTTTCTGATCACTTGTGACCTGCTTTGAGCAATGCAGAGTTCATCACAGAGCCATGTGGGACTCCATGTGTGAACTCTTTATACTGTGAAGGGCAACTATTAGTTCCTCTCTCCTTATCTTTTGAACATTTCTTCATGTCTGATTAGCTTCCTCAAGAGCCTCAGGGGAGGCAACTTCTTGAAATCCAGGCAGATGGTATGAAACAGATCTGTGTTGCCAACATGTTTTAATGACTCTGTCAGATGACTTTGGTAGATTAGTGAAGCACGACCTCCCTTCACAAAAGCCATGGTGATTCTTCTTCATTGTACCATGTTTATCCTGATGTCTACAAATTCTTCTGCTCATTATAGTTTCTTCTGTTTAACCAGTACAGGTTATTAGTTCAAGACCTGCCCTCCAGTCCTGCTCAAACACTGATATCAGAATAATGACTAAAGTTAGCAATGGCTTCTCTGAGCTTTCTTTTATGAGAGATATATTAAATTGATTCACAATTAGGCAGCTGGAGCTCTGTGCTTTGAAGTATATACAGGAGGCATCTCCAGGATGTTGTGTCCATGTAATGGAATGGGTTGAATGGTTCTGCTGGGATCCTGCATTTGAGAAACTTCTTAATAAAAATCCTGCTGTTTGCTGTCCTGTGTGGATCTCCATTTCTGTAAGCAATATAAAAGAAACAACCATTCTGTTTCACTTACAATGAAACAAGACTGAAAAAAAAAAAAACTCCAGCAGCATCTAGTTTAAGCTTAACCCTCAATAGGGCTTTTCAGGAATGTCAAATTTTGCCGAGCGTATTAAAAGCTGTTTATTTGGTTGTATTAGTTTTACAATACTAGGACTGTTGACTTCACTAGATTTGTATAATGGATGCAAAGACTGCTCATTCAAACCATGAGTACAGCTAACACTGTGAGCATTCACTTTAGTAGTTGTGTGTGGACGTGTTATGTTATGTTTAGTTTTCTCTGAAAAAAAAAAAAAAAACATTTGGCCATAATATTACCTACTCGCCATAATATTACCTACTCATACGTACTTTCAAATTTGCTTTGTTGTTTCAGATGCTGCCTGCAATGAAAGGTACAACTTTTTCTCTGCTGCTCTACCCACATGCATGAGATACCTTCCTCTTTCCTGATAATAATTTGCATCCAGTTACATTCTTTGACACATAGTGCTTTGAAAATGCGTAGTATGTGCTACAATACTCAATTATGATTTAAATCCTGCTTACTTAGTGTGTGAAATTACATCAATAGAGGAGGAAAAGCCATTCTCAATTTTTAAATACAAAGTCCTTGGACAGTATAACCATCCAGATGGCTGGATGTGAGTGTGAACTTTGCATTTTGATTGAGACAGTTAACACTGATGTGATAGCAACCAAAAAATCCCATACTGGCAGAAAACTGCTTATTGACTATGCATCTGGCAATGTAGCTGGTACGTCATTTGTTCCAAGTACAGAGAACATGGTGCACTTGGAAAACAGAACTGAGCGTAGTGGTTCCTGACTCTAATCAAGTAGAGTTTCTTCTGTGACAAATGGAAATTGAGGCATTCCCTACCTGCAAGAAGTATAAAGTGGTACAACAAATCCATAAGGAAGAAGCATTAAAGTTAAATAATTATCATATATACAATCAAGATCTAAACCAAATTATGTTAATGGTGAAGTCTTAGCACTTTCAGGAGTGCAAACTGAAAAACTACATGCAAATAAATGTGCAAAACAGTTTTATGACTGATTTATTTGAGCAATTACTGCATTCATGTACATGAAAGCTAAAGAGAAAAAGATCATTTTAGGAGATCCTTGTGTTTCTTTTCTTCATCGAGTGATGTCGAAATGTAACAGTTGCATGGTATTCTACCTTCTTTCTTTGTTCAAATTTCCTTTTATCACAACTGAATAAATTTTCCCTTCCTCTTCGTATTTTAGTTCATAAAGTAATAGATTTTACTGTCCACTTTACTTTGCTAGGAAACCAAGAAGCCCGAAGTCTGTGCTGTGAATATGGAACAATTTTAACTACTGAACCTTTCATGCTGGTATTTGTGATTCTTTGGGTTCTTTTGTTTCATCAAATTTAATTCAACAAGTGTCAATATGGGTGCCAGAAGAGAGAAGTCAGCTTTTCAGAAACAAATATTCTATCATAATAGTCCTGCTAGAGAAGCCAAAACTGCATGCCAACATTGGTTTAAATGATCACATACATTAGTACCCAGCTTCAGTGCTGACACATATTTTGTTACAAAGTAAAAGCAAAGAAAAGGAGACAAGTCTGACCTTTATAAAGCCATGCCATGCTTACCAATGACTAGCTATTGTAAAGAGATGTGGGTTGTTTAAAGAACTGTAAGTGTGAAATTATCTAAAGCAAAGAGTGAGCTGTACTTGGAGGATGGTCTTCTGGGTTGCTACTTGCAAGTGGAATTCCTCAGAATTTGAGGACAGTATCATTCAGCATTTTTTTCACCACCTTCATTAATGATCAAAAATAATAATACAATAATGAAGGTTTTGGTGGCAGAAGCTAAAATCCATCGAGAAGGAAGAAAGGCATGAGTACCAGCCACGGGGTGGAGGTCCACTGCACTAAAGGGCAGTTCCCCTATAGGCCTTTGTCAGTCTCCATTTACATCTTGTCATCTTCTAGGCGGAGTAAAAATCCTTCCCCTTCAGAGCTTGCACATGAATGAGAACATTCACTGCCTCTGCTGTATTATGAATCCTCTCTCTCAAGGCAGACACCTAAATTGTGCCCCTGCCATCTAGGATGTCCTTCATGAGTCAGAACTGTGACTCCAGAACTGAGAAACTCAGCTCATGGCTGTCTGGACTTTTCTCCTTCCACTCCCTCCATGTTCATATATCCTACACTCCAGGGGAGAAAATACCAGGCACCTTATTTATTTACTTACCTGTGATGCCAAGATTGAATCAAAAGGACTGTTTTATGAAGAAAGAGCCCTCCTTGAATGATGGACAAGTGAACTTACTTGGTTTCTTTGTCCTTTGCCACTGACTTGAGTAGTTGTTAATGGATTGTGCTATGAACAGCTACATTTTATTAGTATCTGTGTTGCATAGTGCAACATCTGTTTTATGGTGGCAGTAATGATAGTTTAGGGTACTTTCAGCTGTTCTTTGCTGCTGTACTTAGCCAACAAGCTTGGACCCCATCAGTGCCATGCTGCTGTTCTCTTGGTTACCACTAAGTAGCAGAACTCTCACCAAAAGCTTCTTTCTGTTTGCTTTCTCCCCCCTTAGAATTGCATCCTCTGCATCCCTTGTAAGTTTCCACTCTTCCTTACCTAGGAAGATTCAGCTTAAAGAATTAATTTGTTTCTCCAACTGTGGAGAAGACCTGTTCTGAAATTAATAGAAATATATGGCATTAGATGTGAGGAAAATTATGACTTCTTTAATATAGTGACACAAATAGGATTGCAATGAAGAGATACTTTGGGCAGGATAAAGTGTCCTTGAAAATATGAGACTGTAAATAAGAAAAGCTTCCCAGCATTATAGAAGTGAGATTTTGGAACAGTCTTCTTGTGTGACCAGTGAAGGCAAACAACTTGATTTATTCTGAAGTATAATTAATCAGATTATATCCAGATTTACATGGGATGGCAGGACATTGCAATTGGTGACTTTTGCTACTCCTTTCCAGTTCCAACCCTGTGTTCATTTATTCCTAGCAGTCAGAAAATTCATTATGAATAAAAGGGGAATTGCAGGGGATCTCCCAGGTGAACTACACACAATGGTCTTGAAGGCAATAGCATTGAATAATTAATTCTCTTATAGAAAAAAAAATCACTTCTCACTCTGTAAATTCTGCTTGAGAACTCATTGTTCTCAGACTAACATGTCAAATCATTTCTAGATTTCAGTCTGTATTTCTTTTTATGATAACACTGTGTTTTAGCAAAATAGAACTTACTTCCCCCTTTTTTTTAATCCCTTGATATATTTGTGAAGCGGTCATATCAATTTTCAATCTTCATCTTGAAGCCCTTACTATTGTCTGGAAAGAGAGATGTTCCATTCTCTTTTTCATGCTAGTAGCCCCTCTGGATGTGACTGCTATCTCATTACAGACACATTAATTAAGTAACAGAAAAATAATTGTATTTGAATTTTTCTGTGAAGTCTTGAGAGATTAAAGCTGAAAAATAAGTTTACAGAAAGAATTTGCTTTCCTACCTCTATTCAAGCTATTTATTTTTAGCTGAGTATTACTGAATATGGAAGCAGTCCAGTTTACATCCTGGTTTGATTTCCTGTTTACATGAGCCAGTCTGGTGTCACCATCATATTTCTGGACCACTCTGGAAGCCTGTGTGCAGCCTTCCTTCCACCTCTGAGGAGAGCTGCCCTACACAATAGAACTATTGTGCTTTCTGAGAACAAAATCTGAATATTGTGGAACAGCCTCTATGTTGAGCTGATATGACTTTTTCGTGAAATGTGCACAGATGTAACATAAAGCTTCTCACCAAAACGTGGGAGAAAACTAACATCAGAGACTAAAGTCGGAGGTTAACACGTATTTCTTTGTAGTTAATAGAAAAACAGACCTTGGTTTGTGTAGGGTACCAGCCTGATCTGGTTTTATTTACAACACTATAAAGCTCACTATTTCCCTTAAGAGACTATTAAAACCACTTTTTAAAAAAAAATCTACAGAATAGTTGAGAATCTGAATTTACCGTTTTGACTACTAATGGTCATCACAGCAGGTGTTTAGAGAGCAGGAACTCTTAGCCTCACCTGCATAACTAATGCATTAATAGCAGCAGTCTCCTTCCTTCTTATTGTTATTTTAATGTGATTTTCAGACTAAAATAGAATAGTATGTGCATCCTGATAAAGAAAATGCCAGGTAAATGAGCAGCATTGAATGATTTTTGGCACAGATTTTGTCTAATCACTTTTAGGTTTATTTTCAGAAAGATACATTTTAGCGACATTAAAATATTTGATTCTGCATCAATTAATAAAAACCTAGATACGAACATTAGCTTGTGGTTTGTTTAAGGGTACAAATACAAATAATGCTACAGTAATGGATAAGAGCCTTGAAAAAGCACTGGTAACAAACAGATTCTTTTGTTCTCAAGGCTGACACACAAAAGCTAGACACAATAAATGATGTGAAGCTCATTCCATTTATCCATGTCTTTCAGATTCACAGGTGCAATATTTTAGTGCCAAGGTTTTAAAATATTTGTAAACCTAATTTTTGTTCGATTTGAATCGACTTTTGAATGAGTGCCTCCCGTTAGAAAATGCAGATTCTTCCCAAGTGTCTTTTAAATATAGTAGGGTTTTTAATGATTCTTTTTGTGACACTTGCAGGCAAAGATTTGAGAGCACAAATACCTACCATGCCCTGTGCACAGGCTTACCTTCTGCTGCTAGTATTTCCATTTCAGATGTGCTGCAGCCGTGCCTGGGGAATACCCTCAGCGAAAGCTTTGTCACCAGGAGGCAAATGAGGTTTCCCCAGAGCAGCCCACTGTGGTGCTGCAGCTGGCAGCTGGCTGGCAGCAAACCAGACCTGTGTCACCTTGTGTCAAGTGTACCGCGCAGTCACAAGACAGCAATATTCCCACTTCAGAAATCATACATCAGAAATTTTAATAAGGTCAAAAGATACAAATGGAAAATGGCTCCTAATTTTCCTTATGTCCAATAATGCAAAGCACTATGGACAGACAACGGAAATCAGCATTCGCATGGCGAGTGACACGTAGAAACAACAGTAATCAGACCTCTCAGAGATTTACAATGGAACTATAGAAAAACTAAGCCTTGAAAGGACACACAACAATTTTGGGGGCCATATGCTATTTATTTTAATACCGGTAAAATCTTACGGAACATATGAACAGTATTCTGAAACCCTTGATTTTCCTTTCACAAAAATTGAGCAAAATATCTCAAACAGAGTGTATCTTTTAATATGTGAACTTTTTATGAAGTTAAATGGAAAAAGTGTAAGTCCAGACAGTATTTGGACCTGAATGAGGCAACAGTATGTACAAGAGCAAGAACAGACTTCTCTATGTAAACTGTGTATGCATGGAGGATTGTGTCTGTGTTAGAGAATCACGCAAATTATGAAAATACAATGAAAGTCAGTAGATAGGATCTGAAATAATCAGCTGTGTAAGAAATGGCATATTTAAAGTATTTTTGTAATATTGTGCCATGTACCCCAGAAAATGCTAGGGAAATAGATAAAAACCAAGCAAGCCATGTAAAAATTATGATTAGTAGTACTTTCAGTGTTAATTGTGGAAGAGGAGCCTGTCATTGCCTATCTGAGAGTAACAGAGGCAAATGTCAAGAAATCCAGGAGTCATATGACACTTAATTAGTATGAATGGAACATAGTTTACAGACCCTGATCAGGTCTTTATGAGTCATTTAAAATTAGATTAGGTTCAGGTTTAAAGCAGAAATTCAATTTATTAGTTGTATAGAAAGGACATAATGCATCTTCCTCAGATTTATTACCCACAATGACCTTCCTATTCAAACTTGAGTATTCTGAACATCTATGGGGATTCCAGTTTGTTACTGTGTTATTTAAATTATAAGTGGGCAAATT
>VZRI01007955.1:457303-529608 GCA_013397515.1 Upupa epops | reverse complement strand
TCCGGGCTGCCGTCGCAGCCCTTTCTTCGCCTGTCTGATAGCAGAGGGGAGTCGGGAGAAGCGTCGCTTCCCTGGGAGTGACCCGCTATTGTGTTGCTCCTAAGCTCCCCCGTGCCCCCCACCACCTCTGGAGCTCGGAGTCCGCCTTGATTCACCCTTCGCCTCCCTTGATTCACCCTCCCTTCCACCAGAGAGGTTTGTCCCCGCAGCCTCCGGTCCCTCTTTGGTCACGGGTAGGTGATCGGCTGTGGCAAAATTAAACGGGAGCCTTCCCCACTGTTCCTTCCCCAGGCAGATAAAGGGGACAGAGGCGGCTCGGGGAGGGCTCTCGGCGCTTCCTCTCCCTTACAGTCCTTTTTCTCGCGGGGTTGCCGAGTGTAATGTCATCTGGGGATAATCGGGCGTTCCTTCTCCCTTTATCTGCCCCTGTAGCCGCCTGCTTGAGGTTTCTCTTCTTTCCGAGATGTGTTAAATGTATTGAATAGCCCTTGAAGGAATATTCATCTCCCTTCTCTCCCCATCCCCCATCGCAGCCCTGCCTGTATCCCTCGTCCTTTCTTCCTTCCACATCAGCTTACCGTCAGCCGTTGGTTAACGTTTGTGCTCGGGGAAGAATTTATTGGCGAGTTAGCTGTTTTTCTAGTATTTTTTTAGTATTTTAGTAGGCCTGTTAAAATCTATGAGGAGATTAGTCTTTTGAATAGTTCATCTTTTGAATAGTCAGTCTGAGCTGCGAACAGTAATTTGATTGGGCAGATGTCACTGTTCAATATTGTTCAAATACTTCAAATCAGAATGCAGTGTGACCCACAGAAGAGCCGAAGATGAGTGGGTTATTGACCTGTGTGTGTGTGTTTGTAGCTGGTTTTATTATGTTGCGCTATTTGGGATTAAAACCAACAGTTAGCCCTTTAAGGTGTTAGTCTTTCTAGGGGGCTTGGAATAACGGGGAGGGGGGAAAAAAGTAACCCCAATGTAAATGTCGCATCAGGTTTTTTTCTGAAATGTGGGGAGGAGGCCGTGGAGGTTGCGCAAGGCAGAGGGACGTTGGGAGCACTGGCAGGTCCAGGGCTGGAAGAGGAAGTGGAATGGGCTTTGGGAAGTCGCTAGTTCATCCAGGGTGGGGTGGGAGCCCGTGGGAAATCGGCCATGCTCTTTGGGCAGGATTTTGCAAATACTGAAAGTATGCTGCCGTAACATCTGAGCGTGTGGGAAAGGAAGAGAGAAATATGTGAAATGAAGGACAGCTCTGGAGCAATCGGACTTCTATTTGGCAAAACTGATTTAGAGCGTTTCCACAAGAGAATATAAAGGGTAAATGCTTTGACAAAACCATTTCATTGGTAGTTTAAATAATATAATTGCCATTGAACACAAATTGATGTTTTGTACTGATGTATCTGCCTTGTCTACGTGAACTGTGTGTACTTTACTGAAAGGGTGGCCTAGGCTAACGGAACATGCAGGAGTTTTTAAATAGTCTTTATGTTAAATACTTCGCGCTACATGTCCTAACAGTTCTACCATCTCAGACCTGATAAATAGCCTGATGTTTTAGCTTTATTATGAATGGTGTACAATAGTTTTGATCTCTTCTTTTAGGCAGTAGCACCTCTATATGGAAAAATTGCTTTTATTTCAATTTCTTGATTTGACAGCATGTTGTTTCTGTAGTTTTCAGCTATATCATTGGTCAGCTTTCCCACTGCTTTCACAGACCAGCAAGGAAAGAGCATGCGTGCTACTGAAAAAAATGGAAGAACAGGATTGATTCTAGGAACTAATTGGTGGGGCATTTCGGGAGAAAGATGTATTTCCTGAAACAGTGTTAAATGATTTGGATAGAATTGCATTCAAAATTTTTGTCCTCTTTAACTTTCTATTTCAAACTTTAATATTTTATTTTTGCAAGGTTAATCATAGCAAAATCAGAAAACTAGAATTCTGATTTTATCTTTAATATTCTGATTTTGTCTTTAATATTCACATTAGCCTTTATATTGACCTCCATGTACTAAAGCAGATGTAGATTAGTATGAAAACAAGAATAGCAACTACCAATTTGTTTTTTCACTACTAACATTTTTAGGTGTTTTGTTGGGCTTTTTTAACAGAGACATGCTTAGATGCCCAATAACTGAAAGGGGAGAAGAAAGATGTGAAGTTGCAAAAAAAGAAAGCTTCAATATTCCTCTTTCTTTAAGATTTAGAAGATTTTTGGCGGGGAGGGAGGGAGGAAGTTGTATTTTCTCATTTAAGTGCAGGATGTTGCTGCTAAGCAGTGGCAGATTTGTGGAATAGGAACTGCTGTTACTCATCACTTCATTTCCAAAGCAAAATAGAATCTAAAAATAGGAATAGAATGGTGTGTGAATGCAATTGAAAACAATTCTTTATTTTTAACATCTTTATTGCAGCTGATTATGTTGAGTAATGGGCTTACAGAATTATGTTTAGGCTGAATGAATGAACTGAAAGTACTTTATAGACAGGTGCCAGGGAGCGCTGGAGGAGAAGGTAGAGAAGCTAGACCTATGTGTAGGGAGATTGATTAGTGTGACTGTATGTTACTGAAAGCCCTTTGTGTCAGTGCCCAAGAGTGCTGTTTAATAATGAAGATGTCTTTCACTCAAAAAGTGGAGAGTTGATTATCACTTTTTTAGTATTTTCCCCCCCAAAAAAAAAAGTTAAAAATGGAATACATTTCATAATCTAAGTACTAATAGGAAGTTTGCTACAGGAAATATAATTTAATCTAGTAAGTACATAGGACTTACTAGTAGCTTCTTCAGTTCTATGGGTGTGCGTAATTAGATTTAGGTAGATAGTTTGAAAAGAGTATAGACTTGCCTGTTGTGCCAATAAGCCTGTGTCTGTGCATATACGAGTATGTGGGCTTTTTCCTGAAACAGTGTAGGTCGGGATTTTACTGGTATGCCTACAATGCATCTGGAAGTATACAAAGGTAACATATTTTTGTTTTCTTATGCAGTAGTCTCAGCAAAGCCATTCTGATGACCTGGCTTCTGTTGTTTGTCTGCTGTAGGTTGCCATTATTGCAGGAGAACTGAAACATAAATGGTGTAAAGCTTTACTTAAAAAAAATCAGATGTTACATTTCAAATATTTTGTGATACATGACAACCTTGCTTAATCTTCTGGCCAATCTGTTTTCATTGAACACAGAATGGCTGGAAGAGTTTGTGTTTTTTGCACTGGCTACTCTATAGGGGACCCTCAACAGTTGTCTGGAGATAGGAATGTCAGAGCGATCCAGTCTTAGGTGATCAGTCTAAATAATAAGGTTTTTAACAATTCTGCAAAGACTTATGAGATAGTTGTTCAGATCTTTTTATGCCTTTTAATTGACGAGGATATTGATAGCTGAAACAACTGAATAATGCATGTCTGTGTTCCGCTGAATCCATTTAAACTGAGAATCTTACGTTTGAAGATAAAGAATCAATGTACCATTTTCTGAAGTATTGGAAGGGGATTTGAATGTGTTGCTTATTTGAAACAGATAAAAAGGTAGTTTCTATGCCCTTTGCCTCAATTATTTTTTTTTAGACTTTATTTTTAAGTACTTTTACCTCATTGTTCTCCTTTTTTTAAAAAAAGAAGTGAAGTGGAAAGTGCTGGACTCTTAAGCATAAAAGCTAAGCTGATTGTATGCAGTACTGTGCCAGATGTTGCAGTCAAGACTATTCTAAACTACTGATCAAGTACATACTTTTGTTCTAATCCCTGTATCTTTTGAAATAGTCTTAAAGATACTGTGAGTACTGTATTCAAACATAATGCCTGGGAAACATTTTTCTTAAAAGCTTGCCTGTGCATTGAGGTGTATTTGAATAAACCTTTCCAATTCAAATAACATTAATGTGAAGGCATTTTTCAAATTTATAAGGCAAGCATGCAGTCTGAAAACTTAGGCAGCATAACTTTCGTGTTTTTCTTCACTATGTTACTATTGTAAATTTAAAAACATATAGACAATTTTGGAAATTGTTTTCTAGTATTTATTTACTTAACGAGTTACGTGCTTGTAGCACACAGTTTGAAGCATCAAGTCCCAACTTATGCTTTATCATTTGAGTTGTAAAACGTGTTCTGTCTTTTCAAAAGAAATATTTTCATTTATTAAGGCTAAACTAGAGAAAACACTCTGGAATTAACTAGATGAGAAACTGGTTTTTGAAACTTCAAAGAAATATTTAATTGGTATCAATATAGGTTTGCATGAAATTCTTGTAAGTTGGGAGCTTTGAAATGAAAATCAAATGGTCTGAGCACTTCCTGTAAGTGTGATAGGCTAATTGCCTTGGAGAAAATGACCTGTAAGTGTGGTGTACAGCTCATGTGTTATAAGAAGATCTGCTCTTAAGACCTGTTCATAGGTCATAGATAACACCACTTTAGATACGCTTTGAGTCTTTTTATAATTTCAGGACAAAAAAAACCGGTCTGTTACTACTTACCTTCCATCTCAAGCTTTAATTTGAGTGTTAATGTAATTTTTAAGCTTTATTTCCATTAATTGTTTCAGCTAGATGCATTAATTTAATTAGGTGCGCACACACCAACAGATTACTTGATTGTGAGCAGTGATCGTTGTCCAGGCTGTTCATAAAGCTCCATTTGCCTAGACTGTATCTGTTTTGAACAATATGACTGAATAGTAATTTCAATAATCCTTAACTTCAGCAGCTTCTGAAATTCTGTGAAATACTGTTCGTTAAGTGTTGCACAAAATACAACTTCCCGTGAGATACCATTCAGTTTGAATATTCACCTTTTTGTCCCTGTCTGAGGTGGTATGTGCTGTTCCTCTTGTTTCAAAGATGCCGTTCTGAATTTTCTAGAGGCAGCTGAATGCAACCGCGGACCTGCTATACTGACGCTGGGTATAAAAGCTTGCAAACGTTGCCTTGAGTTGGAGTTGTTCTTTTGGGCACATGAAACTGAAGCAAACCAGTTAGGTGGTGCTCTGGGTTCTGTCAAATAGCGTGCGTGATAGTAACTTCTGTTGGCATGGTCTCTCTCTAAAGACAGCAGCGTTTAAGTCTACTTGCACAAGCCCTGCTAAGGGTTGTGTGCTGATTTTGCTAAATGTTGTAGAATTGTACAGGAGGAGCAAATGATACTCTTGACCTTGCACCTCATGGCATACCGTGTACACTCTGGGTAATTTAGATAGAATGTCAAATACACACTTGGCTTTTATTCTGATCTCAATCCTACAATGCCTTTCATTTTATATAGCTATGCTCTTATATGGGTAGATAAAAATGTGTAGATGTGTACCTGAATACCTACATACATGTCTCATGAGCAAAGTTCATCAGCTCGAGATTCTAGTTCTGTAGGTTTATGCACATGCAGAGTTACATGCATAAATGTGTGTATATATATATATATATGGATGTATGTCTATATTACTACTCTGCATGTGTGTGTGACTGCTGTAGTAAAGGTTTATTGTTTTGGAGTGTATATCCTTTACCTCAAAACTGCATCAAGTTCAGGCTATTTTTCCTTGATATTGTTAGAGCAGGGAGCGGTTAAACTGACTATCTGCTCATCTATTATCTATACATTATTAGTAACTGCAGCAGAAGTCTGAGGCTTTCTCAAGTAATCTTAAAACCATTAATTTGTAACAAACAGAATTTATTTTTACTGTTACTATTTAAGATGCTTAGCTTTTGTGTTGCGTACTGCTGCAGTTGTACTGTAACATGCTTAGTACATAGGAAATTGTGGCATGGGTAAAATGTATTAGTGTTGGGGAAAGACTAAACTGCACTAGTACCTTAAATACATGTTTGTAGAACTGAAATCAGAGGCAAGATGATGTTTTATGAGACCAAGAAGAAAAAAACAGCTTTTGTTTATGGAGAGGCACCAGTGTTAAAGGTCAGATAGGGACTAGAGTACCACATGAGTTAATTGAGTAGAGCAGAAACTCTGTGCTCTTTAAGTAGTGCGGTGTTTGCATCCTTGTATTTGCATGGTGGTGCTTTTCTCAGATTGTTGTACTCTGCAGTTGCTAGTTATGCCTGTGCAGGCTTGTGTATAGTTGCCCTAAAAGAAGGATGTCTGTGCATTTCTATTTCTGTTAACTAGCATTTGAGTGCACAAAGAGATTAAACTCTTTGTTTTCCTGTCCATCTGTGGAAAAACAAGTTGCTAATGTAAACTTAACTCACTATTTGTTCAATTGTGAACAGTTAGAATGCATTCATGGGAAGGAGAGCACTCTGGTATGGCTGTGAGATTTTTGATCCAGAACCATGAGCCCTAGAGAGCAGTTCTATTGTTAGAATTCTGTCTTGAGTTCCTCTACAACTTTGAGAAACAAAGCTATGTTCAGATCCAGTGCCACTGGGAGAGTGCAAGTACAAAGCTAGTAGCTTTACTAGGGAAGCTGAGGGTGTGGTAGCAACGTAAGGAAAGAGTTGTAAGAGAATGGCACAGTGGAGTCCATCAGACTTCAGAACCACTGTTCTGAATTGGAAAACATTGTTTTAAAGTGTCTTGGAATACTGATGTCAGGATGTTTCACTCGCTGCGAGGTTTTCATAGGAAAGTTACTGCTTATATCTCTGAGGCCTTGTTCTAGCTACCTTTCTGAATGAAAAAATCTCACACAATTAGAAAGATAAGTAAGTTTCCTAAAAGGAACCGCATAAATGGATGACCTAGTTTGGTTGACCTAATTTTTCCTCATATCTGTGTTCTTACAAACTAATACTTTTTCTTTAAATGGTAATTTTATTGGTGGTAATCAATTTTTTGAGAGACTTAAAGGTAATATTGATCTAATGAAAGTGACTTGTGAAAGAAAAGTCTAGGGAATTGAATGGCTAGCTATAAAAACTAGCAAGCTGATGTAGCCAGTTACATCAGTGGCAGATAATATTTAGCTGTTGTAAGAGGACTGAAGGTGTCCGTGATAATGCTTTGTGAGCTAGGTGTGTCATTATGAGCAAAAGCAAATAAACATTTGTGTTGCGTTCTCTCATATTTTTGAAAGGAAGCATCAAAAATTTTGAAGGGAATTCTACTATGACACTTCTGACAGCTATTTTGAAAATCTATTTTACTTGTGAGCTCCCTTAGTTTAATAAAAAATTGAATTGCTTAGTGTTAGGGGTGTGCCAAGGACTCCTAGACTGAAAGTTGTTAAGAGCTGTATGGATTGGTTGGCATTTTTTAATTTTCTGGGATTTGAAGAAATCATAAAATGGTTATGTTTGTAAGTGCATCCATATAATTTGAGTTCCTTTCTCTCTCATGGGCTGTGCTCATGTTTCTTGTGTGTTGGAGAACAGGCTTTGACTCTTAAACATTATTGAGCTGTGTTAGTTTTATTTGTGTGATTGTAGCTATAACTTGTGGTGTTTAAAGTCGTGTTGGAAAGTTAACTTAAAACCGTATTGATTTAAAGACCCTGTGCAGTACTTTCTTTTCTTTTATTTATAACACTGAACATGTACATTTTAAACTTTTTTACATTAGCTCTCTTACTGTGCAGTCTTGTAAGTTGTTGCTGGTTTTGTTTGTTTTTCTCAGGTCAGAGTAAAGTGGTGTCCTCTTGAACAATTTTGCATCTTGCAGCATTTGTCTGTCTTGCATCTTCTTACAGTGGATGATACCTGCTTTTTGGTTTTTGTCTGAGAACGTGCAGATGTTTTGTACTCCTTGTGATCATAGGAAGAACAGCTTCTACATGGATCAAGGAGGTTGAGAGCAGTTTTTGGCTCTGAAGAGGTAGATGACCAGCTTTCAGCTATGCAGCTAGGCCACAGTGGGAGCAAGGGACCAAGACTGGACATTTAATGAAGGACTGTCTTCTGGACATTTAATGAAGGACAGCCAGTAGGAGGCTGAAATGGGTATGGTACATGGCTGCCATTGTATCACCATTCTACTTATGCTGAGGTTGGGTGGTTAGCATCTCTGCTATTGTAGCTATCTTTTGTATCTGCTATAAGGTGAGTATGATGGATGACAAATCCATTTCTTGTGCTGAGCTGAATGTCTGACAAGATTTTAGTTCATGAAGGTTTTAGCTGGACTTAAGAAGCTAGCTACTCTCAACAGTTGAGAATTTCAGGAGGCTATTGGTTCATAATTTTTCATACTGTTTTCCATTGCTGTTTTCTTAATAGGTGCTGCCTTTTATTTGTTATTATGGCATTATTTGTATTCCTCTAATAACTATTGAAGGACACAGCTGGTTTGAACAACTAGCTCCCCAATTCAGATGATGCCATGTGGGTTTCCTGTCCTTAAGTGTTCAAGGCACTTGCCAGTATAGATTATGCATCGTGTTGAAATGACTGATAGCTATGGAAACTACACAGCTCTCGAGAAGCCATAGTGGAGTTCTACTCTGTTCTAAATGTTTCACTTCTTATTTGGCTATATTTGGCTCTCCTACGCATAACCCTTCAGTGGAACATTTCCTCAAGGCACTCTGTTCTGGTAGCTTATATGGTGCTTGGGTATAACCTAAATAGATTTGCTTGTTGAGTTAGTTGTCTAATATTTGCACAGTCTTACAGCACAAAACTGATTAATTAACTTGAAAAGCAGAACACAAGGAAAAACAAGCAATATGAATAGTTTGCTGTACTTAGTCTGTGGGTAGGTTGGGTTTGTAAGTTGCAAAGTAGCTGCTCTGTGTGTACGTAAAATTGATCATGCAGATGCCTCAGTGGTAAATGCCCCTATTTTTGTGGTGCACTGCAGCTTTTGGCTTGATAGGGTTTTTTTTTTACTACTTTCCTCCTTGTAGAAACATGTCTTAATTCTCACTTTTTCTGCTTGAATCTTTGCCTTCCTGCATAGGAAGCAGGATTACAACTGGAAGCAGTTCTTTCATTATTAGCTATTCCCTCATGCATATTCTGATAATTTTAGCAAACAGGTAATTTTTAAATGAAGTGAATAAGATTGTCCAGTAGGAGTACTCAAGGGAATTATTTAGCTCAAAATAAAGCTGGAAAATGAAACATTATTCTGGAGGGAAGTTAATATGTAGGTTAGTTTAACTGCATCTAAAACCTGAAAATTCCCGCAGAAATGAATTGTAAATGCCTATAGAGCAGCACCCCTATTGCACAGAGGAAGGCAGTAATCTCTTAGATATTGTGAATTTCCCCAGATAGCTCAAAGTTTCTTCTAATACTTCTGTTTGTAGTAGTACAGGTGGTTACACAAGCACATTGATTTTATTATGACTAAATTAAAATGTAGAACTAATTTGAACTTATTTCCTGTGAGGTTGCATAAATGTAACTGTGTGTAAATGGAGAAAAATTACTACATTTTTAGGCAGATGGAATGATCTTGGAGATCACTTCAGGCACTCACTGAAATGGTAAAGAAATGTGTTGTTTTATAGGTATTTTGTTTTTCTGTTACTTCTACTTCGTGAAGACAAGGTCCAGAAGGGAGAAATGTAGCTTACGTTGCTTCCTTTAATAGCTTTTTGCTGTAAAACTGGAACAAAATAACTGCACATAAAGCTTTAGAGAAAAGTTTGTTTTTCAAACTGAGTGCTCTGCAGTAAGTTGGATGTTAAGCAATACAATCACTCACAAATCACTTCCAAAATTTTCTGTTTTCATTATAAATAGTGGAACTTTTCTAAAGACTGTTCCTTAGAAATCTGTGGGAATTGCCTTGAATAGTCTTCTAGGAACATTGCTCCAGTTATTTCTTTAACTGCTGACAGGTAATTTCTTAACTTTATTAAAGCTGAAATTTGTGTTGTGTTTTTTTTTTCATTACAGTGAAAACGCAGCCTGCAAATTATTTAGGATGCCAGCTTCCTATTTTTGCTCTTCTGAAAAGAGCAGGTAGAAAATTGAATACATGAAACTGTTGGAGAGAAGACTAGTTGTGTTTCATACAAATTACAAGAATCTATAGTCAGTTAATGAATTATTTAAATTGAGACACCAGTAAGACTGAAAAGAAATGCATATATCCTCAAGTCAGCAAGGTGTTGCCATAAATCCATGTATAAACTGATTTCCTAAGGGGAATTAATATTTGCTTCTTAAATGCTAACTAATTCCGTAACTAATTCTGATACGGAATAGCCTGGATGAAATCTTACCTGTAGCTTACACCTTACTAAACACAGTAGCATTTTTGGTGCAAAACTATAGCAATCTATCTTTCTAGCACAGCATGTTAAGAAGCGTTAGCACTGTTTCAATTGGTGATTGTGTGAAAATGAAGCCAGCTTCCTGTTTGTACAGTCTTATAGCATACATAATAGGCTTTCCTTCCTGTATTCTCAGAAAAAAATATTCCATGTCTGGTAAAGTAAGGCAGTGGGATCATGCATTGAAGAAAGTATGTGGATGTAAAAGCCTCAGTGATGATATTTTTAGCTCTTATGGATGAAGATAACTTCCAGACACATTAAGTGTACATCAGGCCAAGCTGTGTTTTAGAAGTGAGAAAAGTACCAATGAAGTTATTCAGTGCAAGAATATAATTAAGCAGTGTGCAGATTTATTTCTAGAAAATCAGTTCCTTTGAACTAAAAATGACCACAGTTTTATCAGGTGTAGGGTGTGTGTTGGTGAGTCACTGGAATTCATTTAATTATATAATTGCAAAAATGCATTCCTTCTGTTGTTGCATTTCAGAGTCATGTCCTTTAGGTTTTATGGGGCTGTTGCAATACTTAACTGCTTTAAAGCCTCCAGAACTTGATCCTGAAGTCAAGTGTTTCCTGAATTGTGTAGATTTCCAAATGTTGTTCCATGCATACTATTCCAAGACAAGTGATATTAATACAGCAGACGGCATTTACTTTTAAGATTTGTATCAATTTAATTTTTATGCTTCCCTGTTAACAGATTCTTGAAAGTGGCATTGGAATTTAGTGCTTATTGGTAATGACTGAGAACATGAAATATTCTGTTCATAGGAATGTAGTTTTCCAGCTTTATGTGCTTGAACTGAAGATTTGTTTGGATAGAGATCACAACCTTCCTCTTGTAGTAAGCTGAACGGTTACATGATTGTTGTGTTGAAAGCTTAGTACATAAAATATTTTAATTTGTAGACTGGACTTAATAAAACCTTCAAAAGAAAGTTGAGGAGCTTTGCTTACACAGTGTGGTGTGAATGTTAAGGGTATCTCAAATGCCTTGGAGGAAGGACTTTGGCAGAAGAAAAATAGAAGAAATTCTTGCTCATCTGATCTTCGTTTTGCATTCACACTGTTGTCTTTTGATTTGTCTCTAGCTCATTTGATCTAGCTTCTGGACATTGTATAAACAAGATACCCTTTAGGAATTCTGCATTTATGTCAGCTAGTAGTTTAATCATTTCCGCAAAGCCTATAAGTTTTCCACTGGGCCTAGTACTTCTGTCTGATCTTGCGCAAATTGCAGTGTGTGTTTTTGATTCAATACCTATTGACTATCTTCTATCTTGGATAATTTATTTTTCCTTCTTTCTTTTCACTGTGGTTTGAATTGGCATTTTTTTTTACCTCTTTTCCTTACTTTTAACTTCTGTGCTTATACTACCATATCCCTGTACTGCCAGAATGCTTTCTGTGGTGTTTTTTTGGGTTTTTTTTAAACTATTGGTTGTTAACTGGTTTTGGAAGATAGAGGCCATTGCATGGTGAATGCAAATAAGCTAAATACACTTCTTCAACTTTGTCAACATTTAGACTGGAAGGTATTCAGAATTAGCATTAGTTTTGTACAGGATGTGATGGATTTAATGAACAGAAAGCATATGACTGTCCGTAGTGTAGTTTGGTACCCTTTTAAGCTGTGCAAGAATTGATCGATCTGTTGTTTGGTTATATGAGGGGAAGGTGTATGGTGGGTATTTTATTTTAATTCAGTGGTTTGACTCTATTTGAGTTTGATTTTGAAATCAGAACAGGATAGTCCTCAGAATGTAGTAGTGTAGCCACATGCTTTATTGCTTTAGTAATCTCTTACAGAGAAACCTCAGTTCGCAAATGTTATCTGTCTCTGATAATAAGGATATTTTAATAAATGGGAATCTTTGGAGTGTTGCTTATGATTGTGTGACAAGAATCTGGGAAGCAGGACAGTGAAGCTTAACCAATTGGGTTAAAAGCAACTGCAGGGATTGAGAGGGTTTCTGCAAAACTGTTTTGAATGTAGAAAGCTGTTTGCTCTGTGTGTCTGAAAGTAAGATTTTTATTTTTTTTTTAAATGGTCTTTGTGGTAATCACCATGCACACTGTTCCTTGTGATTTTTCATGATATGGTTTGTTCATTTCAGCAGAAGTAACATTCCAGGGTTTGCACTGGACTAAGTAATGCTGCTTAGGAATTCCTCCTCAAAAGAGGAACTGTTATATTGAACCAAGCTTGGTTATAACAGAGATTCCTGGAAACTGAGGACTAACTTTTGTATCTTGAAATATATTACGAATCCTGTCATCTATAAGGGATGTAGTCAATATTCAGATAACAGCAATGCAATTTGCTTTGGGTTCATGATGTAGTCTTCTAGGAAGTAGTGTACCTGAGTGTTCTCACATGATGTACTACTCACCACAATGCAGCTATAAGAAGCACTTGCTTCCTCAGAACACACTTTGGTACTTCACTGCTCCCATTAATTAATCCACTTTGGCTGTAGAGTATGTATTTTGCATTTTTTTTTTGGGGGGGGGGTAGGACTTCGCAGTCCTGTGTATCTCACTGTGTTACTTGTCATGCGTTGGGTTATTGTCTCTTCAGAACAAACATGTACTCCTGTCTGAGCTTATTAACATTAATAGCTGTTCTGGTTGCCCAGTGGAATACTGATGTACAGTGTTAGCAACCAGAAGGTGGTAGCCTTTAAGGTGAGGCACAGTGCAAGTATTACAGAGGGCATTTATTTTGAAAAATTGTGCTGTTCCTTGATGTTGGACTGCAGCAGTCATTGGGTTTGAGGTCAAACTTAAGTGATGCATTAAACAAACTGAGGTCTTTTTAAAACTATTGATTTTGCTTAAAATGCAGCCATCAAGGGAAATCGAAGCTGAGAAACTGTCCTACTTACAGTGTGCTTAAAAAGATATCATTTAGTGAGCATGGTGAGTTCTGCTATTTGGAAGGGGGTGTTACTTCTCCCCAGTTCAAACTGCAAGCAGTACCTAACCTACTGCCTATCTCGAAATACTGCAGTAGGCAGCCTTCCATGTCTGTAGGAATTGAGGAATTTGTTTTTCTGACTAAAACTCTGTTTTACACTGAAAAGCAAGTCATGTACTTTCCACAGCTGTAAGCAGTAGTATGACCTGTTCCTTTTAGGTTGTTCAGCATTATGTAGAGTCACTTTCCCAGTTGTTTGTGCTTTGTCTTGTTTAAAAAAATGCTCCATGCTTTGCTTGCTTTTGGTATTTTCTATATTATTTTGTAAAATGTTAGGTTCCATTCTAGCTTTTCCCATGAGTGGCTTTGATACTTCTAAGGAAGTAACTTTGGTAATGTAACTTTCCTCATTTCCTGTATTTCATCTACTTTGTCATTCTGAAGGGCCATGACTAGCAGTTTCACCAACTTGTATTTCTAATATCTGAAAGTGTAGTTGTGTCACTTCTCTGATTTTTATATTTTACCGTTTCAGTACTCAGCAAAATGCTGTGAAGTGTGGTTTTTATTTTCCTTAAGGGAGGTAAAATATCTTGATAGCAATGGGAGCAGTGAGGAATTCAAGTAGGAGGAAGCTATTAAAAATCGGGAGTTTCTTTGTGGCTATTACCTTTGTGTTTTAGTGAACTAGGATAGGAAGGTATTTGTTATTTGTGTGCAAGTTAGCAGCCTACTGTGCTCCCTGTGAGTAATGTATGTAGTTGAAAAAGATGGTAAATTTGTGGAAGAAGTTCTGCTTGTGCCAGAAACTGTCACTGGTGTTTTACAGTCAAACAAGGCCTGACTATGGTCTCTGCAAGGCAGTAGGCTTTCTGAGGCTGATGCACCCACTACCTTGCTTCTGTCTTATGTGTCCACAGTCAGTGTCTCACCAAGTCACCTTTTATTTCTGTGGCTTTACTGAAATGGCTTCCTGTTTTCCAGAATTAGAATGTGAATTTGACCACAACTGTAATAGTTTCTCAGGACTTTTTAAAATATAACTGCAAACAGAGAACTTCATTTAGGGCTGAGGAACTTCCCTGTTCCTAGATGAGCAAGTGTGGGCTGCAGCTGGTCTCAGTAGCAAGTTACTGTACAAAGAGTGCTTACTCTAATATGGGGAGGAAGGAGTGGCTACAAAGGAGATTAGTGGCTTAGAAAATAAGGTTAAAGGAAATAGAATTGGATTAAAAGGCTAGGAGGTGGACAACTGGTAAACTTGGCACAATAATAAAGTAATTGATGTGTAAAATCTCAAAGTATAAATAGCTGTGTCATTGATGTTCATCTGCAGTGTGGTAAAGACAGCTGACCTTTGTAGGGGTGGGTAAAAAATTTAAGTATATTCTTCACTGAGAGGATGATAAGTAGGTAAATTTTTGGGATTATGTGCTACTTTATGGTTTCTTCAGAGTATAGAATCAAGTCATTATGTGTTAAATCAGATGGGCAATCTGTCTAATACTGACTGGTTGATAACCGAGAGAAAGAATGTAAGATGTAGAACATAACTTCGCCTGTTTCTTTCAGTAGAAGATTCTGAGTAGAAGCTAATGTAAACAGTAGCAGTAGACTCCTGATCACAAGATATCAGGGAGTCAGGGGTGTGGCAGGTACCGCTACCTGGCACATTTTAACAGGCCCTATGCTCTTTGCACATGTACTTTCTTGCTTCTGTGTAACTTCCTTTCATTCAACTTCCTGATTTTTCTAAGTTCCTGTTTCTTAAGTAAAAAGTTGTGGTGACTTTATTTTAGCATTTTCCTGCCTGGTAGCGGTACCAGATATAAGTATAGAGTAACTATAAGTGGTTCTACTGGAGTTGTCTAGTTATTTATACAGGTCCTGTGCTTGATCAGATATTCTTTAAGATGTTTTTCTTGCTGAGGGATTGAGTGAGGGAGTTATTGATTAATTGATCTGACAGTTTTATAAAGAAAGACGTCTGTACTTTGTATCCCTCTGAAGTTCTTAATTTTTCTATTTTTTAGCTTCATAGCCTTCCCAATGTCTTCCACAGAAGAGCCACTAGGGAAATCGAAGCTGAGAAACCTACTGTGATGGCTTCCTTCATAGCGTAGGTCTCCTGTGATACTGGGTGCATGAAAATATATTATAGAAACTTAGCTTGATTTCCACCCCACCTCCCTTGTGCTTTTGTAATGCATGATGCTGCTTTCCCTCTGGTGTGCCCTTGCCCATTAGCCTTCTGTAAGGGTGGCATTAGATTCCAAGGATGTGGTATAGCTATCAAGGACCTTTTATATCAGTATTCTCCTTTTCCTTCATAGTTTAGACGCCCTTGAAGTGATGAGGCAGCTGGAATGGTAGTAGGTTCCTTTCAACTGAAATATTCTATTCTAAATTTATAGTTTCTATTAACCTTTACAAAATTTAGATACGAAGATAAATACCTACTCATTTCTTTCTGCAACTGGCAGGCGCTTGATGTGCCTGAACTTTGACTTCTGCTCTGCCCTTTATTTAGGGTGTGGTAATTTCATGCTTATCACAGAGGATTTCACACTGCATTTATTCTAAGCTTCTTCAGGCCTGATTTGAATTTTGTAAAAAGGTAGAGCCCATTGCATCTTGCTTTATATTTTCTTTGACAGAAATCTTGGTTTTATGCTTGGGGTTTTTTTAGATACAGGAAATGGGAATACCTTTATCTTGAAACATTTTTGTTACCCGTTTTCACCGTGCCCTTAATATCTATTGGCCAGTGTGCTGTACAAGTAATCAGTAGAGTAGCATGAAGTACTTTTTGGTCTTCAAACTCTTCCTTACTGGCAGAACTTTGTGTCTACCACTGTGTTTTTGGTATCCACAAATGCTGCCATCTCGGGCAGGCGTTGTGGTCTAGGTGATGCTTTGTAAGCATTTTCTCCTTTACACTTGACCTGATGACTAAAGACTAGTTAGGTTGGATCAGATGATACTTGAGGCCCCATCCAACGTGATATATTGTGACTGAGCTGCCTTTTTATCGAGGGGGGGTGGTTGTCGAGGTTTTCTCTGCCCAAGAGGACACTGACATCTAGTGGTTGGGTTCACACACACGGAGCAAGCAAACTGCTGCCTTAAGGCATTCTTCTGCACTTTCACCTAAATTTTGCTTTCAAGCTTGTTTGGAAGCATAAAAGAAAAATGCCAGTGTTGTGTAACTACTTCTGAGTTGAAGGAGTAAGGTTCATGAAGTCAAACTAGCTGCTTTTTGGTGGTGGTTTGTTAGATTGTGGAGGCTGAAGTCAAGACACCTCTGTGTGAGCCTCAATTGCTTGTAATAAAATGATGTAAGATACCACCTTCCCCAGTTGTCCTCCTGGCTTGTGAAGATGGTGTCTGGGTAGCACAGTAAAAAGAGGCAAAAAGGTGTCTTCCCACCTCTGAGGCAGAGTGCCCCTGAATTATTTTGAGCTCTGGACCTGTCCTTTCATTGAAAATTGAAGCCTACTAACACATGGTAGTATTGCTTTGCCGCTTGTCTCAGGCTTCTGTTTAACTGGGATTTTAATAAAACCACCGTTTTTGTAGGCTTTTTCTTAAACAGGGAACAGTGCTCAGAAATCAAACTTTATTAAAATGTTAATCAAAACACTAATATTGCATTCAAGAGAAAAATACACGTTTCAGTTGAAGTGATAAGATTCAGACATCTTTACCAAAGAAAATAAGCAATGCATAAAGCTTGATAGTTAGGTGGCTAAGCACAGCATCTTCTGCTATCAGAGGCAGTTAATTTGAACTGACTAAATTGTGTGCATTTAAGCAGTTAACATCATCAGTGCAGATTATTGTTTGGTCTCCGATTTAAGTTTTCTGCACTAGTGTTCATTAAGCAGTAATGTACTAGTTCGGGATTTCTTTGCCATTTAGTAATTTTGAAATTATGGCTTAAAATCAAAAGAAGCCTTTCGGACACCATTTGGCAGTGGAAGAGTTGAAGAACATGTAGACTCATCCTGTTCAGAGCAAGGGTGTTAGACTTAAATAGTGATAGTCTTTAAAAAGTCTAATATTGCTTTCTTGGCCAGAAAATACTTTTTTTTGCTGAAAGATGCCAAGATTATTTTGCTGTTCACTAGAATTCTTTGGTTACAGTGATGATATCCTTGCGTAGAAACAGACTTGCAACTGAAATTAATGATGTGTAAATGAATACAAATTTTATATGAAATACCATAAAATAGAATGTAGAGGCTACTGATGCTGCTTCTATGCTAAACAGGCACCTATGCAATGCAAGCAACAGATAAAGCAGATTATGAATGTTTCTATCCTAAGAGGAAAGTGTAGGTAATTCCAAGTAGAATTATTTTTATTATTATCATCACCCCATGAATTAAAATGAGAACATAGAGCCTATCAAAAAACAGAAATCACAGCTTCAACTGGTCTTTTACTTCAATTAGGAAGAAAAATACTTTGATTTGCTGTTGGCTGTTGAGAATTTCCATTTTCATCTCTAGAAATGTCTCGATGTACTGGATGTGGTGTGTTTATCAGTAAATATCCTTTATCTTTGTTTCCTCAGTGACTACAGTAAGCATGAGCTGACACAATTTCTGATACTATGTATTTATGTTCCCTTCCTTGCCCACTTCTAGTATGCGACTCTAAAATGTCAGATTTCTTTTACCTTGAAAGTGTGTCTGCTTGCTTTATGTTCCCAAGTGCCTCTCTGGTTGATTGATTTCTAGTTTGTCATCAAATGTGTGTTTGGAAGCTTGCTTTTTGTTAGAAGTCATGTAGAAAAACACCTGATTGGCCTGGGAGACTCTTGTCTCCCCTGAATTCTTGTAAAAATTCACATACTCTTCTTTTGAATTGGCACTGTATCAAGTACTTAACTGAAGCTCAGATTAGAACAGCTGCTTTTCCCAAGAAAGGAAGTGGAGTCTTATTACTTTGTCACTTATTCCACATAGATGAGAATTATAGATAAGAGTCTAGAGCCCTTCAGAATTTGAAGGTATTCTTGTGCATTTATGAAATCCCTGGAAGTAAGTTCATTACCCAGAACCCAGGGGTGTTGAATAAAATTGTTTGTATTTCAGATAGAAAAGAACTTAATGAGGAAACTGCCACTGTTTACAAAACAAACTATCAACTTCTCCATTCTGGATTGTAAGCACTCAGCTTTAAGTGATGACTGCTATTTTAAATTTGTCAGCAACTTGATTGACAAGACATTTGCCTGAACCAGATTTATTTTAACAGTTGACATTGATATAATTTTATTTATTGAAATTTGGAACTGTAGAAGGACCGTATTTTGCAGATTATCTGTGCAAAAAACATAACCTGCAGGGTGCAAACAGGAGCAAGAGGCTGCTTTAGTAAACCCTTATGTGATTGAGTGTATACTTCATATGGGGTAATCATTGCTCTGCTTTTCAAAGTAGAACAATTTCAGAAGTAATTGTGTTATAAATGTAATAAAGACATCCTGCAAACTCTTTGCGAATGATTTTTAGGTTTGATTTGCAGCTTTAGTGTACAAAAGATAATAACATTTTATATAAAGGCTTTATTTTGAAAGCATCAGCATATACACAGTATATAAACAGTATATTTGTTACTTGACCCTTTAGGTATGATGCAAGCTTTAACAAGTCTTCAGAATTAAAGGTTTCATATGAAATGTTTATGATTTTAAAAGGTTAAATGTGAAACTGTCATTGCAACAGTATTTTTTTTTTTTATTAAATTCACACCAGTATTGTCTCCGAGTTTCTGTTGAAATCATGATACAGAGCTACAGAAGAGACAGCTATTTATTTTGATAATTCCTCCTGGGTTTGAGTGGCCTGAGAATACCTGTCATCAAGGCTACTCTGGAACTTTAAATGTTAATGGTATGACAAACTATATATTTGAAATTATTTATATTTGAGAAATCACAGCAGACTTATTTCTTTGAAGTACCTCGTTGAACAAAATAGGAGAAAGTAAGAAGCATTTTCTGTATGAGTGATAGCATTTCCTGCAATAGTACTGTGTATATGCTTGTATTACTTTTGTAGAAGAGAACTGCTTATGGTGTACCATGTGTGGCGAGGTTTTAAGGACATTTTTAAAATTCAGCAGAAATAAACTAAATGGAAGAGTTGATATGGTTCAGGCATTTAACAGTGTTAACCTCCACCTCTTGAATGTTCAGCCACTGAAACAAAATTAATGAGAAATACTGTAATATCATGCTTGTGAATGACTTACAGTCTAGATTTGTTTTTTCTCTACTGGCCGTTGCTGCTTTGGTTTTATTTGACTAGTTGCTTTATAGTTCTTTCTTAGAGAATTTGGCATTCTGTTGGTTGTTGCATTCCCTGTTTCTTCCATGTCTGTTTGAAAAGACATGTCATGTAATCTCCTTGGAAGGTGTCTGCCTTTGAACTGACAGGACACATTTCTTGGACAAAAACTGACAGATACTGCAAATATAAACAATAATGACACAAAGTTCCTTTTCCTGTCCACAAATACTGTGCTGGTTATTAGCTAGGGATATTACAGTTGAAATCTTAGTATGAGATTGTGTTTTTAATGAGGCTACTTCTTTCTGGCTCTTAAAATGCTATTGAACTCAGTCATAAATGGCCTCTTTATAACTAGCACATTCCTTGGCTTCCAGACACAGCTTCAAAGGAGGGGTGAAAATAATTGTAAGCATGTTTTCTCCAGTTAGTAGAAACGTATTTTCTATTTGGTACCTTCTCTTTCACTTTACGTTTCTTTGCATATATCTTATGTTTGTGTTACTTCATGGAAGTCTTCATTCAGTGTTTGTCAAATGTTGGAAGCTTTTTGTATTTGATGTGGAGGTATTTTTGAATTGGGAATACTTGTTAAAACCTTCTAGGTGTCCTGCTTGCCAAGTATGAACTAATATATTGCCAATATCCTGATCTTGCCTGGTGGATTCTGGTGGTTCTAATACTGAAAGTCTTGACTGATACTGTATTTCTAAAAGTTCAGGCTTCTTTCTGGAAAAAAAGAAAGACTTCTGAGTATAAGTAATACTGGTGTATATTTATAGGAATGGCTTGCATGTCCAACATCAGAATATTTAACACTGAACTCATGTCATCCTTTAAGGATTCAGTTGTATTCTAAGGATGTCACAGGATGGAAAAGAACAGGGCCTCTTGACTTGTAGAGATGTTTTAGTAAGGTAATTTGGACCCAAATCCAGATCTTGTTTTCAGTGTTTCTTGCTGCATAAACAGTTACGCTTTTTACCTGGAAATTTTGTCAGGCTCCAGCTTGTCAGCTTGGTGAAAGTCTTAGAGTCTCTGTCTTAAAGTCTCTGTTTCAGAAAAGTCAGCAGAACATAGCTGTTAAAAAGCTCTGATTCTTTTTTGGAAGTCCAGATACAACTATATCAGCGCTTTTTTTTTGTGGGGTGGGGTGATTTATCAAAGGGCTTTAATACTATTCTCCAGCACCTTTTTTTTTAATTGCAGCTTTGGTAGTGGGGGACAGGAAGTAGGGAACTATATTTACTCATGTTGGAGTGAAAGCTTCAGTGTTTCCTGTTTCAGTTGTGGTGATTTTTTTTCCACCTAGTACGAATTGGACTGAAAACAAACACTAACCTCAAGGAAATGTTTTCCAAGGCATGGGAAAAGAGTGTTGCATCTTGTGAAGGAAGAGGGAGAAGAGCTTTGGTTGCACAGTTGGGTTTTTTCTTTCTTTTTGTTAGTGCTGAGCAGAAACAAAGGCAAAATAGATTCTTGCTGGACTTCAACGCTTCGTTCCACGTAACTCTTTCAGTTGCAAGCAAGGGAATGGTAAAGGCTTGAGAGAAGAATGCTTTGACAGTAAGAGATTATGATGTTTCTCAGGGAAAATTGACATGGTTAAATATTCTTCAAAGGCTGAGGCTTAGCTGATACCTACTTAGATCTTTATTCTGCTTATTTGTGTGAATGTTTGTCACAGGGTGCTTTTGACAGGTTAAGGATGTGAGATCTGTTAAAGCACGAGAGCACTGAAACCAGAGCTGTAGTCATAAACAGCAATGACTGGCTAGCCCCTTTCAAGTGGCCCTGAAAAAAGCGTAGCTTATGTTCCTTCTAGCTGTCTGATTGAGCTGGAATGAAACCTCTTGCCTTTGGGGTGTTTTTTATGAAAAGTCTCAACTTGCCTTTGGATTGTGCATCTACGGACTGGTCCTGGGGACGCTGTTACTTTGATATCCTTACTACATTATAGCTGTTGGATTTTGACTTCCCTGAGAAAATTGAAATGTTTTGTAAGAAATGTAGGACAAGCACGAAGGGTACTCTCTGTAAAAGTCACATTCAGATTTGCACTGACAGTGTCAGAATCATAGGTAGGTTGTCAAAATTTCAGAGCTGGTCTGTCTGGAATGGACCATAGAATATTTAGCTCTTCTGGGTGAGTCAAAAGATGGATTTTTGAAGTTTACATGGACTTATACCCAGGTTTTAGTTTTCAAATTAGTCACAAAACCTATTTTTAGCATTACAGTACAAAGTTCATCCCACTTGCTCATCTTGCTCTTGTTCTCATACTCAGTCTTGGCAAGGCTTTTCTGCAGAACTCTTCTATGACGGTGTCGATGTTGCAGGTTTAATTATGCTGAGGTGGCCAAGAACTTAAACTGTTCTCTACATCATCTCATTTGAAACCGAATTTGCTGCTTATCGGTGATTTCACTTCTAGTTATTATTTTGCTGAGCAGCTCAAGTAGTTGTCTTCATTCATTATGACTACAAGCTAAGTGAATTGTGGCTGTTCAGCCTGGAGAAGACAAGACTGGGGGTGTCTTTATAGCAGCCTTCTAGTATCTGAAGGGGTCTACAGGAAACCTGGAGAAGGACTCTTTATCAGAGAGACTAGTGATAGGGCAAAGGGAATAATGGTTTCAAGCTAGAAGAGGACAGATTTAGATTTGATCTAAGGAAGAAATTCCTCACTATGAGATTGGTGAGTCACTAGAACAGTTTGCCCAAGACCTGTTCTTGTCCTAGTGCTAGGTGCTAAATTCCTCCAGAAATTCTGAAGGCTGGTTGTGGTCTAGGATGAGATCACAGTTTTGTTTTGCTTACAATGTAAATGCATGCAGTGATTGCACGTACAGGTGACATCTTGGAGAACAGCTACAATATATAGCCTGTCTTCTTGTCCCAAGTATGTATCTAAACCTCATTCTGTACGAAGCTGTTGAGGGTGGATGGGTTGTATGATGGTAGTTTCCTGCTATAAAGGAAATACGCATGTAAAGAAAACTGGGCTGAGTTTGGCCATTCTTTTTGCAAGTTATTTATAGCCATCACACAGTAAGACCTTAAATATCTGACTCTGAATGAATGCAGGTTGAGCCTATGTAAGGCATAAATATGGTTTCTCAAACAAATCAACAAAACTGGTGAAATACTGGCAGTAAAATTGTACTAGAACTACTAATACAGTTGATATATCTCCTGTATTGTGATAAAAACATGTGGAGGTAGGGTGAACTATCTTTTTATTCCTTATTTCAGGATGTTTTGTATGCAGTTACTCAGCATTTCAGTTATTCTGATAGTGTTAGGAGTTAAAAAAACTTAGCTAGTAATAATACTTTTTCACAAAAGGAAAAAAAAATCATTTGTTTGCCATAAAATGAATGGTGTCAGTGGTCCTGAAAAATTGTGTGAAGGACAGCTCAAGCTTTTATTTATTGTACTGACTTGAAAGTTCAACCGCTTGTGAAAAATGAGTCTCTGAAGAGTTTGGTACAGGAGGCTGAAATTTCTAGATGGCATGTTCCATATGTCACAGTTAACATTCTTTTACTGTATTGAGTTGCTGTTTTCTTGAGTAACAAGCTGCTGGATTGAGTGACTCCATTGAAATACTTCCTCAACTAGAGTGTTATGAAAGTATTCTCTTAAACATTATCTGTCATAACTTTCTTCAGGATTGTATTGCCTTTTAATCATGTAGCAAAGTAGGATGAATAAGAGCTCTACATGGTC
The DNA here is from genome assembly GCA_013397515.1 of Upupa epops. Taxonomy (NCBI): domain Eukaryota; kingdom Metazoa; phylum Chordata; class Aves; order Bucerotiformes; family Upupidae; genus Upupa; species Upupa epops. The sequence goes on along the minus strand of VZRI01007955.1, from coordinate 506,465 downwards.
AAAGAAAGACCTAAAGGGAAAATCAAGATTAGATGCAGTGCCTCTAATGCAGGGCTGAAGGAATAAAAAGAAAACAGTGAAGGCAGTAACTTGGAAATTACACTTTTATACAAGGGGATTCCCTGGTTATGAGGTTTGTTTCCTTGTTTGTTTATTTGAGTGCTTTTCATCCTTATGCTTTATGTGTTTATATTGTTGGGTCCAAAAATCATCTTGTTGCAAATCTGAGGCTTATTTCTCTTTTGAATTACTTGAATTTGTTCCCAAATTGCCTTAAGACTGTTAAGAAAGCTGTTATTTGCAGTGGGTGCTAAATTTAAGCACCTCTTGTTTTTCTTACCAAGGCATGCTTTCCAGACTTCAAGCTGAAGTATCCAGCTTTCTAATCAGATGGTTTAAGACTAATAGAAATTTTGATCCTTATGTGTAGCTTGTAACTGACTGTCACTGCTGTGTTGTCCTGCGTGTTTTCACTTGATGTAGTGTTCCTAGCAGTCTATAAGAAATTGAGTGTGCTAAGAAAACACTGTGGTTCAGAGATAGAACATTATCCCAATTCTTGCATGTTAATATGTAGACTGCAGAGCATTCTAAAACATCTTGGAACATGCATTTATTAAGTAAAATACATAATGAAATATAGAAAATAAAAATACATAATTAAAAACTTGATTATGTTTTAGTTATTTAATGTTTTGTGTTGTCTGGATATTTGCTTGCTCATCAACAAACTACAGATCTCTTTAGTTGTCTTGCAAAACTAGCCCATTTTATGGCAGTAGGTCTGTTGCTTAACATGAATTAAAAACAACTAATTGGTAGGGCTATTGATTTAGACTGGGATTAACATGCAGATATTACTAAAATGATTTTGAAGTTAGGGAGAACAAAGACTTCTGAAGCAATCACTCTGGATTTTGGTAGCGTGTAGTTACCTGTTTTTATTAGCAGTGTGTAAGACGTTCCTGGTTCTAACATCTTTGCTAAGGAAAATAGGGTTTTTAAAGATTGAAAACATTTGTTTTACTCTGGCAGTACCCAGTTCTTGACAGTATGCTGTTCTGGTTTTGGGAGTTTTTTACTTGTTGCTGGACTCTGGCTTCTTGCATTCTTTGGTGTTCTCTGCGTGAGGACTTAGCAGCATTGTCGTCAATGTCTGGTGGTGCTTTGATAAATATAAATGTCCAGTTAATAGAGTAATATTGATTCCCTGCATTTCTGGGAAAATACCGGAGTTAACATGGTGTAGAATGTACTGTACCATCTAACATGATTGTGTTCTCTGTTCCCTGAGTAATTTTGGAGGGGGTTTTCTTTCATGTGGTTCACACAAGCTTGCCTTGAAGGCAGTGGGGTTTTTAGACCTGTCATTGTCCTGCTATAAAACGCATCAGACAGAACTCCCAAGAACTGGAACTCAGAAGTTAGTAGGTGCTGCTAGAAGAGTTTGCCAATGTAGTGAAAACTCCAGTATCTCAATTTTTCTTCCAGTTCAGCTTGCAATCTCCTTTCAGGGCTTTATTTTAGACAAAAAGGTTAAGCTGAGTCTGTTACTTGCAGCTCAGCTTGTCTTCAAATGATGTGATGAAGCTTTGCATTTACAGACAGGATCGTTCTCTTTTCATTGCCTATGATTAGTGTTTTGGAAGGCCTTTTCCTTCCATGATGAGGGATAGGAATTTTTAAATAATGGTTGTTCCTGCTGTCAGGAAAGACTGACAGGAACATGTAACAAGTGTATGCTGTTTTCAGACACTCCTAAAGCAAGGTGGTGAGAGGGATATTCTCTGTAATTTCATGTGCGTGCACGAAGTATTAGTATGATAATTATAATTGTCAGTTTAGACTCTTCGGACGTGATCTTGCATGTAGGTCTCTTCTTGTTTTCATGCTGTGTTTATTTGCAACAACAGATGCATATAGTGAATGTAAACCACAGAGATAGTTGGGATATTTAAATTCAAGTATGGTACCTGAAATTATATTAAACTCAGCATTATTTGTGCTGCTTAACAGGAGAACAAGCTAACCAGTGATATACCATGTAGGACAGCTCAGCTTTGGCTTAGGCCAGCTGCACCTGACCCCTCAGAACCTGGTCTAAGCCACACTGGGCTGCATACTCCCCACTCTATTGTTCTGGCAGAGTGACTAAAGGAAACCCAGCTCACCGTGTTCATTTATTTTTTGCTATTGCAGCTTGTTGCTGTGCAGACACTACTGACTCAGAATAGCACATCCTCCAGACAAGCTTATTAGCATCAGCTTGTCTTGATGTTTCCCAGAGCACTCAGTGATAAGGAAGTGGTTTAGGGAAACTCCAGTTGGATTTACAGGGACTTTAAGGTAAAATACTTAAGAAACCAAAGCAGTTTTAAACAATCAGAGCCCTACTGAACAGTCATGTTTTTGAGTCTGCTGTGGAATTTCTGTATTCGTGAGTACAGAATCTGAAGCCTGTGTAACCTGGCCACAGATAACCAGAAGATGGGTATTTTGACATTTTGGTGGTAGTCTGGTTCACATTGCTCCTTCAAAATGCATTTTTCTCACTGTTCAAAACTATGAGGAAATTTATTTTGCCCTATAAATGTTCATCTAAATTACTAGGACGAGAGCACAGTTGAACATGATAAAGACGTTTCACTTATGATGGAAATACCATTCTTTTATTTAATGAATTCAGTGCATTAATACAAAGTTTCATTGCTTCCTTGTATCTTCTTGAATTTTTAAGATAGCTTTTATGGAAGCTTTTCTAAATGTTCATCTCTCTGAGTATTTATTAAATTTTGCAAAGCAAAATACATTCTTGTGTGATTGGTATTATCTCATGATTCTGGTGCCATAGCTGATTATGTGGAGCTTCCTAAGCCTCTTGCTGTTACCACATAACAAATGAATCATGGGTGCCACGAGGCAGTCTAGCAGCTGATGTGTAACTCTATATGTCCTGCTCCTCTGGCATGGCCAAAAACAAGATTTAAACAAACATCAGTGATTTACTGACAAATGTTTTAACCATTGGAAATGTTGGATAACTCTTAAGAGATTTCAAATAGTGAAGCTCTGGTGAAATATTTGTTGTACTTTCATTGAAAAGAAGTCCTGGAAGGGGTCACAAGAGCCTTCCTGTTCACTGTTTTAAAGTGAGTTCTTCAAATCTCAGTAGGCAATATAAAAAAACACAACATTTCTGTGGTGGTATGCAGTGTGGCTTTCTGGTTAAATAGATGAAACACAATTGAACTGCAAAAGTCAGACATTGATTTCCGGAACTGATTGGACTGTGTTGTTCTTAATATGGTAGGATTCCACGAGCTGGGTTTGAAAAGCTATTTTGTCTTTTTGTGAAAATACTGAATTAGATTTGTAGTGCAGACAAAAGGCCTGTGGAAGCTGGAAGTGTGTTTTTGAAAAGCAAATTGTTGCAAAGGCTCATCTCCTCACCATCACATGTGGTCAGTGTTTGTCATAATCCCTCAAACCACTTCTGGCACACAGTGAATAACTAGAATTAAACTCAAGCTTTTCTAATGAGGATGAAACTGAAGACTTTGTGGATGTGTTTCATTAAGTTTGAGGAATCATGAATATACCCTTACTTTTTGATGATTCTGTTCTTCAAGGAGTAAACAAATGAAGATTTTGGTGGTACTAGTGGTTCCAGTGAATATGTGAGTGTCAGGGATGTGACCACTGTTATCTGCAGAGGCACCAGCGTGGATCTCTAATGGCCCTGCTGTTGGCGACAGACTATCTTCTGGGAAGTGATTTGGCAGTTTACTGACTTAACCCGAATGACTGCTGCTTTGTACTACAGACAGTTGTTTATTATGAATCAGCATGAAACTGGACTGTGACGGATCTTACTGGCTATCTTGTCATCAATTTATTATAATCTGAACAAAATGCTTTCTTCTTCTGCCCTTGTTCTGCTATTGAGTTTATTCTTTTCCTCCTGGTCACTGTAGGCTGTAACCTAGGAAGCACTGGATCTCTTGCATTCTACAACAAGCTGTATGCCCATCACAATTATTTATTTTCTGCAGAAATTCTCTGCCCTGCATAGGGTAAAGCCAGATTTTGGACTGAGTCTGGCACCTTTCCATTCTTGTTGTAGCTTGTTCAAAGTTCCGTTTCTAGAATTTTTTTCCTTCCTCTGTAGTCAATTCTTCTAAAACATAAATCGCTCTTACCTCCTATTCCCCATGTCATTGAACAACTGACAAACATGCATTAAGAGCATGGATCCTAAAGGATTTTAGGAACAGATGTCTGTTAAAATCAACCTGCATTTCAGTTCCAGTCTGCCTTGGGGCTGGGCTATGCTAATACTACTTTCCAATCTGGATAGCAGATTGTACAGCTATTGAGTCATGCAGAGGAGAAGGCTCTGCTGGGTTCTCATACCATCACTTTCTGGAAAATGAGAGTTTGTACTGGCCACTCAAGGCTTTTTGGCTTGTGATAGTCTAGCTTTGTCTGTGAAAGTATTTTTCTTGCATGCTTTCAAAATGGGCTAAACCAAAAGGGATGTTCTTCCAGGGGTGTTTTTTGAAACCTTTTTCCTATATTACTTTCTCATACAAAAGTAACTTCTGCTTCTGTTCACTTTTTGAGAGGTCAGTATTTCTCTGAACCATGTTCCTTTTTTTTCTAAGCAGAGTCATGGTATTTGCATTTGCCCCAGAAAAGTCCTTAAGATGGAATATCCCCTGCTCCAGAAAATTTGCAACTGGGTTGAGAATGTGGAGCAATATAGGAATAGTGTTAATGCTGTGCATGGACTGTACCATTTTTTTTTTTGGCTTTTTTTTTCTTGAACTGGAGACTTGCAGCCTATTTCAACTATTTCTCATTCTTGCATTTATTAGCTGATATGATTAAATTATGTGTATTTATTTTGCTACTGTATTTGTATTTCTAGGCTCCTGATTGTGTCTAGCCATAGCACAGGCAGTATTCTGTATTTAGTCTCAGGTTAGAGCAGTGTTGTATAGGACAGTGTCACAGTAATGATGAGGCTGGAAAAGACCTTAAAGATCATCCACTCCAGTATCTCCCATGTGCAGCAGTGTTCTTCATACCATATTACAAACCAGGCTTCTCTCCTGCTGTGTACATGGATTATGTTATGGATTTGGGGTTTTTGGTGTTCCTCCTCAGTTTTAAGGTTGCAAAGGTCTAATTTGAGTGGGATGATAAAAGCTGCATTGTTCATTTTCTAGCTGATAGAAGGCATGAGTTGGATTTTATCATTAGAGTATTTGACTATTTGAAATATCAAGGCTTTGAAACAGATGGAGTGGGGGGGGAAATAATGACATAGTGTTGTGAATACAGCAGACCTGTCACTTATCTTAAGAGTGAATGTCTCAGGTATGAGAGGAATGGACCCTCTTTCTCTGTGCAAGCTTGGAAGTCAACAGGAGCAGGGTGTTGATGTCTGTTTTCTGTTGAGCTGCAATGTGTTTCAGTGGAAAGAACCAGCTTCCTCCAGGTATTCTGAGTAGTAAGAGATCTTTGTTTTTCACAGGTATTCTTAATGTGCTTGTTACTCCCTGACACGGCAATGTGTTTCCTAAATGAAATACAACTGTATTCCATAATGGTGGTGTAGGAGCTTTTCCATGTCTTATAATCCATAGAGCTGACTTCAACTGGGTTGTAAAGTGCTGGTGAGCCAAAAATACTGAATAATTAGAAATTTGTAATGGAGGCGAGGGGGTTTTTGAGTGATGATGTTATACTACATCAATCAAGCTAATAACTTGTGATGTGTCTGTTATCTTGAGACTGGAAAGTATAACTTAAGTATTTTATTACAGAGGTTAAGAAGATTATCAACAAAATACAGAACAGAGAAGATCTATCCAACAGCCACTGGAGAAAAGGAAGAAAATGTTAAAAAGAATAGATACAAGGATATTTTGCCATGTAAGTCTCATTTACATGTTAATAGATAGAGGACAAAAAAAGAGCACTTGTTATTCTGTTAAATTTTCTCCAATTTTGCCTCTCAGTGACAACTAGCTAAAAAATAAGCTTAATTTTTTTGGAAGCAAAGTGAACATTTGTACATTTTGTTAGGAGAGCTATTGCTTAAAGAGTGGTGTGCTGGGTACAAAGTCTTATCAAACTGATGCTTTCGTTTTAGCTGAAAATAGCCTAAATTTTACTAGATGCCTCATTGTATTTCTTTTAAGGGTATATTATTCATGGTAGAAAACAAACATTAATGTAAATTGTGGATGAAATTAAGGAGCCTGGATTTCTGGTTTGAAGTCAGATTTTATTTTTTGTTTTGCTTGTCTGTGTCTTGCAGACAGTGTCGGAGGACTCTGTGCTGGATTATCTTCAGTTTGTGTTTTGTTGCAGCCCAAATAAAGTTACGTGTAATGCACAAAGAAAATGAGTCAGCAGAATTTAAACCTCAAAACTGCCAACACATGGATATAACTGATCAGTTGTCTGTAATGAAAAAGTTGCTTGTTGGAAGCTTACATGGGCCCATCTATTTCAGAATCTGAGTGTGTGCTGCTCAATATGAACAGAGATTAAAGAATAGTCTTCTGGTGAATGCCATTTTTCATGTCTCAGAAGAACAGACTTTTACGCCACTTTCCTTTCTTGGAAGCATTAGGAAGTTTGTAACCAATTTGAAGTTAAAAATGGGCTTTAGCTTTATTAGCTTTCATCTTCAAAATGTGTTCTGGTGGCTAACTCCAGTGAATCGCTGCATTTTCCAGATTATTGTGTGCCTGCATGCTCTGTTTTTATAGCTATTGATATTTTTTTTTACTGTTTGTCAGTGCTTGGAGCAACAGTTTCAGGAGTAAAGTTTGCCATACAGATTGTTTAAAAAGGTGCTCACTGCCACACTGAGAATGAAAGGCGCACAGGTTCCTATTTCTATTTATATAATATACATCACATGTTGAAGAGCAGTGTGGCACCAAGCTCAACTGCAGCAAAACAGTCAAAATGTCATTGGACGTTTTATGTTTGTTTTGAGGAGTTGTTTCCCTCCCAATTAAAAAGACCGTGTTCAACAGATGGAATGAAAAAGGGGGAATCGTTTTTGCTCTTCGAGTAAGAGTCGTCATCCTTTGTCTTCCATGCTTCCGTTTTGGTAGGTCATGAACAATGTATAGCAAAGTGTTGGAAGCACCTAAAGTCAGTCGATGAGACACTGAATGGTTAGAACAGTAGTGAATGACTGCAACTAGAGCAACAGATGTGCCTTCATCTACATAAAAATCTGAGTCATTAGGATCTGAAAAGGTATACAGATCACAGCAATCTGAGAAAATGAACAAACCTTGAAGCTGGCACTAAGGAAAATTGAAAGTATATTTTCAGTTAAAGTGATACTGCTGAAACCTTTGGCTGTTTGAAGATATGGAGGTGATGGGACACTGGCTGGACCAAGATGAAAGCCAGAGGTTGTTTTGGATGAGGAAGGGGATGATGAATTGCCTTTCTTTTATGAATCCAGGAAAGAACTTACAAATGTGACTAAATCAGAGATTAGTGCTATATTTAGTAGAAATCATTAAAGCTTCCATAGAAATTGGTATTTCAGTACTGGCTTCAGAGTAACAGGTGTGTACATGATTATGTTACAGTTTACTAAGCCATCCTAAATGATAGCTACATGAAACATGGTGCTCACATGTTACCTGGACCAAGCAGCAGTTATCAGAGGCTTTAAGCTGTGTAGGAATATCCAAGCTTCTGAAGTTGGGACCTGTGGTGGAGTTTTTATTTGGAGAATTCTATTCCAGACCTAAAAGACTAAGCTGTGGCAGATGCAGGTAAACTGGAAACATTGACATTTGGAAACTGCCTTAGGACTTTGGATCTGTTGTGCTAGGAAAATAGGAGCCCTCATTACCCTGCCACTTTAATTAGCCTGATCCACCATTGAAAAGTAGTTTAATATGAAGTATATAACACAACTGCATGCTTACCAAGTAGTGTTCTTTTGTATATAAGTGTAATGAGTTTTAAGGGTTTCACTAGGCCTTTATATGAGATTGAGGTGTCTCTAGATCTGCAGTCCAAATGTTTTGCAGTCTACACTTCTACTTTTTTAGGATGCATTACATGGTAACAAGCATTTTCTGCATTTTCTGGCAGAAAAAAAATTACAATTTCAAAAGCAAGTTTCTTTGAAAGTTTTGCAAGAGCTTTCTGTATTTAAATTTTCAACATGTACTTCTCGACATAGTTCCGTATTTCATTACTAGTGATATTTTGACCAGAAAACCCAAACCAACCATATTTCCTCTTCTAAATAGACTTCATGCTGGGTTTTTTTTTTCTTCTTGAATTTAGTTCTAATAAAAGTTTTAACAGCTGTTCTGTGTTTTAGCTATTGACCCTGGGAGCAGGGAGTTAACAGAAATTGCTTGAGCAGATGCTGTTTCTGCAGATACTTCTGTTCCCCACGTTGTAGATAGTTGGAAGTTCAGATTTTAAAACTATAACCTTCCACCTATAACCATCTCCATTGTAGAATGATTTTTATGTGGTGACTAGGAAGTGCTGGTATCAACAGGAGCTGGATGGACTGTGAACCTGCCAGTCACCTGCCCTCCTTTTCTTCTTTGAATCATGAAATTGTTTCTGTATTAAAAGATGCATCCTTTCCCAACACTAAAAAGAGTTCCAAGATGTTTCATTTATACTGTCAACAAGTACTAGGGGCTATTTTTAAGACTGCTGAGGATTTTGGTCTTAACCTCTCATAAACACACCATGTCTTTCTCTGAAACAGACAGGAATGATTAAACTAAACTTGAAATGTCTTAAAATTCCCTGAATGAACTCACTGCTACTTAGTTTAGAAGTGCCATGGTGAAGTGCGTAGCTCAGTGTTTGGAGGATAGTCAGTCTGTGCCTGAGCTATAGTACTCAGTGTATGTTTCTTTTTGTTATACTTCCATGGACTCCTCCCTGACAGAGAGTTCAAGACTTAGTGGTTGCTTTAAGCATGCACTGGGTGTTTTATTCTTTTGCTTTCATAAATGTGCCCTTAATTCAGATCATCATCTGTATTAATACATGTAATTACAGCTTTTCTTACTTCAGATCAGGTTAATTTTGCCTTTTTGTAATGAATTGTTCTTGGAATTCCATTAATTGGTACTTGTGAACTTGAGCATCAGAAATACCCAGCAGTAGGTGCTACTCTGCCTGTTCTTACCTGAGCTGGTTTATCCCTAAAATTAAATTTACTGACTTGCCTATGTGACTTTTCTTAAGGAACATTTCTTATCTCTTAATCTGTTCTATATATACAATACAGACTATATATATTCCATTTACTATTATGTATTTATGTGTTACAATTCTTATTTAAAATAAAATTCCTCTTACAGTTGATCACAGCCGGGTTAAACTGACCTTAAAAACTCCCCCACAAGATTCAGACTACATCAATGCAAACTTTATTAAGGTATGTACTACTGTTCTAACAGTTATTATGTTCTTTTTAAGCTCTTAACGTGTCAGGCAGCCAAATTGTAACTTTATACCACAGGAAAATTCAGATATGATTGTTTTAGCAATCAATACTGTTAAAAATACCAGATTTTGAGAGAGGCTGTTTTCAAGGCTCATAAATGAGGCGTTTGACAAACTGTATGTTACTATACGCTTCTTGCTGTTCATGGCAGAAGAGTGGCAATTGCTTTATATCTAGCATTTTTAGAGAAGCCAAAATATGGCTAAAAGCCTGTCAAACTTCTCTTTCAAAGTATGAATTTCTTGGGCCCTCCTTGTAGCCTTTCTCTGATGCTGTTTCTACACAGCAGTGCTTATTCAAAAACAGGCATTCTTGTAATTCTGACTTCTTGAATGTCTAGCTTCAAAATCAGTGTAAATGTCTTCAAGGTTGACAGAAAACAAATTGTAAAATTTAGGAGTTTTCAAGTGTTGTATTACTGGGAGAGGGAAGCTTAAATTTGTTCAAGGAGATGCTTTTTATCAGGAAGATGGTCAGTTTTGCATCATTAAATGTCAGAGTAATAATATGTGGACTTGAAGGGAAATCTTCAGAATCTGAACATACTGAAACGTGGTAATTTCTGTTAGTCTTTGGCAGCACAGTAACGGTTACAATCTTGTGCCATATGAAAATCCCCAGAAAAAGTCCTCCTAGTGAAAATGGGACATGTATTATATATATTCATATATATTCCGTTGGATCAGAAAAAGTTCCAAATTTATGTGATTATAACCTGAAGTGCTTTTTTATTCAGTGCAGATAATTTTTTTTAGTAGACATTAATGATTCCTTTGTGTGATCATAGGGAGTACATGGGCCAAAAGCTTATGTTGCTACCCAGGGACCATTAGCAAATACAGTAATAGACTTCTGGAGGATGATATGGGAATACAACGTTGCTGTAAGTATCTACTAAAAAACCAAAATCAGGTATTACCTCGTGTCATGGCACAGTGATTCCGTATGTTTTGCCTGAGCCCATTGTGATTCAGTCCATTTACTTTTCAAGTCTTGTATTTGTAGTTTAAAAAGCATTCCATATATCATTAATATTTAATGTAAATGCAAAGTAATAATTTTACTGAATGCATATGAACTTATGTTTATTTATGAATAGATTGGTGCTTGGTTAAATCTGGCCTGTAGAAGACCTTATAGATCTGATGTAACATGGACTGACAAAATTAGACACAGAACCTTAACGTAGAACATTAAAAATGCCTGCCTTTCTATTTATGCTAATTTTGGGTTATTTGTTTATATAATATTCTATGTCTATTGTCAAGAATTAAGTACTTCTAAGTACTGCTAAAATTGTATCTGTTCAAGTTATTCCTAGAAATACTTTTTGGTCAGACACTTAATTTCTGGTTACTTATTACACCAAATATCTTTTCTCTTGGTACAATTTTATTATGTCATCTGAAGTAGCTTCACCTGAGTAACCTGATTTTTGCACTTATTTTAAGAAGCCTGTCATTTCAAGTGAATGTCACTGTTTCTTCCAGTCAGCAAATATTTATGAATTTTTATGATCTATTTTAGACTCTATAGTAAGACTGAATAAATAAATAGGTTTTTCTACAGGATTACAGTGAATTCAAATTAAGTAGCTCTATTAGTCTTGTAGACTATTTTGTGCTAGGTAAAAGTTGGGTACTGGTTTGCAACTAAGAGTCTGCATCTGCTGGTAGGAAAACACTGCTAATTTGCCACTTCAGTAGTCACCCGTAAGGAGTATAGGTATCTGCCCAGAGAGCAGGAAGCAGTAAAATGTTGGTGAACTTACTTGGTCTAAAACCAGCTTGAAGCATCTTATTTTTCTTTTCAGATAATTGTAATGGCCTGTCGAGAGTTTGAAATGGGAAGGGTATGTATACTAAATGTAAAACTAAATGAGCATTGCCCATGCAGGGCAATATGAGAACTCCTGTGAAGCTTCATATACCAAATCCATAACTGTAAAAATAGTCTGCCAGATTGAACGAGAATGCCTGTCATCATTATATTCGTATACGTAGAAAATGGTGAATGCGACTGCTTTGTTTTGCTCCATTCATAGTGTTACAGTATAAAGCTTGTGCACATGAAGTTCATGTTCCAATTTACAGAATCTTTTTTGCTGCATTTATTTGCCATATGGGATTTCTCGGTTTTATTTTGGAATTCAAAGAAAAGACATTTTACTATCTTAAAAGAAATCCAGACAGGCACTAATGTGCAGATGTTAAGAAAAACACCAAATAAGACAGAATAAGGCATTTGATATGTTAATTTTGCCTGCTCTGCTTCTGTTAATCATCATCTTTCAATACTGCGGATGAATTAAATTAGATTTCTTTAACAGAAAAAATGTGAACGTTACTGGCCTCTATATGGAGAAGCAGCTGTAACTTTTGGACCATTTCGTGTTTCTTGTGTAAGTGTAAAGTTTTATAAATTTATATTTTGAGGAGTTTAATGGTTTTGTAATTTAAAATAACTGTTGAACAAACTAATACAAAGCAAATACTCTTTGTATTTTTCATTACCAAATTTTTCACACAGACTTCAAAAGAATGCAGAATTTTCTTTTCAAGTGTGGAACTTGTGCACCATAGTCTTCTTTAGGCTTACAAAGTAGGTTTGAATGTCTGTACCATATTTTTATGCAGTTCCTCTTCATTATGGTTTGTGTATTCTGGATGTGGGTGAGAGATGAAAGTAATTCTGAAATAGCTTCTTTAAGTTATATAAAGCTAATTAGCTTTCTACTTTATTAGTGCTATTCTTTAACTTATTTCTGTTGGTAATAGATACAGGTTTATTTGAAATACTATTTGCTTTTGAAATGAAAACAAAGATGAGGAGTTTGAATCTTTTCCTGGAGAATTCATGGAGGTAGCTGTCACATCAGCTGATAGCACAAAGGTGGAGGAAACAATGTCCCAATGCTGTTCTGTCAGTCATCAGCATAATTGCTAGTGCCTCTATAAGTCTTGATACTTGTTAGTAAGCGCTGGCAAGGATTTCTGGCAGAAAGAAGGACCATGGAAATCTCCTATATCAAGCACAGCAGGGAATTGAAAGTAATCATTCTTAGAGCACCTTTCATCTCAGCATAACACAAGAATATGCTCCAGTGGGTTTTTGCAATCATCTTTCCTTTGTCGAGAAAGCTGGATGGTAAAAAGTCATGGTGCAATTACCATTTCACAAGGGGATGGACCACTTACATAGGAGAAATTTACTTCATTGATCATGAGATGTTCAGGCTATTGGATGTGGATATGGTGTGTGGGAGCACAGCCACCAAAATTATTGTGGTCAGCCATGATATGTGTCTGGTTGCCTTTGTACATAACTGTTTATGTGTCTTTATTGGCTTTAAACACACTTGTGATGTTTTGTACGGCTTAAGGCTCTTGGAGTTGTGATCGCATAGCCTTCACTTTCAGTCTAGCCAGCCTGTCAGATGGTGTTTAATGACAGCATGAGTATTAAAAGTAAGATAAGAGAAAATAAGCTGCATATAGGATGATCCTTCTGCTTGTAATCATTTTTGGGGTCTAGTGGTAATGCAGTAGATATGTTTGACAGTTTTGGGGTTGGGGAAGGAGTGGGTTGTCCTTTGTCACTTAAACTTTCTGACATTTGCATCAATTGCTGGAAGAAAACACTTCCTTGTTTTTTTATTTCTTGCCACCTGATAGTTTGGTCAAGGCACCCATCATTTTGGGACATCATAGTTACAAAACCAGCAACTTTAAGAAGAAAAAGACAATTGATTTTAAAGTTGGGTGTTTAGTTCTATCCTGTGCATTGCATATTGAATTTTTTTTTCCTAGTTAATTACTGTTTTTATGTTTAGGAAGCTGAGCAAGCAAGAACAGATTACTTCATTAGAACATTACTACTTGAATTTCAAAATGTAAGTATCCAAGCACCTCTAAAAAATCTCTCAAGTCATACAATGAAAGTTCAGTAATGAACATACCTTTATTTTTTGCTGCTGACACTGTGTAAATCATCAAGGTTAGAAGGGATGTTGAAAGCTTAGTGCACAAAGGCAATGAAACTTTAGTCTTTTACATTTGTTCTTGGTTAGTCAGAGGTATGTGATAGTCTTCAATAGCACATGTTAACAACCAGAAGGGTTCTGTCACCTTGGGACAGTTTTACTCTGTGCACATTTTTTGGCAAATCTGTAACCCAGTCCATGGAGCACGGCCATCAGCAGAAAGCACAGTTTATCAGTTTTTACATAAAGATAAGGTTGCATAGCTCATCACCACTGACCAGAAGTGCCCTGAGAGAAAACCCAAAGGTAGTGACAAAGTCCATAACAAAAGAAAAAAACATATGAATCTAACATAGAAAATGTCCGCTAAAAAATTTAAAGTCCACATCATTAGCTGGGTTAGCTTTGTTCTGTCTGCAGCAGCCTGTCTTCAGAGAGTGTGGAGAGTCCCACAGTGAGAGATGGCACAACTCTTATCTCCCCAGGGGGTCTCTGCAGGCAGCCTCTTTTTTTATACTGTGGTGCTGCTTCAACAACTTCCCCCCTGAAGCAGACACCTGTCATCATCCAAACCAGATTCTCTAGCTCAAGGATATTTGCTTTTGGGAGAGCAAGCCAGGGGAGTGTTTTTCTCTGCACTCCCCCACAAGAACCTGGACATTTGTAGTTTCTCACAGAAAAAAAGGAATCATCCAGTTCTCAGCACTTAAGCAGCCTAACTGAAAAATGTGTTGACAAAGAGAATCAGAATTGACAGAGCAGAACTGAATACCAAAACTCCCAAAGCAGACCTTGTGTTAAAAGCATTACATTTAAATATATCACTATAGTGTGTTACTGGTTACTTCAGAAACTGTAGCTGGTTTATATTTTGCTTGTGTGTATTGTATATGCAAATCTTGTTTAGCTACTTGACTTTGAGGGCTTCTGTCCAGGTAGTTCTTACCTGGATGCTTGTGTACAACATAAAAACTACATAGCAACAGAAATACTGTAATTTACACTGTGCATTTGGTCTTTGGGTCCCTTGATAGGTTTACATTCCTTTAAGGAATAATGTAACTGAAAGGATTAAGAAGATAGCTTGTTGGGCGGTGTATGCAGCTGATGCAATGATCTTTCCTTAGACTTAACTAGCAAATTTGCTTCAGGAAGTACAAAAATGCCAGGCTCTTAAAGTGTAAATAAACATAGGACTATGAAGATTCTTTTTTATTTTTAATTTCTATATTACAAGCATAAGTTTGGATATTTTTCTGACACAAATAATCGATTCTGTCTTTTTTAATGTAATTAAGTGATAGTAGACTGTAACAGGCAGCTTTAACTTTTCTTCCTCTTTATAGATGACATTGCTTTTACACAATCAGCTGGATTTTCTTGTTTTCAGTAGCTACAGCACTTCCCCAGGCTTGGCAAAAGTAAAGCATTAAAAACAGTTGGTTCAGTTAGAGGACGATACGAATTTCTCTGCTCAAAAGGCCCACAGTGTTGCTTCTTAAATACCAGGACAGACAATAGGTCTCGAGGCTTGTAACCTGGAATGTTGATAAAAATTTCAAGTGATCCTCTAGCTCATGACTTCAAGTTATGCTAGAGTCCAGATGTGTCACAGCATGGAAATGTGCAGTAGAGCTAACTGACACTGCAGATGGTTTGGATAATGACAAAAGAGAAGATTTGGTCTTTGATGGATTCAGGTAGCTGAGTAACTAGGCTGTTCCAGTTTGCCTCTTCAGTGCTATTGTAACATGAGCTAACTACAGTAAGAGTGCACCTGCTGTTGAAAATGTGACCCATTTTTAGATATGGCCTGAGTTATCCCATTTTCTCCCTTTTTCTTTCCATGTGCATGCACATGCACACACATTCTATTTTGTGATGTGACAAAAAGACAACTGCCTTCCCACACTCCAGTTCATTTATGATCGAAGTTACTGGAGAACAACTGGAAAAAGAACCTTTTGTGGTGTTAATCTTCCTTCAGTTCTCTGTTTGAAATTTTAAGTCTCTTAAGGACAGTGGTTTAATGCAATGCACTGCATTGAGTCCTTTAACCTGAATGTTGTAGAGGAGCTTCTATGAACTCTCTCATAGAGCAGCACTCAATACTAGTGATTAGTTTTCCTTTGTTTTTCTAAGTGATACAAACTGTGTGGTTTTTAACACAGAAAATGGCTTTGCTTGTCTGTACTAAATCATGCCAAAAAATGATTGTTCGTTGACTTAATTGTTGCATGCAATAATTAGTGTCCAAGCATGTATTGTCATAAACACCATTCTCCCTCCTTCTCACTCAGGAGACTCGTAGTGTCTATCAGTTTCACTATGTTAACTGGCCTGACCATGATGTCCCTTCATCTTTTGATTCGATTCTGGACATGATCAGCTTGATGAGAGAATACCAGGAACATGAAGATGTACCAATTTGCATACACTGCAGGTATCAAATATATATTTTTCTTTTTTCAGTTTAAATACATTTTACTACTTGGTAAAAGACTCTGGTCTTTTGTTACGACATGCACTAACTCGATTCTAAATCAGAAGTTATTTCTTTCTTTATTTTTGATGTCTAAAATGATGTCTAAACTTATACAGCCTTAATTGTCTTAAAACTCATGCCATAGTGAATTTTTTCATGTGTTTCAGATTAGGACAGGATATCAATCAGAAAATAATTAGTCTTTGAAAAGGAAACAGTTTTATGGATTTTAAGACGTTTAAATCCTCAGTAAGGTGAAACAGACTTTGATGGTTACTACAAATTGTGTATCATAATGAAGGCTCTACTCTGAATAGGAGAGCATACATTGCAGGTGCATCATTACCTGGAGTATTGCGTTCAATTCTGCGCCACTCAGTTTAGGAAGGATGTCAAGGTGCTGGAATGAGTCCAGAGAAGAGCAACTAGAATGGTAAAGGGGCTGGAAAGTAAGCCCTATGAGGAGAGGCTGATGGAGCTATGTCTGTTTAGCCTGGAAAACAGAAGGCTCAGAGGTGACCTTATCGTTGTCTATACCTAAAAGTGGTTGTAGTCAGGCGGGGTTTGGTCTTTTCTCCCTGGACACTGGAGACAGGACAAGGGGTCACAGTCTTAAACTCTCGAGGGAAGTTTAGACTTGACATTAGGAAAAAGTTTTTCACTGAAAGAATGATCCAATTTTGGAACAGGCTGCTCATGAAGGTGATAGAGTCTCTGGAGGTGTTCAGGGTTAGACTGGATGAAATGCTGAGTGGCACAATCTAGATGTTAGATGTTAGGTTTACTTGGTTGGTTTTAGGTTGGACTGGATGATCTTTAAGGTCTTTTCCAGCCTCATCATTACTGTGCTACCTGTAAAAATTTCTATCTTCTAATATGACCAAAAAGATCTCTAATGAGCAGGCTGTATTTTCTGCTAGGTTGGTTTATTTTCCATGCAGACTTTCAAAACCAAAGCCTCTATAAGGCTTGGTTTTTATCAAATTAAAATTTTTAATTCACCTAACTGTTTATGTTCATAGTGCAGGCTGTGGAAGAACAGGAGCCATCTGTGCCATAGATTATACGTGGAATTTGCTTAAAGCTGGGGTAAGGAATCTTAAGAAGTAGAAAATGTGGCATTTCGTAACGCTGAGGGAGCACACAGATGTTCTAAACTAGTGGAATGTTTAACATTCTACAAGTTTATTGACAAGCTGCATGTTTAATTTCTTTACATTTATACTTCAGTGTGAACTTCCCTTTGACAAAAAAAAATTAATCTAAAAACTGTAATGATAAAATTTTTTAAAATATACTTCAGTATAAGGTGATCTTTGAATTCAGCTATTGTAATGTCTCTGCTTAACCTTGCAGCTCTTAAAGCCTGCTATTTTAAATATACAGAGATACACTTGGGGTTTTTAAGTTAGGAAGCATCAGTAATGTTACAGTGTCATATTGTTTTCATTGGTTGTCTCATTTTCAAACTACTTGAAATGCTCCTGTATGCTCTAAATCAGATACTTAAAATCAGTTCTGGAGATACGGTTTTTTTTGAAGAAATTACTTTTTTGAAGACGTTTTTATTAGCTGCAACATGGAGAGAACTTGGCTTTGCTTAAAGAAGTTGAACAGAAAGAACAACTTTTTTTTATACATTTGGATATTAAACAGCTTTTGTATTGCAGCTCTGACAAACAATTACAATGATGTAATCAAATACCTTTTACATTTCAGAAAATACCTGAAGAGTTCAATGTATTTAATTTAATACAGGAAATGAGGACACAAAGGCATTCTGCAGTGCAGACAAAGGTATTGCTCTTAATTTAATCTTTTTCATATGATAATGTGCCATTGTGCTTTGTGAAGGACTCAATCACTAATTTTTATCTGATAACCTGTTACAGGAGCAGTATGAACTTGTCCATCGAGCCATAGCTCAGTTGTTTGAAAAGCAGCTGCAAAAATACGAAAGTTGTGCGGACTGGAAGATTGCAGATGGAGTGGTATGTGTCTTTCCCGCATGGGTTTCAGTTGGTTGTAGCTATTAACTTCTGATCGAGATATTTCTGTTAAGTCTCTTTTTTTACAGTTAAGTGTTCAGTGATGTTAAGGCACATACAAGACTTTTCTGAGCTGCAGGTGGATTTTGGTGAAGAGGTACAGCTGGCTTGTAGTCAACTTAGATTGAGGACTTTGAGTGTAAAAGTTGAGTCAGATAACTAAAGGAGCATTTGCCTCTTCCCCCATTGCAATGGTATTTTGTGTATCTATTATGATCTAGATGTTAGGTTTACTTGGTTTATTTGGATTTAGGTTGGACTGGATGATCTTTAAGATCTTTTCCAACCTTAACATTACTGTGATACCAGAAAGAATTCTAGACTCTTAGTTCAATATTTTACCTTGGTGAGGCAGCGGTATTTAACACCTAATCTGTTGATTGGATTGTCTGGACCTCTCCAAATTCTGATGTATTTTGAGCAAATGAAGTTTTGCCTATGCAAGTTACTTGTTAAACAGAAAGATAAAGGTCACGTTAAAGAAAACTCCACCCTACATATGCATACATTTTTATATAATATAAACCCATATTTAAATGCTATTGTTTTTTATTCTTACAGTCTTGAAAGGAAAAAACTTCACTGAAGTTTTATTTTCTTCCCAGCTTCCAGTGTAGTGTTGGCCCTATTTGAAATCAGTAGATAAGCACTGATCAGACTTTTCAAATGACACTTGTGTATTATATGCTGTAGTGTATTTGGTCTGGTCCTAGCACAGCCTTGGTGTAGCTGAGCAGGAACTGGCAATGGATGATAGGTTCTCATATTGCATTAAGTATTGTTTGCACTGGAACGTATTGTGGAAAAGAAAAATAAATTTAAGAAGCTGTGACAGAAAGCTTCATGCCATATCCTTTTAATAAAGAAAAAATATTCAAAGAAAAGTAATGTTCTTTATGGGTATTCATGGCTTTTGAGGTCTTTTCTATCTTTCTATCCTTCTACTTCACAGACTGTCCCCTAGTTTTTTCCCCTTTTTTTCTTGTTTCTTGGCCACTACTATGTACTACATGAGAAATGGCTTTTTTGGATCAATATATTTTCTCTCAACAGGCCACAACTGCATATCACTCTTTGTCCTTGGATTGTGTTTTGTTTATTCAGTGATTTTTGTCTATTCCTTCAGTACTTAATTTGTGTCATCTCTATATTTCTTTAGAGGGAGTATGAGGAGAATCTTTAGGATCCATTGAAATATCTGTAAGCCATTTAAAAATCTGCCTTTATTAATAACCATCCCTTTCGTTGTAAGAGTTTGGCTATTCTGTGCTGTGTTTTCTTGCAAGTTTAAAATGTTTTTCATTTATGGGGAAAAAGGCATATACCCTTCTTGTCACTCCTAAGAATTTCAGTTCATGAAGTAGTTCTGATGTCTTTAGTCACCACAACCAGGGATCGGGGCCAGGCAATGTGGCTTTGTGAAAGGCAGGTCTTGTTTGACCAGCCTGGTCTGCTTCTATGACCAGGTGACCCACCTGTGGATGTTGTTTACCTAGACTTTAGTAAAATATTTGACACAGTCTCCCACAGAATTCTAGAAAAGCTGATGGTTCGTGGCTTAGACATGTGGACTCTTCACTGTGTAAAATTGGGCTGCACGACTGGCCCCAGAGAGCTGTATTTCAGTCAAGTTGGCAGCCAGTCACTAGTGGTGTTCACCAGGGCTCAGTGGGGCTGGTCTTGTTTACCATCTTTATCCATGACCTGGATAAGGGGCTTGGGTGCATCCTTAGCAAGTTTGTAGATGACACAAAATTGGCCAGGTGTTTTTATCTCCTTGTGGGTAGGGAAGATCTGAAGAGGGACCTGGACAGGCTTAATCAGTGGGCCAAGGTTGTCTGAAACCTCATACAGTTGACTGAGTATCGAGTCCTACAGTGTTGCATGAGGTCATTGTGACAACATCGTAGGCTTTGGGAAGAGTGGCAGGAGAACTGTTTGACAGAAAATCACCTGAGAGTGATGATTGACAGATGGCTGAAATAAGCCAACAGTGAAGACAGGTGGTTGAGAAGGCCAATTGTATCCTGGCCAGCATGAACAATAGTGCAGAGAGGTGATTGTCCCTCTGTACTTGGCACTAATGAGGCCATACCTGGAATACTGAATTCAGTTTTGGACACCTCAATAAAAGAACATTGAGGTGGAAGTGTGCTCCAAGAAGGGCAACAAGGCTAGTCAGGGGCCTGGAGGACAGGGCTTATGAGGAGCAGCTGAGAGAACTGAGATTGTTTTGTCTGGAGAAATGGAGACTGAGTGGAGACCTCATTGGCCGTTACAGCTACATGAAAAGAGGGTGTAGTGGGCTGGGGATTGGTCTGTTCTCTCAAGTCACTAGGGATAGGATGAGATGACATGGCCTCAAGTTGTGCCAGGGAGGTTTAGATTGACCATTAGGAAGAACTTTACTGAAAGAGTGGTCAAGTATCGGAACAGGCTGCCAAGAGAGATGATGTAGTTGGGGTCCCTGGAGGTATTCAAAAAACATGTACGTGTGGCGCTTGGAAGCATAGTTTAGTGGGCGTGATGGAGTTGGGTTGACAGTTGGAGTTGATGATTTTGGAGGTCTCTTCCAACCTTAATGATTGTATGTCAAGACAAAATACAACATGGCTAGGGAGGCTGTTCTAATTTGTTACAGGTTTGGTATGGAGCCTAGCTGAGCTGAGAGTTTTTATTTCTAAGGAATGAGCATGATTAGGGATTGGAATGTACCGATTTATTAGCTTTATGCAGAAATGATTCATAGTAACTTGAGTTTTGGTCATAAAATGACCAAAATAGAAGATGAGTCTCCTGTATCTTCTGGTTTGACTTCAGTCTGACCTGTGTCAGCACTCCTACATGGATTCAGAAATGTCTAATTATTTATGTGTATTCCTGAACATTTGAATAAGCACATGATGATGTGTGCTGATATTATGTCTGTAACAAAGGCAAGAGATATCTTAACTACATCTTGTGGGATTTGAGTAACTGAGTACTTAAAGAAGAGGAAATAGATTGTGGTGAGGGAATGTGCATGGTGGTGAGGCAGGGAAATCCCAACTCTGAGTATGCAAAGATAGTGAGAACTTTTGAGTTTTGTTTGGTTATAATCTCAGTTGCAATCAGTAAGTTGTAACAAAAATTGAATTTTAGCAATCACTTTGAAACTAATAAGGGGAAAGAACATAATGTCATTGTGGATACCATGCAGCTTGAATAAGGCCTGCAGGTCTGGTCTGCTTATCTCAAAAGCATGTGACAGAATTCAAGCATTTAAAATTTGGACAAGGATCAAAGTTGTTAGAAAGCTCCATCTAAAGAGCAGTCAGAGCTAGACAAAAAATGGTTGAAGTTTGATATGATCGAGGCTAAGTAGCAGTGGAAAGCTGATTTCTATTAACCTTTTCTAAAGGGTATCAAAGACCTGCAGACTTAATATAAAAGGAAATAGTTCTTCATGCCACATGAAACTGCAGAACTCCTTGCTGTTGAAATCCTAGGCTTTGAAGTGAGTATCTCCTCATCTTGAATTCTTCTTCTGTGAGTTTGCCTGACTTCTGACCTTCGAAATTCCGAAGTTGCAAACTCTTGGAGAATGTCCTAGGGAAGGATCCGTGAGTTCTTGCTCTGGCCTTATTCTCTTCCCTGTAAGTTCCTTTTGGCTACTTCTGCTGGGAAGAGGGCAAGAAGAACCTTTCCATCTGTCTAGGTGAAGCCTTTTGCATTAGGAAATAATGAATATTTATGCAGGAGAGTTGAGAGGAAAATGTCTCATAGGTAAATTATTCCTGTGTCTAATTAAGCACTTTAAAATATCTTTTGCTATTAATTAATTTATTATTTAGGAACTTTGCCTCCAAGGAGTTAACTGGTAAAGGCTTAGCTTCTGTTTTGTTTTAAAAGTAGTCTTCGACCTCACACACATCATTAAAGATCTGCTTGTAGCTTTAACCTGATTCTCAGAACTTTGGGGCTGACTTGAGACAGTGGTTTTGCTGTCTGAAAAAGTTGCCTATTTCCTCTGACAGTGTTACTTAGCATCTGGTCTTCCCCAGAAATATTCTAGTTACTTAATAACTGACAATGTTTATTTGGTTTTTAAAAGGCAACAAACCCTGATGCATGAAGTTTTCTAATAACTTTGCTAGATAAAATGTAGCATCCAAGATGCCGCATCCGAGATTGCAGATGCCACCGCAACTGTGAAATGGGGTACACATGAAGGCTTTTCATTATAGAAACAATTCCAAATAAAAGAATATGCCTCCATTGGATGTATTACCAGTTGTTATCTAGGAAATTCTGCTGAACTGGAGAGGACATTTTCTTCTTTCTTGTGTTATATTTTTGTATTTACATGCGTATTCTGAAGAGTTGGAGTAGTCTGTAGGTTTTGTGGTTCATGGTTTTGTGGGCCTGTTTTTTTCCACGCTTCCAGTAGTGTTTGAAGTTGAATTAAGTTACCTAAGCTTTGTAAGCAGTGTTTGCCAGTAACATCACAGTAAAAAGTTAATCAGATTGGCGGTAGCAGCATTCAGAGGGAAGTAGCGTAGACACAATCCTGAACGTGTGTTCCTGTGACCTTGCCAGCTTTGCCCTGCAGGAAACAATACTGTAAAAAGTCAACAAAAAAGCACATGCAGCAATTGAAAATAGACTTAAATTCTAACCTGATTTTAAGTCTATAAGTTGTAATTCGATAGAAGGATACAAAGCCATGTAGAAAAAGCACACATAATGTAGCATAATGTAATAATTCTATACTCATACGACATTGTCATACATATTGTGCATCTATAGAACTGTACATGTCCTTAAAGTATTGTGCATCTATAGAACTGTACATGTCCTTAAAGTAATACTAATTATATAAATGAAATTACATGAATAAAAGCTTTCTTTGGCTACCAACAGTCCCCACAGTGACCAAATTTCAAGCCAAATACGAAATTATTACCAGAAAAAAAATTCTGAGCAACAGATTGAGATCCTAAATCTTGGAAATCGGATATTTGGAAAAATTTTTCTTTCTTCCTCCCCATATTAGGACTCTCTTAAATTCTCAAACAGTTAAATTTGAACTAAGTATGGGACTCGGCCCCCTGCGCACTGAAACTAGTGATCATACTGCCATGTATTTGAAGGCATTAATTGCGTGCTGTGTGGCTGTCATTAGTTTTGCTAATACTGCTGTGAAAATACTGTACTTGGCTTTGTGTTTGGAAGCTTTGAAACATATGTAAGTTGATTAGTCTTGATCATCTGATAAGATACCAATGAGATTTGTGTCAGTAAATTACTTTGAGTTACTTGAGAGGCATTTCCTTGACTTGAAGTAAATTATGATTTCTTTGGAAAGTCCAAAGCAGGTAGAATTCCATCAAAATGAAAAATCTATATGTAGTAAAAGGAAATTAAGTAGAAGACAACATAGTAAATTTTATCTTTAAAAGTGTTTCTTGTATTTTTCTTCTTGACAGTACAGGCATGTTGCAGTACTGCAAGTCCTGGTTTTATGCTTATGCACTAATAGAAGTTGGTCTTAATAAACACTTTATCTGAAATGCAGCATTGCTAGTACTCTGAAGTATCTCTTGCATTTCTTCCTGTTGTGGCTTGGCTGCATTTCTATAAGCTGTGGAGGAATCAGCTACTGTAAGAAGCAAGATATTCAGAATGTTAGTGGTTTGGAAACATGAGGTGAAAAGACTGCTGTTCAAACTCTCTGCTGTTTTGCAGATTGGAGAGAGATTTTCAGCTATTGTAGCATTCTACAAATTCATATATGTCTTTAGAGACATTTATCTTGTCTATGCTTGGAAAGTTTTAATCATCTGAGTGTATCATTTCAGTCTGAAGTATTTATCTTATTCTCTACTGATGCTCTGTGGTTCCCATGCTGCTTCGTGATAAGGACAGAAATAATGCCCCAATTCCTTTTAAGGAAAACCATGAGATTACTTCTGGAAGAGTCTTTGCAGTAAATTTGCTAGTGTTTTATCAGTACAGAATCTTCTGAATGACATTAAGTGTTTCCATTATAAGTTCCAAAAGAAAAAGAGGCATTGCAATTCCTGGGCACAAGGTTTTGAACTGCAGGCAATGCCTGTGGAATCTCAGTCAAAAGTTGTGATCCTCTTTGCTCATATTCAGTGACTGGCTCCATTTGGTGATTCAGATGTTAAAGGAAGTAGGTGGGGTGAAGACCCACCCTTGGGAGATAATAGCACAGCTTAGCAAGTCAAATTCCAAGTGCCTCATGTGCTGGGAGAATTCCTTGCTCCTCTGTATGACCACAGGAACGTAATTTGCTCTGTATTGTGGTAGTCTAGATGTAATCTATGCTTCCAGGTATTTGACTTTATGGTCTTCTTATTGTTAACAGAATCTTTCATAGATTGATATATACACACTCATATATATGTGATTAATCATTGTACCTAGAAATTTCCAATCGTGAGCATTTTCATTTGATCTTGAGTGGCAGTTTCCTCAATCATTGAGGACAGCATTTGGTGCTTCTTACCAGATACAAAGATTGAGTAAAGTTCTGAAAGTTCTTTTTCTTTAACCACATGCTTCTGGGTTATTTTTTTAATGCTTATGGGTTTTTTACAGTGCGAAGCCTGCCACAGTCTGAGAGGTATCTTCTCTAAGAGGGGAGTGCAGGGCACTGCACTAAATACATAGTAAATTGCCTGAATTGTACATTTGTTAACTTGATTAATTTTCAAAGAAATAATACTATGTGGTGATCCTTGTGAACTACATATGTCATACCGCTTTTTCCAAGTTGTTACTTTTAAAAATTGAAATCTGACTAGAGAAGCAAGGCAGTGTTGGCTAATGCTAGTAAGCTGTGATTAGGAAGGCTGGAAGGTTTTTCCTTAATACATGCCATCTGCTCTTCTTGCTGGATGTGGTCATCCTAGTGAGGTACCCTACATTCAGGTTTAAAGCTAGGCTTCCTCAGTCCTGCTCTGTGCTGAGGTTCTGCCTGTTTGCCAATATGCTTATTTTGAGATATGACAGAAGGGGAAATCCGTGAGTTGGTGTCACTCGGATGGTTACAAATCTGCACTTACTGGGGAAATGCCCTCGAAGAAGCATGGTACATTGAGCTAATTAAGTAAAGTGATGAAGTATCTCTTTTTTGGTGACAAGAATTCCTGTAACGTTCTTGATCCTGATTTAATAAAACTAGCACTTATCCTGACCCAATGCAGAAGTGAAAGCTTTTGA
This sequence comes from Upupa epops, assembly GCA_013397515.1. Classification (NCBI taxonomy): domain Eukaryota; kingdom Metazoa; phylum Chordata; class Aves; order Bucerotiformes; family Upupidae; genus Upupa; species Upupa epops. The sequence goes on along the minus strand of VZRI01007955.1, from coordinate 481,185 downwards.
ATGCCTATCTTCCTGAAGCCTTCCCAGTGTATAAAGTTGGGGTAATCACTGATGTCTCTTCTGCACTTGAATTTTGAAGTACCATTTTGTGTGTGTGGTTGTTTTGGTTGTTTTGGGGATGGGAATGTGTGGCTTCTTTTTAAAATTATTTTTAAGGAATCTTTTGAAAAGTCAGTGTGTGCGTCTCAGACGTTTGAGTTTATACACATGTTAGCAAGCTATATCCATGCATGTTATTACTAGCGGCAAAAATGGCAGTGCCTTTTCGGCTTCTGCCTGTCTCAACTAGAAACAGCTTCTTACTGTATATATAGTGTTTTTATAAACTTTGACATGTGTTAGCTGCTTTCATAGGCTCCTGCTTGGGAGAAAAGTATATCTCAGGAAACGTTCTATTTACAAACACTTCTCTTCACAAACATAGAAGCACAGGGATGCAGCTGCTGGTTTGTTTTCTTGACAAATTAGTCTATACTGCAGCCAACAGACACACCCTATCCCTTGCCAGTATCTTTTAGGAAACTTGAGTACATAAAGAAAAAAATCTGTTCCTCAAAATGTCTGTGCTGGTGGGACTGAACTGGAATACTGTTCTGAAGTGTTGTAGATGGAAAAGTTGGTGGTGAAGGGGAGGAACTTCTGCAAAGTCTTGCTTTTTCTGATGATCTCTGTCTTGTGAAACTTGGATGTGCTAAGGTGCTGAAACAAGGCAAGCGGCCCACTTTCACATTGCAGTTGCATTAGTTTTTAACTCCAGCTGCTGATATTTATAATTAAGGGATCTACTACTACAGTTTCAATGCATTTAGTGACAATATAGTAGCAACTATTTATGGGAGATATTCAGGGTTTACTTTGCACAGCTTAGAGACGTGAAGAGGATCATGGCACAACCACTGAGCAGGAAACTGAGCTGCTGCTGTTGGGTACTGTTAGCCCCAACCTTCAGAATAGTGCTCTGCCTGAATGAGGGCAATAAGATTCATTTTCAAGATTACTAAGGGCAAAATGTTCTTATGGGCACCAATCACTTGATGTCAGAAAGCTGGAAATTGCTTTTCAGTGCTTTTTATTTCTGAGCTACCTGATCTGGTTGAAGATCACAAATAGTGTTCCCTGGGGCTCTGTACTTGGGCCACTCCTGTTTAATAACTTTACTGATGATCTGGATAAAGTAATTGAGTGTACCTCAGCAAATTTGCAGATTACACCAAGTAAAAGGACAAGTGTATTGATCTGATTGAGGGTAGAGAGGCCCTACAGAGAGATCTGAAGCAATGGATTGAGGCCCAATGTATGAGCCTCAGCAAGGACAAGTGTTGAGTCCTGCACTTAGGTCATAAAAACACAAAGCCTTATGAGGAGTGGCTGAGAGAATTCTGGGCCTGTTTAGTCTGAAGAAAGAGAGACTGAGGGAGACTTTATCACGCTTTACAACTCTCCAGAGAGGTGGGTGGTCTCTTCTCACAAGTAGCAAAGGATAGGACAGGAAGAAATGGTCTTAAGTTGTTCCAGGGGAAGTTTAGTTTAGACATTAGGAAAAACTTCTTCACTGCAAGGGTTGTCAACCATCGGAACAGGCTGCTCAGAGAGGTGGTTAAATTGTTATCCCCAGTTGTGTTTAAAAGTCTCATGGAACTTAGGGACATGGCTTAGCGATGGGCTTGGTACAGTTAGGTTGATGGTTGAAGTTTTTTCCAACCTAAATGGTTGTAGGAGGTTATTGCAGGGGATTTGGTCTTCATTACCTTTGAAGGTCCTTTTCAACCCAGAACATTCTGTGATTTTGTGAAAACCTAGCAACTGTGGAAGACTGCAATGGGAGCTTCAGTTGTGGTTGTCTAAATATAAGTGGCTTTTATCTGCTGATTGGATCTCACTCCAAAACAGCCAGTGATCAGCAGGACAATGAACTCCCTGTGCAATTTGTCTGAAAGGACTAACACAAGCCATTGATGTGGAAACAGTACAGTGTTTCTGCTGGAGTACTTCTGGAATATTGTATTAGTCAGCTAGTTAATGGGGGAGGTTAGTGAAGAAGAAAAAGAAAGATTAGAAGATTTAATAGTTGTCTTCACAGGAAGAATTTCACATAATATGCTGAGGAATGGAATTTGGTACTAGACATGTCACACCAACAGTGTTAGGGTAACTGTTTTAAGAGTAGTAATGGAAATTAAGAACGTAACTAATGCATCTAAATTTAAGTGGCAATTTAAGAATTGTGAAAGTGATCTCTATATGGTAGCCAAAAGTGTGTAACATTGTCTTACGTTATCTTCAAGTATCATTACAGAGCTTTGGACTGACCTTAGAGTGTAAGAATTGTGTGTGTCAGCTTTGTAGCACTGAATGAAAGCTTTTTCTTTTCATCAGGATGAAAACAATACAGAGAATGCTGTCAGTTCTTCAGATGCTGAGAAACAGGATTCTCCTCCACCAAAGCCTCCACGGACCCGCAGGTAATTAGGCTAAATATATACTTAAGCTGGGAGATTGATCTGCTTCGTAAATAAAATGTAGACTAAAGCTTCTCATATTACAATTATGTTTATAATGCTTTATTTTTTGTGTGCAAATGCCAAGAGAGAAACTTGAGAGTACTGGTAGTCAGCTGGCTAAGTATGAGCCAACAGTGTGCCCAGGTAGCACAAAAGGCTGATGGCATCCTGGCTTCTGTCAGGAATAGCGTGGCCAGCAGGACTAGGGACATAATTCTCCCCCTGTACCTACCACTGATACTTGAGTACTTCGCGCAATTTTGTGCAAACTTTTGTGCAAACTCACCTTGAGTACTGTGTGCAATTCTGGGCCCTTCGTGTCAAGAAAGATATTGAGGTACTGGAGCAGGTCCAGAGGACAGCAGCAATACTGGTGAAGAAACGAGGTACTAAGTCTTACGAGGAGAGGCTGAGGGAGCTGGCGTTGTTCGGCCTGGAGGAGACTCGGGGCACTTTAGCACTCTACAACTTCTGTTCAGGTAGTTACAGAGACGGGTGGGAGTCAGGCTCTTATTCCAGGCAGCTTGTGATAGTTTGTGAGAGTGCATGGCCTGAAGCTGCATCAGAGGAGGTTTAGGTTGGATATTAGGAAGCACTTCCTCATGGAAAGGGTGGTTAGACATTGGAATGGACTGTCCAGGTGGGTGATGGAGTCCCCATCCCTGGGGGTCTTTAAGAAAAGACTGGCTGTGGCACTTAGTTCTCTGGTAATAGGTGATTGTGGTGATGTTAGATCATAGGCTGGGATTGATAATCTTGGAGATCATTTCCTGCATCAATAATTCTGTGATTCTGTAAAATATACATAGTACAAATAGAAATCTTGTAATTGACTGTGTAAATATAAGGTTTAATGTCTTTGGTACATTCACACACAGAATTTGCAATCTTGCAATAACTACTTGCATCAATACAGGTTGGGCAGTGACTAGCTAGAGAGCATCCCTGGGGAGAAGGATCTTAGAGGTTTTGTGGATAACAAATTAAAAATGGATCAACACTGTGCCCTTGTGGTCAGGGTGGTCAATAGGCTGTTGGTATGTATCAAGAGAAGTGTGAAGTGTGTCTAGTGAATTAAGGGAAGTTATTCTAACCCNACTACTTGCATCAATACAGGTTGGGCAGTGACTAGCTAGAGAGCATCCCTGGGGAGAAGGATCTTAGAGGTTTTGTGGATAACAAATTAAAAATGGATCAACACTGTGCCCTTGTGGTCAGGGTGGTCAATAGGCTGTTGGTATGTATCAAGAGAAGTGTGAAGTGTGTCTAGTGAATTAAGGGAAGTTATTCTAACCCTTCATTCTTCATTAGTAAGGCTACACCTGCAATACTGTGTCCAATTCTGGTTTCCCCAATTCAAGAGAGATAGAGAATTAATTGAGAGAGTTTGACACAGCTGCCAGGATGATTTAGGGTCTGTCATAACTGCCTTATGAAAATAGATTGAGAAAATTGAGACTTTAGTTTGGACAAAAGAAGGCTATGAGGGGACTTAATTACTGTCTATAAACATAGGAGGACTGAGTGTCAAGAAGAAAGGAACTCCTTTCAATTGCATCAGACAGGATAAGGGGTAATAGATGCTAACTTGAACGGAGGACGTTTCACCTTAACATGAGGAAAAACTTATTTACAGTATGGTTATTAAACATTGGAATGGGTTGCCCATGGAAGTCATGGAGTCCACGTTTCTGGAGCTGTTTCATACCCGTCTGGATGTACTTTTGTTTAGTGTGATTTAGGCTTTTTAGGCAGTTACGCTTTTCAGTAATCTGTATTCTGCTTGAGCAGGAGGGTTGGACTTGATGGCCTTTGAAGGCCCCTTCCACTCCTAATAAACTGTTTAAACTGTGTGTAAGTAGACAGTCATACCTCTCTAGTAGTCAGATAAGTTAGATCTACTTGTGCTGTACAATATTAACAAAACATACTTCAAACTAAGTTCAAATTATGACTGAAACCTCATTTTTGGAGGCAAAACCAAAAATTTATCCTTTGATCTAAGAAAATGTTAACCTTACAAATGAGTAACTGCTGTTGAATAGAGTATGCCAACAAAATGCTTTTCTAAGTGAGAAGAAACAGGTCTCAACAATCCTTTCACTCAACAGAGGAAAAAAGAAAATCCTTTAGTTCTAAAAATACATAGACCTGACTCTTAAGGAAGCCAAAAGTAAATCTGAACTAACATTTATCATCCTAAACTATGTACCCAGCATGAGTGTTAGACAGCTGAAGAAGCAACTCTCCTGAATTAAGTCACTCAGTTCCAGATCTAGTTTCTGGAAAGCTTATAAGGACCTTTGGCAACTCATCTGGTCTGTCCTGTATTGCCTGTAGTTAAACAGATGTTTAAGGTAAGCACTTGGGTTTTCTAAAGTAGTGAAATTGTACAGGAAGCCACCATCCACTTACTATTCTTGCATAACATGTATAAGAACAGCAGTTTTACTGCTTTTAAACATAAACTGGAGAAGTGCAATGTCAGGCCAGTAGTGGAAATTCCTATTTGTTTAATATAAAAGATGAATATTAACTACTACTTCTCTTTATTGTGTTTGGCAGGGTTCAGACAATGTGGTAAAGTGAGGCTATTTTTGAGGAGCTAGCAAGATGAAAGCAGTGATTACCCTGTAATAGATTTTACGTTCTAGGTTGTGTAAAGAAGTACGTTTAAATATGTATGTATTTAGAGAAAATGTGATGGAGTGTAGAAAGGCATTTGAAAATTGGTGACTCAAAATAGGTAGCGCTGTGTGTGTGTGTGTGTGTGTGTGTATCTGTTCAATATTGCAACAAGTTCATCTTGTTGCAGGAATTAACATCAATTAAATGTAGGTATGGAAGTATTCCGCTTGGCTAATAACTAGTACTTTGGACCACATCTGGAATATTGCATGCCATTCAAACATCTCTTCTAATGCGGATATTTGCAAACTAACATAAATGGGCCTATAGTTCTACTACTTTAGTGGCCCTGGGGATGGTATTTGTAATATCTGTCATAGCTACCATTAATGATACGGTAGGATAAGAATAGCTGTTACAGCTAACTTGGCATTAGTCATGTCAAGCAGAAGTTGGAAGAGAATACAATGAAAGAGAGAGAAATAAGTCAGGGCTTTTCACAAACAAGTGGTATAGTTTTTGCTCTATAGGTAATAGATACTTCTTTCATATACTTGTACTTCAGTTTGATGGCAAGATGATTGTATTCAATTATGTAGATTAAGATGATGACAGGAAATATGTTAACCTGTGTTCATTTTGAATTCCAAACTCTTCTTGAAACTTGGTCACTGAACTTAGATATGAATTTTGTCCAAAAGTAATTTTCTTTGTAGTGTTCTTGAAATAATAAAACCTAGGTACACCCAAGATTTATACTTTTTTATATATTTATGCAATAATAATTTATACATAATTCATGTTTTAGCACAGAGCTGTTCTGCCCTATCTGTAGGGCATCGTTCTCTAGTTGCTGCATTAAGTTAAAATCTTTTAATCTCCTTTCTAAAACCTGGTCTTTTTTTGGGCCTGCATCCATAAACTCGTACTTTCCCATCTGCCAGCACTGGCAAGAAGATTGTTTCCTTAGAGGAGAATAAATAAAAGGTTTTAGCAAATCTGTTGCCTTTTTTAAAATGGAAATTACTTTTGAAAAACAATTAATTACACCTCTTATGGAAGATGCTTCTGAGGAAAGGCTATTTGCTATTAGTCACATCTGCCCTGAATACCCACTAATGAGCGGGTTTTTCCTTTATGTGGGAGGTGATTTTACAAATCTGCAGCCTGATTCAGTCGGGACTTAGAGCCAGGTTTTGCGTATTGTAAATGTTCTGGCATAGGCTGACATCCTTTTCCTGGGGAGGATGGGAGAGCAGAATCCGTAAAAGATTATAATTTAATCCTCATATGGAGAATGAAACTCTTCAACATGCTACATCTCCGTATTGCATCTGTGGCTTTTTTCCCCCTAAACCCTTCTCTTGCCACTTCTTTCATATCCCTTCTGTTATTTTTTTTGTACATTGCTGTGAATATAGATACCTTGGTGCAGCTATGTTAGCTAATTGTCAACATCTATTTTTGTAGTGAATGCTTTCAGTTTGTGTCAAAGGGTCATTGCCTTTGCAGATAGATACACTGAAATCTAGTTCAATCCACGTTTTTTGTTTGATTTACAGTTTTCTCAGGGAACTCGCTTCAAATAGTTTGTTCAGTAACATTTTTAGGTTGCCAGCCAGATCTGCACTTGAAGTTATACATGCACTGTCTCTGAAAAACTTACAAGCAAGTTGGTAAAGCTATTTTTTTAAAATACTTCTATATGCTTTGTCATAGTTGGCTGTAGAATATGAAATTATTAAAGCAATTTGCATGTTTTTTAAAGGATGGTTTAACAGTTGCTTTTTGCTAAAGCAAAAAGGGCTACATTGGCTAATAGCAACTGGTACTGTTTCATACTTGGTTTCAGGTGAAACCTGCCTGAAATGGTCCTGATAAAGCAGGAGTAAAATCGGTTTATATCTCTTGACCTCAGGGTGCTTGTCTTGCAGATTGCTGTAGCATAAAGCCATGCTTGCTGAGATAGTAATGGATATGTTTCCTCTTGTTTTCTGACAGCACTGAGGCTGTTTACTGGATGATGTGGTGACTTCTCTTCAGCACTGTTCAGGGGCTAACCACTCTGTACTCTGTACGTTGTAGAATTTTTCTATAAAGGTGGCTTTCTCACCTGTCTCTTCTCTTGGGACAAGAATGTGGGATGGATCATCTCTGTATCATCCTTAAATTTCTAGCTCCCTTCCTCGTAAAGTGCTGCTGAAGACTGTTGCTATCTGAGATAGGAAGATTATTCAGAAAGGAATACTTAATCCTTTCAGTAATTGCCCCAATACATAACTTCCAATTAGACTTCTCTAGGTTTCCTTCATGTCTGTCTCTTACTGGAAATTACAGTTATGTTGATTTATTATCAATATTCTAAAGATAAGATTGGAGTTTAGTTAACTTTTAACTTACTGTGAAGCATTTAGCTGTACGTGTTTTGTGGAGGTTCTACATTTTACTACTTCCAACTGTGTAGTGCTTTAACGTGGTTTAGATTTGCTGTGCAATACATAGACCTTAAATGACATTACTATGTTTATCTGCACTTAATGTCAACGTTAAAGAAAAAAAAATGCAAAAAGCAAATAATATTACTCCTTGGTTGTTCCAATGGTAGAGAAGGACAACAACTCAGGAGTGTGTTCATCAGCACCTTTTCTAGATAATGCTTGCCTTGGCAGTTTATGATCACTTCATGTAAAAGTCAGCTTGCACTTAGATCTGCTTTAAATTTCTTTAGAGAACTTTTTTTTTATAGGCATGTTTGCCAGTTCTCAGGTTAAGACAGAAAAAGGCCATAACTAAGTTTTGACTTTATTTTTAACTACAACATGGTAAAGAATCCAATTTTAGAATTTACAGTTTAGGGCTGTACATGAATTTGCATGACTGTACAACTGGAGCTCTTGCTTCAAATCTACAATCAGTGATTGGTACTGCAGAGGGAGCGTCTAAACACCTTTAAAAATTAGTTCTTAAAATATTTGTGTTTAATAGTTTACTGTGAAGTGTTATTTCTCTAACCAAGCCAGATTAACATAAACCTCTTTCTTTTAAAGATCAAATGATTGCCTTTGCAGATGGAGATACTGAGTCAGAAACTCATATAAAAAAAAAAAAGGAGGTAACAACTCTTGTTTGCAGAGTAACAGAGAGCTATGTGACCCTGTCTGCAGGAGAAAACGGGAGATACTGTATGAGTTTAACTTGAGGCTATGCTTAGATTTCAATCTAATGCCGTAATTGTTTCATTTCAAGCCCTGCAGAACACTCTTTCATCTTCTGGTGTTTATTCTTATTTAGCAGTCTCTAATTTGTATGCTACAATTGAAAAAAAAAACCCTTGTGTAACTGAATTTTACAAGAAAATTTCACAAGTTGATAACTTTATTAATTCCTTATCAGTTCTAGGGAGACCTTGTTAGTAAACTTCAAGTATGTAAAGGAGGACCTACAAGAGGAGTGTAGAGAGACTCTGTCAGCGTGTGTAGTAATAGGACAAGAGGCAACAGTTTTAAACTCAGAGAGGGTAGGTTTAGGTTAACCTGAGATTATGGAACATATAACCCAGAGAAGCAGCCTGGCCTTGGATGGACCATGGATGGTGTCCATGCCCATATTAATTGGGTAGAATTAGATGAACTTAAGGTCCCTTCCAAACCAAAGCATTCTTTGGCTCCATACAAATTATTGGTAGCGTAGTTTTTGACAGCTTTACCTCAATTGCAGCTTTTCTTCCATGTGGGTGGCAATGATTTAATGCTTAATGGAATAATGTGGTTTTCTAGCTTTAGCCTGCTTAGAGTTTAATACTCCTATTTTAATTACGAGGGAAGATGTAGAGCTTAGTATCTATTTTTGGTTGATGGTAGCAGCTGCATTCTGTGACCTTGGCATCACTCTCTTTTATTTGAAAATAAAACTCCACAGTATGCTGCATAGAGTAACCAAAGACTACTTAAGGGGGTTTTAATTTTGAGCACTGGCCAAGTTTCATTTACATCTGAACCCTTAATGACCTGTTTTGATGACACAGTGCTTTTCCATTAAAGCTAGAATGTTTCAGATTTTAAAACATTTTTTTAAAATTTAGAGTTCTTCACAGAAAAAGAAGCAAGAATAGTGTTGTTATCACTTAATTTTGGGGTTTTTTTGTGTGCATTTTTTATTAAAAGATGTGCAAGGGTGCTTTTCTTTTATAATGAATTTTTATTATGACGGATAACTTTTTTTAATTGTTGCCTCGCACGTCGTTTACCTGATATTGCAGAAGCCATTAACTGTAAGATCTTCAGAGCTAAAGTCATCAGCTCAGGTGTGTTGCAGTGTAAAAGTGTATGAAAAGGCTGCTTGTGTTACCTAGAGAGATTCTGTATACAGTTAGGTATGAGGAATTGTCGGGGTAATGGAATTCCGAGATAATCAGTAGCAGTTGTATAAGCGGAGATATTGTTAAGTTTTCAGGAGGTTTTCAGTTTACTGCACAGTGTGATTTTACAAGTGTGCTTGAGAAATGCTGCCCTTGCAAGCTATAAAAGCAATGCAGAGTTTGATACAGGAAAGCTTACTTCTCTTTCTCAAATGCTCTGGCACTGGTCAATACACTTGACTCTTTTCTGTCTCAGTATCTTCTTTCATAAGCTTTCCATTAGTTTCCTGTTGTTTGTAATAATAGTAGTTCATTTTCAGATAGTTTTCTGCTACTGAGGGGAGAAGTGTCTGAAGAGCACAGCTGTTGAAGGAAATGCCTGAAGAAAACGTTATGCAGCAGCCCAAAATATGCCTAAGACTTCCTGGCAAGAGTTTTAGAAACAGCTACTGCCAAACAAAGACCTCTTAAATGTGTTCACAGCCTAACATTTCTACCCTGTAAAAAGAAACAAAAACATTATTTGCAATGCAGAACATCTGAAATAATAATGCAATGATGTCAATGAAATGGGAAAAACGTTAAAGTACTCAAAGAAAACCAGGAAATCCTGGGTGGCATCTCTTTCCTTCTTCTAAAGAAAAAAAATTTCATCAGAATGCTATCTGGGTGTCTTGTTTTCTGAGAGTGGATATTCTTCAGGATTAACAAGGCAAATGATTTTGGTAAAGAATTTTTAATTTGATTGCTGTGAACTCTCATTTAAGAGTGAAGGTATGAAATTTAACTTCCGAAACAATGGGGAATATTTTAACAGCTCTCTGGCAGTGTAAGAGGAAGACAATTAACTTTTAAGTTGCAGGCCTTTGCAGTATTTCCTTTATCATCAGTTCTGCATGTATCTCTAGGGCGGTTGTTTGTTTACATGTGGGGTTCTGTTTATTAGTGAATCATGGGAGAGTGATTTCATTAAACAGTAATCAATGAATAACATAATGAATTTTGACTGCTATTATGGATCTATAATATTCTCATATCTAATTTAATGCTAATTTACTTTTTCAGCTAATTGTAATGCTTACTGGTGTGTCTGTACCAGATAAGAAACTTGTTTTGCTGATGTATAATTCAGGGTCAGGAAAATGAGGTCAATAAGGGGAAAAACCTCATTTTTCAGTAGGAGGATTTAGTGGAGATTACTGCTGAGCATCACTACTGGTAAAAATGGCATGTAATCGTTTGTCCCAGTCAACTTTCCCTCAAATCCAAGAGGAGTGAGGTTCTTCTGTCCTTATTATTGCATATTAATGTCGGTGAAGAATTACTCCCTGCCCACCCCGTGGCTTATCTTTACTAATTCAATCAAACTACTTATTTGTAAGTTTGTTTATTTTTCAGGAACTTGTAATACCAAAAGAGTTTCCAGATTACCTGTGATTGATTTTTGTTGTTGTGTTTTTTGTATTTCTTCTATCCTAATGTAAAGCAAAATAGTGATGCGCAATCACAGGGAGGGAATGAAGAGAAGGAACTTGAGTTGCCAGCCCTTTGTGATGCAAGTCAGACTGGCCAAGAATGGAAGAGGGCACCTGGGAGAACTGAGTTCTCTGAGAAGGGGGTCTTGGGTTTTCAAAGGTACCAAGTTATTGTAAGCTGGAGAAAATTATTTGGAAGGTGGGGAGCTTGCTGTACTTCAGCTTCATAAACTGAAAATCCAAACAGGTCTCCTTCAGTTTGGAATTATTTGTATAAGGATTTTATTTCTCCATCCCATATTGCTATAGCTTAGTGCTGATAAAATCACAAGATGAAACTCATTAAGTAGTCTGTCACAAACCCATTATGCTTTCAGATCTGTAGAAGATTGAAGAGTGAAGCAGTCTCTTTTTGTTTATGTGTACATAGGTCATGGTAGTCTGCCTTAGCGAAGTCCTTTTAGGCCTTGTTTGCAAGGAGGAGAGCTAATAGTATTTGATTTTGCTTGTTATGTGACCCACAGACAAGTCATGGGAGCATGTCTGGTGCCTTTCATTCATGAATAGAAGGACAGGAATCCTTGTGCAATTGCGAGGTCTTTAGTCCCATTCCCTGTAACTCTTGAAGTTGAGCGTACTGTTGGCTTTGTTCCAGTCTAGCGGAAACAGTGTGGTTTTAATGCATTCTTGTGTTTCACTGAAATTAATAGGGAAGAGGTAGCAATTCAATTTTGTAGCTATCGGGGTTTTCATTTGACAGATATTTTCTCCACTAACCTTTTTGAAAATATGATCAAGATTTCCGAATAATTCCTGTTTCCTGTCCTGCTGTCTGACAAAGATAGCTCTGGCATATATGAGCAGCCAGAGAAGAAACCCCACAAGGCATGTAGGGTATAACTTAGTAGGCTTTTTATAAGCTTTTCTACTTGTTTTCAATTAATAGTTTCTTATTAATGTTAGCTGAGATAATGAAATGTTCTTTGACCCTAGAGCTATGTTACTAGCCTGTGTTCTTGCAAGTAAAAAGGCATTTTCAGACTTAATAGGAGCAACAAAAGGAAGCTGGTGACTTGTCTTGGAAACCCAAATGCCTTAATCGACAAGTAAAGCAGACCAATGCTGGCCTAGAAATGATCAATTCATCACCTTAGAGAAGGTCTGTTGTAAAGTACTTGTGTCTCATCATAGAATACTTAGGGTCAGAAGAGACCTTCAAAGGTAATCTAATCTATCCCATCCACCACAAGAAGCAGGATCATTTCCGACTAGATCAGGTTGCTCAGAATCCCATTGAACCTGACCTTGATTGCTTTTTAGGAACAAACCTCCCTGGGCAACTGCTTCCAATGTTTCACCACCCTCACAAACTAGGTAGAATTTTATTATTTTTTGTATCTGCTCTCTTTTGCTTTAAAGAAGGCTGTCCCCATCTTTCTTACAAGCCCCCATTAAGTATTGACTGTGGCAATTTTTATATTGTTTATATTTCTCATGACACATTTGTTTTGCACCTCGATTATTACTCTGTTACTAGTCTTCTCTAATGAAATGAAATACTTTTAAAGGCTTTGAATGAAAGGTACCTAATTCCTGTTTGTGAATGAGACGAGCAGTTGTGTGAAGTATCTGTTCTGCTCTTAATCTGAAAATAAATTGGCCCACATGGCTTGAGAATCTTCTTTCAAGTATCTTCAATTGAACTGTAATAATAAGTGCTGTGGTCTTGTTAATCTGCCCCATAGTTTGGATCATACATCCTACTGTGAATGGTTTTTATACAGCGTGTACCACATGTCAGATAAATTTTGTCTGCATCATTAGCCTTACGACTATGAAGGAACCCCTAAATACATGATATAAAAATCAAATGCTGATTTATAAAAATAAAGGTAGGTATTTGACATTAAGCAGGCTCTAAGGTTGCTCTTCAAAGGGTTTTTTGTGGTTTCATGGAAAACTGAATTTTGCTTGTCGAGTTCCTCTGGGCCACTTAGAAAGAAAAAAGTACAGAAATGCTGCCACAAGAGGGCGCTTCCTGCAGGCTCTTTGAAAATGAAAAATGCTTCTGGGAAAGGATGTGAGCAATCTTTGAACTGTCACTGAGGATTAGTCGTGGCCTGAATGCATGTCTTTGTGATGTTCTGAAAGGCAGCTTGATCGTGTTGACTTTGGTCTTGCCTACCCTATTAGTCATACTTTACACCATCTGTATGCTGCTTGGAGTTAAATACTGTTATGAAAACGTTGCTGCTGCAGACACAGATGGATAGATGTATTGTCAAAATACGGAAAACTTACACAGTTGTGTTCTCGTGGGTTTTTTTGCAGTTGCCTTGTAGAAGGAGATGCTAAAGAAGAAATCTTGCAGCCTCCAGAGCCTCAGCCAGTACCGCCAATCTTAACACCATCTCCCCCATCAGCTTATCCAACAGTCACTACTGTGTGGCAGGACAATGATAGATACCACCCAAAGCCAGTTTTGCACATGGTTTCTTCAGAGCATTCAACAGACCTCAACGAGAACTACAATAAGTCAACAGAACATTCAGGGAAGAATGAATCCAGTGAACGTGCAGAAAAAAGGCTGGAGCGCAACTTGAGTTTTGAGATCAAGAAGGTTCCTCTTCAGGAGGGACCACGAAGCTTTGATGGTAACTCCCTGCTGAACAGAGGACATGCAGTTAAAATTAAGCCTGTGTCATCATGTTTAATTGATAAGAGCTTTACACCACAGGAACAAATTTCAGGGGATTCATTTGTAGATGCTTCTCAAAACTCGTGTATGGAGTGCAGTGTGCCACAGACTAACACAGCCTTAATACCTTCCCCAAAAAGTCTACAGAGTCCGCACGTATCTGATACCCCACCAAGACCAGATCGTCTGCCTCTCACAGAAAAGGGACATGCCACGTGGTCACCACATGGGTCTGAGAACACACTGCGTACATCAGTGTCTGAAGACACATCTTCAGATATCTTGTGCCATGGTGTTAAAACTCTATCTCTGGTATCAAACGACATGGTCGAACATCCTTCCAGTGATACTGTTGTTTATACACCTGTTTCTATCCGAGCACCCCTCTGTTTTACTAATCCTCTTCATTCGGATGATTCTGACACAGATGATATGAACTTTGATGGAGCCATGAGCAAAAGCGCATCTAATGTTTCAACCGCAAGTGCCACAGTTTCTGCTGCCACGAATATTGAATGCGTTTCTGCCAGAAAAGTATTGCCAATGTCTATTGCTAGGCATGACTTAACTTCTGTAACGTGTTCTGAAGATGGCAAAGGTAGGTTCCATTGTGATTCAGAAAGGCTGCTCCCTGTCACGGTTGGTTGTGTAGAGTTGGGACAACATGGGTTTCTTTACAATGCAGTTTTCTGAGTGTAAACATAAACGGTGCAGCATGGCAGCTTTAGAAAGGGCACAACTCCTTTCCTCCTGCTTTCAGATTTCTCTGTAAGCTATGACTGTTATCAAGGTCTAGTACCTTATAAGCTGCTTCAGAAGCTTTGTTGTGAGGCATGAATACCTTCTTAATTGCAGGTTTTTTGCTACTGCTTGGCACAGGGTTTGTGGGGTTTTTTTCTCACCTCTGATTTCCTGGTGGTGTGTATGGTAACAGTTTCGGGTAGCTGCAGTATTTTAAACAGGCATGCCCAAACACCCATCAGATCTATTGTTACTGGTTGATATGCAGCTCCTAGAAATGTAGATGTAGCCTCTTACACTGTATCAGCCTTTGAAGTTACTCATGATTTGATGCCTGCATTTTAATAGCATTGTGAATATTTAACCTGTTTCCCTTTTTGCTGTATTTGGCCAGAGGAGACAAAGTCATGCTGCTTTTCATCTAAATATCCAAGTTCTGCTTTAGTAGTGGTCTGAAAATTATTCTGTGACTTTTAATCCTTTACTGTGCTTGGGAATTTTGGGGAGGTTTTTGAGCAAGGAAAGTTTTTGCAAGGCTGCTTCTGCAAAAAGTTACAACATCATTTATCAAAGGCAGAAGGGTCCTGAAATAGGAGGATTCAGATTTTGGTCAGTCTGGCACAGTCTGGTAAAGGGCATAGCTAGGAATTCCAGCCAAGCATGTAGTCAGGCTGAAAGGGTAATGTGACTTTCTGTATTTAGATTGGACTCCTGGGCCAGGAGCACCTTAGAGCCATGGCCTTGCTTTGTCAATCTGTGATTTTTCTGGGGTGAAAGTGGGCTCCATGTATGATGCAAGGTGCAGAAGCAGCTGAGAGGAGAATACTTGTTTTATGAAGGAAATTATCATCAAAAATCAAACATATAGTTTGCAACGATCACTTTTCTATAAAACCCAAGCAATCTCTTTATGTAGACATAGTGATAGTGTGTACACACACAAAACAATACTTGTGTATATGGGTATGTTTTAAATAAACCCTGCAGTGCTTCAAAAATCTTCTGCAGAGCAGGCAGAGCCTTTTTATTTCATAGTTGACTTCAACCTGTATAGCAAGCAGTTCTTTGGATTTGTTTCTGGTAGCTTTTCATGCAGTAGTATTTTTCCAATGTTGCTTTTAGCCAGGCACTTATCCTTCTTTACCTGGGCAATTGTTGTTTATCACTGTTTGAAAATTGCTACCTCTCTACACACAGGTGCTGTAAAATGTGAATGTAAAATCAGTGATGTGGGAGAAATGTCACTCAAGAATGTTCTGTGTCACTGTGTATAAGAAATATCCTGAAATACCAGTACAGCCTCTGTGCTGCTAGTATGCCACTGATTTCATTGGAATGGCTTAACATTTTCCTGTTAATTGTTCTGGCTGTTATTGACGGTGAATCAGTTCCCCGTTGTCCCACAGTGAATATTTCATGTTTTGTATTCAGCTTGCAGGTCTTGTAAGTCATCCGGAACTTGAAATTGTGGAGTTAGATCATTTTGTACCAATGATACTATAAAGGCTTTACAATGCCTTTTTCATTCTTGTACCTGTTCAGATCACTTCTGTCTGAAGATTAGGACATGGGTAGAATCATCAGTGAAACTTGCCTGTGAATTTATCAGCATCCTAGCTGCTTAACTGTGGCTGTTGGTGTGCATGACCTTACCACATAATTAAATCCTTTTTTAATTCAAATGAAGTGAAAAATAGTTGAGCCCTGAGGCTATAAAATCAAGCTAGCAACAAAGCCAACTCCCCAAACCTTCCTTCATACTCTGTAGTGACTTTTTTGCTGAATTTATAGACTACTTCAGTAAACAAAAGTTTTCTTAGGCTGAGATGGAGTACGTATCAGAGGAGACATTTTGAACACAGTGGCTAGTAAAACACCACTGGAGTTTCTGTTCCTGTTGCTGGCATCTTGGCAGGACAAGCCTTGTTAGTTGAGATGCGTTTTCCTTTTTTGATGAATCCTATGTAGAATACAATTGTCAGATGAGATTTGTTAGGGCAGCAGCTACTTTCACTTGGTTTAAACCAATTTCTACTCCAAATACCTTAGCTGGCTGGACTGGAGCTTCTGTTGCTGGAACAGTCAAAATCAATGCACTCCTGAGAGGTGAGAAGGAGTAGGAGGTATTACTAGCACCAATGGAAGCCATCTCCCATGGCCTACTATCCTTTTTACCCTTCTGCACAGCAAACCTTGCAGTAGATGGTTTAACTGGTTGATATGAGTGGCATGGGAGCCAGTATGGATGGGCCTCCAGATGCATTTAAGAGGCAAACCTGAGGCTTAGGGCTTTAGTGGAGTGTTAATGTAGATCTTTACAAATCTGCGTTGCGTGATGCAGTTGTCAAAAACATAGCTTAATGTCTGCATACCGTGCCATCTGGCTGTGCTGAATTGACTTTGGAAATAAGTGTGATTAGAGGCACTTGAGAAAAAACTGAACCCCACCGCTCATCGTCAGTAAGTTACTGTCTTCAGCTCAAGAGTTTGTGTATGCTTTCAGCAGGCTTTTTACTGTGGTTTAGGAGCTTCATCAGTGGTTCAGTTAGTAGGCACCAGCTGTATTTGGTAACCAGTATCTGCAGAAAAGTTAAAGAAGCCAGCCTGTTGTAATGAGCTTAACTCACTCACAGCAGCTGCAAATACACCTGTAATGAACTGCAATTAAATTACACTAGCAACTATGGTTACAGCTTTTGGCAAGTTCCTTGTTCAAGAAGCAAATGCTCCAGTGCAGACTGTTAACTCTGCTTATCTTTCTTTGGTTTCTGAAAGAATGAAGTATTCATTGGAGTTGGGATTTTTCTCCTCCAAATTATTTATACTGAAATGTATTTTATTCTTTAGAACATGCAACTGATCATACATACTTAATGTGAAGACTGTTATTAGCATGGAGTTGTACCCAAGGTGTTATGATGGCAAACCAAAATGTCTCATTCAGAGCAATTTTTCCTCTTGCTTTAAATTTAATACCAAGTTTAGGATTATGTCACATATCAAGTTCTAAAAAACTAGGAGGAAAATTTCAGCTGCTTTTTTATTTACCTGAATCTCTTTGATTTAGATGCTGATACTAATGAAGACTCCTCTCCCCCGCTCCCAGCAAGAACGCCAGAATCATTTGTATTAGTCAGTGAACAGAGTGAGTTGTAAATGTGTTGTGATGATTTGGGGTGTAATGTGCGGTGCATTTCAGCATTGTATGTGCCTATGCCTGCTATATGGCTAACCTTAAAGTGTTGGAGCGAATGGAAAAACAGAATGAAAGCTAGCATATTTTGAACTAGATTTAAATCTACCTTATTTAGAAGTTTAACTTTCCCAAGAACTTGAACACAGTCAAATTCTTTCTCGTTTTCTGACTAAGCATGTTGTTACATCATATTTAATTAATTGGCAACATCAACATTGATTTTAGTGGAGCTGATTTCTAGCCTGAAGGGTATGGAAATGAGATGCAGTATGGACTTCCCACTATAGAAATGGGGATTCCCCAGCTACTTCAGTTTCCTATGGCTCATAAGTAGGAAAAATGGGAAAACATGTGAGTGATGCTTAGCTGATTCTCCTTTCTGGGGTGAAAGAAAGATGATGACATTTCATGCTGTGCTGCCTCTAGTGAACAAGCCCAGTTTAGTAACGTAGTTTACCCTTTGCATGTATCAGAGGGTAACTGAAAGACTTGCCACAAACAATGTGCTTCTGTCTTTGTATTTCATTCATCAAGCTAGTAATGGCAGAATACAAAGGAGATAAATTGAAATGAAGTGGTAAATTGGGTTGATGCTTGATACCTTCCAGAAAACCTAGTGGGACATAGTTATTTACTGAGGTTTTTTTGAGTGTCACTTTGTAAAACCTTCAAAAAAGTTTAGCCAAGGTAGTTAATAGAGGTACTTTCAATATAAAAGCATTGAAGCTTAGTAAATATGTGCCTTGAGCATCATAAGCATAGAGACTTCAGAGTCAAAGGGATCCTTGTTTTAAATACAACCTACTCACTTTTTCTGAAAAACAAAGCTTTACACCTCAGTTTTGATTGTGTTTTTGCATGGTGTTAGTAAAGGGCAGGCCTGGCTGTCCTGCTCTGTGTGCTTGTTCTACTTCACATGTCTCAGTAGTCAGAGGTGGAACAAAATTCTAAAAACATCATTGATAAAGCAGCAATTTCTCGTATTGGTGAGGAACCCCCACATGAAGGGAATAAATGTCCTCAATGCTAACGCTTCAGTCATTTTGATTTATATTGTGGAATCTTCCCTTATCTTGAACTGCCTTCATGTAAAGAGATTCATGTTTTTACAAGCATTTAATCTTTTAGAAGTTGCTCTGTGTCATGCTACTAATGCTGTGTTCTGATGCCTCATCAAGGAGAGAATTCAAGTATGTTGAGCTTGATTTAATTTTTCCTAGGCACACCCTTGCCCAAGCCAGTTATGATTGCCCAGTCTGAGTGGAGCATACTGCGTGATCAGCATCTTCCTGAACAAACACTTTCTACAGTAAGTACAAGAGACAAGTCTGTACTAATCAGTCATTTCTAGTTTGCTTGGACATACAGCTGAGAGCAGAATACATAGTTGTGAGACATTCCAGCTGTTGATCAGCTACAAGACAGTTCTGACTCTGCCTGAGCCACTCTACTGATGTGTTAAGAGCCCATTTTATTTCCAAGAAAACAATCTGATTTTCTGAGTTCAGCTGTACTATTATAAGTCCTCCTTAATATACTTTCAATTATGATTTTAAGAATACAAGTGTGCTGCTCTTCAGTGCTTGCTACCCACCCTGAATGAATCAGGATGACTCAAGCTGGAGGAGAATTGCAGGCAGGGTCTCCAGCCAGGCTGATCAGGGCTTTTTTTAATACACTCAGGTCTTGAAAAGGCTGCAGAGATTGAGACTTTGTGTCCTCACAAAGGACAACAGGGCAACCTGTTTCACTGCCTGACAAAGTTTTCTTTGTATCTGTATTTTTATCCATATATACTCTTTTCTGCCCATCAGCTTGTACTTCTCACATCAGGGTATGAGTTGCTCATTCAGTGTTAACAGCTGTCACCAAGAGCATAGAAATTGTCTTCACATTTGTGCCTTTTTGTGTGTACCCCCACTACGCTCAGAACACCTCTATACATCACTTAAAAATGAGCTGAAGGAGGATAGATTTTCAGGGGCTGTGAATTTAGTATGAGAGCTAATCCACCTAATTTTGCAAATCATTTGCAATATAACAATTTTAACACGTTGTTAAGTATTAAGGAAGGTTCTGATAGTAATTTATTAAATCTCTAGCATTATTGCCAGCAAGTCAGGTAAGTAGGAGCAAGGAGATATTTCTGTAGATGTTGGATATTATTTGTGATGTTTTCATCCTAAATCTCTGCTGTTCTTTTATTACTTTTGAAACATTTTATACAATTATTTTAAATATTTCTCATTAACAGGGTTCGAAAACGACGTCACCTATACTGCCCGGTAAGTGATGGAAAAAATGGTTTGTTTTTTTTTCAAAATACATTTTTCCTATTGAAGCAAAATTGGCCAGAACTTGGCATTTGCTCTGAGGATACCTGAGTATAATGTCAAACCGCTGGCATTGTGAAAAGTCCTGCTGCTTTTAAAGCTTCCAAGGTTTTCTGACGAAGCAAGTTCTGAGTCTAATTTTAAAATTAACATGAAGAGTTGTGTGTGCTAAATCATTCCATTGAAATGCGTATTACAATAGCAACGCTTTTGCAGCTGAATTTTAATCTTCCAATCTTATTAGAATAGAAATTGTAAAAGCTGGTGACTTCTTAAATTCCATAAAGACAGGATTAAACCTGAACTGAATTCAGCAGCGGCATTTGTATGTATTATGTATGATGCATGTATGATGTGTTATGTACCTTAAGTCTTGAGGTTTACTCTGAAAAGACTTCAATAGGAAGTGTGTTCTATCAGCTGATGCTTAGCTTTGCAGCAACCATAAGCTTTTGTCTGCCACGTAGCGTGTGCATATGCTTGAGTGGGCCTGGAAATGCTTATTAAATACTTGATGGAAGTTTTAAAATCAGTTTGTATTCAGAAATACTGCAGATTCTGTGAGTAAAGCAAAACTCAGGACCTGTCATGTCCTCCTAGGCACCTTTGCTTGGAAAGAACAGGAGGAGATGGGCTGAAGTACCAAAATTAAACTGTGAGCACTTGCTGGGAATTTAAACACCCATACTCGCTTCTAAAAAAATAAATAAAAAAAAAAATCAGTCAGGAATGTGTCATCATTCAACGTCTGCTTCACAAACAGTTCAAAACTATGATTTTTAAGAAGTGATAAATTGAGTCTTAAATCTTTATTTTTGTATGTAGTGTTTGGTGCAAGTTGTGCTCTGCAGTGAGCTGTACTTGGGAACAGTGTTTGCTCAGTACTGACAAAAGGACCATTACAGTAAGGGATGTGTTTCTGTTTTCCAGATCGCCCGGAAAGAAGCAGCAAAACACCAACTGACATTTTACCTCAGATTTCTTTTTCTGGTTCCACTGATACAAGAGGTCAAATTTCAGAATTTCCTGCAGAAATAACGGATATGGGTAATTATGATTCACTTGAAGCTGATGAGATACAGGATTAGTCAAATGGGCTATCATTTCTGTGACCGTTGTCAAAATTGTTAGAAATAATACCTGAAAAAAGCCTGCTCTGGTATGCAGGGAAGTGACAAAACGTAGCTGTGGTGCTGTATTTACCAAAAAGCACTTGCCCAGTGAGGTTTAAATAGTGAACTGTAATGATACACAAATCATTTTGATTTGTATTTCTTGTGGCCATAGTGCCTTTAGAGCACCTAACGCCACAAAGACCTTTTCTCACCCTGAGAAGAAACCTCTTCAGGAAGTCTTACCACAATCCTCCTGTCTGCTGCAACAACGCGCTCTCATGAGTGTTGGAAGAAGTATTAAATACATTTCTTTCCTTAGGTTTTGGTAATCGCTGTGGAAAGCCCAGAGGACCAAGAGAGCCACCTTCAGAATGGACATGATCCAAGAACCAATGGACATAGTATCAATAAATTATACTGGAAAACTCAAGTGCCAGTGAAGACTAGAAAAGTAGTATTCCACTCTTCTGGGGGGCACCTACCATGGAGCAGTGTAGATCTAACTACCAAATGGTACACTCGTACAATACATCCCACGCAAACCTTAAACATTGTTCGTGACAGTGGATTCCAGTATTACAACTTAACTCTTTGTTGGGGCCGTCTACCTGCCTTATTACACTTAGGAGAAGGTATTACATACAATTTATTTTGTAACTTCCAAGTATTATTGCCTTAATGTCTTTTAACCCTGTTACACGCTGCTTGTAGACACATGTTAATATAGTAATACTTTTGACAGATTGTGTTTATGGACTACTTTTTGCTAACGTTTGATTACCATGTATGCATTCTTTTGTATATGTACAGGGCAAGTCAGTATATAATTTGATAAAGTTGCAATCATAAAATATTAACAGAAGATGTAAGAAATCTCTGCATGGTCTAAATTTTTGTGTACCTTATTTGTAAATTATTTGCCCTGAAGTTTTAGAAAATAGTTTCTGGGGTTTTTTACAAAAATTGCTGGACACACACAGCCAGAATTGCAGGTTAGCAGAGATAAAGATTGTAATACATTTTGTAAATTGTAAGCAAA
The DNA here is from genome assembly GCA_013397515.1 of Upupa epops. Lineage (NCBI taxonomy): Eukaryota > Metazoa > Chordata > Aves > Bucerotiformes > Upupidae > Upupa > Upupa epops. The sequence continues at coordinate 459,102 of VZRI01007955.1, read as the reverse complement.
AGGTTATTTTTATATTATATACTGTTTAATTGTCAGACCTAATTTGTTCTGGTTCTCATCTAGTCATGGAGATTCAGTAAGTGCCTTGGAACAGCATTGAATTCTCTTAGCCTGTGTATGTTACTTCAGTGTTTTGAGTTCATCTGGAATTAGATTATCAAAAACATTTGTACGTTTCCTGCCAGTAAAAGAGAAACCATTCTACGTAATCAGCACTCCTCAGTTTTATTTTCATGTTTCATCAGTTGCAATCTTTAGGAAATTCATCTCTTACCCGTTTTCTGTGTACTAGGATTTTACAGTTTTACTATGGCGTGTTTCTATTCGGAGAAAACCAGAACACACTGGTAAAGGACTGTTTAAACACCACTGTCTTCTCTTACAAATGGTAACTACCATTTCTGTTGTGCAGCGACTGTGTATGTAAGAAAGCAACTTATATGAAGGTTCACATAGAGCCCTTGCAGCTACACTGTATCTTGGCAATATATTATGTCAAGAGTTAATCCTTATAAGGATTCCTTACTTAAACTTTTCTGTAATACAATCTTTAAATTAAAGAAAATCAAAATCTCACTATGGGTGTTTTTACTCTTAGGAAAAAAACGGTCAAGAAGCAAAGAGAAGCAGAGTGAAGGGTGGCAGTCTGGCTTACCTTATCGATCTTGTACTTGAACCAAATAGTGATCCTCAGGACTGTATTTTTAGTAACAACTTAAAAAGTTGTGGTTTGTAATAGTGCCAGAGAAATGAAGAATGTGTAGTGGAAAGAACATTTGGTTTAGGTAATGAAACTATTAATCCGAACTTTAGTCATGGAAATGTTATGTAAAATTCACTACTTTTTACCCTTAGGGCCTCTGCTAAAAAGAGAGCTAATGCCCAGGCAGCAGCCCGGTTATAACTCCCAGAAGGTGCATAACTTGCAATTACTGTCTCTGTGGATTAATCACCATGGATTTAGTATGCAAGACAGATTGCCTAGCTGGGGAGCTCTCTCAAAGACCTGTATGCACTATAAATGTGTATCTTCACTTCTTCTGGATATAGCTTTGCAGTAACTCATTGTCAAATAAACAATCCAATGGTATATGCTGTTTGGGATAACCTTTGTCAACTAGATTCCTGCTTTGTAAGCAGGTCTGACAGTTGGAATGTCTTGTGGTTGGTTTCTGTGTTCCGAGAGCAGTCTTCATCTGTGGTCTCCAAGTGCAGCATTGGCTTGTTTGTTCTTTCAGTATTTTCCTAGTATTACAGTTATTATATTTTCTAAATACGTTGCTGTTGAACAAATAATGTGGTAGATAATCACATTGAGAAAAGAAAAGGCCTTTGGGTTTTAGGTATAGTCAAATCATGGTTAAATACTCAAGTCTTGGAAGCTGACCTCTGCTACTACCATGGCTCATCTCTATTATGTAGCATATTCTAGGTTTTGCATTAAACGACAGGTGGATTTCTACTTTTTAGTAATTGAAGCACTACCAGCATTTGTCTGGGGAGAATGCCTGCTGCACTTAGATGTCATTAAACACATTTCTAACTTGAAATGTGCAGAGCAGCAAAAAAATGTCCAAGATTTATTTTGTGGGGTTTGTGTATTGAAATCATAGAATTCTCATGGCTGGAAAGGACCTCTGGGATCATCAAGTCCAGCCCTCATCCCAACATCTTCCTAACCCCTAGATCCATGGCCTCATGTATTCTAGCTACTCAGTTTTTAAATGTCTCCAGGGATGGTGACTCTACCACCTTCCTGGGCAGCCTCTTCCAATGCCCAACCATTCTCTCAGTAAAGA
>VZRI01007955.1:440919-453525 GCA_013397515.1 Upupa epops | reverse complement strand
AGCTGGAAGAGGGGAGGTTTAAACTGGAAATCAGGAGGAAGCAGGAGGAAGTTTTTCATGATGAGGGTGGTGAGACACTGGAACAGGTTGCATGGGGAGGTTATGGCTGCCCCTGGAAGTGCCAGATTGGATGGGGCTTTGAGCCCCCTGGTCTAGTGAGGGGTGTCCCTACTCATGGCAGGGGGTGTGGAACTAGATGATCTTTCAGGTCCCTTCCAACCTGAACCGTTCTGTGAATCTATAAATACTTCAGAATTTGACGAAAAAGACAAAAAATGTGTGAGTTCAAGGGAAGAAAGATGAGCTGTGAATGAGGTAAATCAGTGGGAGAAACTGGTGGAGTTAGAGGCTCCCTACAGTTAAGGGAGAGCAGAAGTTAAAAACCATTTGAGGAAACACACCTGTTTAGAGAAAGAGCCAGTAGCTCAGTGCCTCCTCACCACCACTCCCAGCTGAACTGCAAACCACAGGTCATGCTGAACTCAGAGCTGTGTCTGGGGTGTTGCAATTAATACACAAGTGTGGAAGCTCTGGCTCCTTCTTCCTCAAAGGATTATCATACTCTTTGTTGTCAACAATATGCAACCAGAGTGCAATTCTGTTACCCCGCTCATCACAGTTGTTAGCTCCCTTCGACAGGGAGCTGGAGAACATTAACTTAGTTGGCTCAGGCCAAAGTGAAGGGTAATGTGAATCAGAGTGAATAAATGTGTTATTGCTGCTGCTGCCATGGGTGTGTAGGGTAGAGGAAGCTTAAATAGAGTTGAATGATACAAATGGGTGTGAGTGCAGGCCGAGTCCTGGCAGTCAGCTCATTGCAGTGTTAGGGACTGTGCAGCCCCAGCTGCCTTTCCCCAGTTAGGGCAGCTCCTAACCATGAAGCTCTTGCTACAGCATAACCCTGACACACCGCAGCCTGGAAGAGAAAACCCAGAGAGAGAGTGTTGGACTAGAAAAGGACCAGAGACAAAAATTATCAGGAAAAGGAGAGTTTGAAGAGGAACAAGATGTGCAGGAGTTCGGACCACGTAACTTAGTGTAACTGAGCAAATAATGCAGCTGTCTACAACCACCAGTGCAGCTACTACTTTGAGTGCTTTGTCAGAGCTTGAAGTAGTGGTATCTCAGCAGTGTAAACGAGTTCCAATTGCTGCAGTTCTTCACCAAAGAAGAACCTTTCACATGGTCTCAAAGTGCTCTTCAGCTCTGAGGAACTGAAACAGCTTCCATAGGAGGTAATGCTGTGTGGACTAAGAAGCAGGGCTAAATACAAAGAATGCATTCAACTAGGACCCGGTATAACTGGGGCAGGCCACTGCCGTGCACCAACTGGCCTCCTGGAACCCTCAGTGGATCTTCTGCCTGTTAAGATAGTTAAAAATTGTGCGCTGATTAGTAACAGTAACATCGATTAGCACCCGTCTATCTGCGATGTGTCTTTTCACTCATTTCAATGCATCCACTTAATCAAAACGTGATTGTTGGCTGTTGGGCCATCAATTAGAGCTAGAAAAGGTTTGATATGATAGCATGGTATCCCAAACCCCCCTCAAGATCCATACCAAATAGTAAACTTCAACACCTCTAAGGCTCTGCGTGGCAAAAGCTTAGTATTGAATTAAATGCAATCCTGCTTGCCTCTGCTCAGAGCTCAGTCTGAACTTGTGGGGCAAACAGTCTTTCCTTGAGAAGATGTAGCTGAAAGCATCTGTTTCGATCTATTAAGTTGTTGCTGCTGTAACAGTTGATTTCTTTAACCACTTTACTCTCAGCTCTGAAAAACCCAGCGTGTCAGTATGAAGAAATTTACTGTTGAGAGCCAAGGCAAGAAATGAGTTTTGCATTTTTACTGGAATCCTGCAAAGTTACAAGAGTAACTGATGCACGTAAACAGCAGCAGGGAGCTCAGTGAGGCTGTTCATCAGCAGAGTGAAGCCTGCGTGTAAATGTTTGCAGTTCTGGGGCTCTGGTAAAGAGAGTGCTTAGCTCTGCCTTCAGCAGCATGACTGAGCTCCATGGATTTCAGCTACTGAAGTGGCAGTTCCCATCTTTCACATCTACCATTCCCACTTTGATCGACAGCATTACAGTCCTCTGTGTAAAAGATCACAGGCATGTAAGAAAATTGATCTTTTGGGTAGGTAGGGCCAAAATCCCCTGCAGAGCTTCACTGTCAAGTCAAGTCGAGAGCTGGGCTTGGTTCAAAGAGGATCCTGTTGTTCAAACGTGGAATATCAAAGCCTGCAGAGCTTTTCCACTTACTGATTCTGCTCACTCTTTGCCAGAAGATGTCTGGTGTGTGGTTCCATCTCACTGTGGACTCTCCCTGCTACATCTCTGACAATATCAAGAAAGCAGAAGAACCCCAAACAATCAGGTTTGTGAATCCAAGTGTTTTTAAATCCTTTGCTGCATTTGTTCACTTTTCATTAGCTTTCTGGTTGTTTCATTGTTTTTAACAGGGTGTGCTCATTGTTCAAGTGGGCCTAGAGAGGTTGGTTTGAAGAAGACACAAACCTTTACGAGGGAACATGCAAGTTCTCTGGTGGTCTGTTGAGGAAGTAGTGGTCTGTAGCTACTCTATTTTCAGTGGCTGCATCTCCAAAATCGTTTTGTCACTCGCTCCATACCCTTTAAAGTTAAACACTAACTTTCTAGTATCATTCACACTTCTCTTTTCTAGGTCTTCACTTTTGCATGCACTGAACACAATTATGTTGCTGTAAGTGAAGGGTGGTTGGGTTTGGCACAGTCTAATCCCACAGGTCATTCTGAATCCTGAGCACAGTTGAACCCACCAGTGAAAGGCTGGCAATTTTATTCAAAAGTAATAATGAAGCATCATTAGAGACAATTAAAAACTAAAGTAGTTATCATCATGAAGAGCAGCAAAGAACCCAGGTTCCATTCCCTATTGATAAGAGCAGTTCGTGCCACCAGGCTTTTATGAAACAACACTTGTAAGCTGTTTTTTTATAAAACTAAATTAAAAGGTCATTTTAGGTCACAAGATCTGTGGGGAGTAACTTGTGAGCCGTTTAGAAGTGAAGCAAGTTGCCTGCATAGAAAGCCTGATCCTAAATACATTCATGAAATTGCATGGGATCTGCTCGGTGTGGGGTAAAAGTGTGGCAGAGTAGGGAAGAACAAGGAGCATGTGGCTCAGGAGGAGAGCTGGGAAGAGCTGAACTGTAGCAAATAAAAGGAGGGAACTGTCTTTGCTTGTAGGTAATGAAAGGCTGAAGTGAACTAGTTAAGCAGGTTCCCAGTTGTGTAAGATCCTCAGAAGAGGTGCGGCTGGGTAACAGGAATGCAACAGAAGGAAGACATCTCTAAACAAATCGTTGGGGCTTAAGTTTCTACAAAATGTGCAGTTGTGTAGCAGTCTCTTTGATTTGTCTGACTGAGCCTTGTGAATGATTACTCCCCAGGACGGGAGAAAGATTGGTGACTGGACCTAGTAAAGACAAACCGATCCTTGAAATGTCCTGGGGCAGGTGGGAGAGGTGGAGAAATGAAGAATGACAAGTTCAAAAGGTGAAATGTCATCACATATGGGTTTTAAGACCACAAAGTAACACCCGAACACCACTGCCATGTAATGAATACATAGTTATCTCGATGTGAATTGTTATGTAATCCTCACATACAAGGAAGCAGTACAAGTCATTATCTGGATAACATAAATCAACCTTCATTATAGTTTACAGCTAGTGGGATGCCTGACAGCTCCATAAAGTGTTGCTGAGCAGCTCTTTCCCATTCTGTGCCCTCAGGCAGCAAACCAATACATGTTAAGTGATGCTGGAAAGGACACTCAAGTGGTTTTGGATTATTTAATCCACTTTTGGAAATAAATTTCAGATCCTGCAAAAATATTTCTACAGAAAAACTGCTTCCTTTAAGTTTGGATACTGTGTGTTGGTCAAAGTTCTCTTGAATTTACCCCACCATCATTTTAGCTTCTCACATTTTCTATTTAGAAAAACTGACCTCCCACTCAGGCAGCTATTCCACAATGGGGTGAGTGGCCTTGGACATCTTGATTCATGGCAGAGAGTTCTGTTCTTATAATTTAAATAAAGAAAGAACTCCGGCCTCTTCTGGAAATGAGGCACTTGCCAGCCTTCTCTGGGTGATGAAGTTTTTGCCTGCAGGAGCCAAAAAACCTCTTTCTTATAGAACTTCCAGACTAGTCTAAAAGATCCAGCTCAATTCTGTCTCTAGGAGGGGTCTGTCTTGTGCTGGAGAGACAGCTCTTTTCTGGGGCCAATCTGCAGCTCCAAGATTAAATGGAAAGTATTTTGGAAGGGACTGGGAAAATATTTTGTCACTGAACTAAATGCTTGGTGTTCTGGCAATTCAAGGCTTCTCACCACTTTCAGAGCACATGATGCTTCCTTCTAACCCATAAAACGCATAGGTGCTCTTACAGACCACATCATGTGCTCATCTGAATTTATATTTAAAATGATGAAACACACCTCTGCTTTGCCAGAGGATGGAATGTACGTAACAGATCCAGAGCAAGGACACTGGGGCGGGTGACCTCTGGTAAACTCACTGTTCCACAACACAGAAGGCTGCCTGGAGCCTTTTTTACTCTTGATGCTGTTATGTAGATGTATCAAGCAAGCACAATCAATGTTTTTTTCTTTCAGTGATTAAGATCCATTTTATGTGTGAAGGATTTTTCCATCTGTTTCTCCCTGCAGTCCTCATCCTCTTCCCCTCCCCATAATCTCCAAATGTCAGAAGTGGCCAGCATGAAGGAGCTCACTTGAAGTAGCCTCTGGGCCTGTAAATATCTACATATTTACCTGAATTTGGAGCTATCTACCACGTGCGCTCAGCATTCCTGCCTTCAAGCCACGGCAAGACTGTACAAGTAGCAAGGTAGGGTAAAACTCATGATTTCATGTGAACAGGCTTAGAGGATTGAGATTATCTCCCATGTTCAGGATGCTGATCCAAGGCTGATAGTGATGTGTTAGATTTACATTAACGTTATTCATTCATTCCTGAATGGATCACAAGGCCCCCAGGTGCCACCCGGTGCACACATTGAAGCATTCTGCACTGATTTATTATTGTAAGCATGTTCTAGTGAGAAGCAAGCACAGTATCTTCTGCTTGATCCTATCTTGCAGTCTCTGTGAAACGCATTCTTAATCCCATGGTCTAGAACCTTCAGCTGCAATTATCTTCTAGTTACATTGGCACATTTGAAAATATCCAAGGACGGGATGGCAAATGTGTTTTCACCTGCAGCAGTGTGTCTTGAATCGTTTTGCAGCAATGAAAGATTAGCTGCCTTTTCTAAGTAGCTGTTTTTATACATATACACACAACACTTACACACTGCTACTCCACAAATGAGTGCCAGTCTCCAAGACACAAGATTTTAATTTTTTAGAACTAACCGAAAAAGCTTAGACTATAAGCCTCAGGGGATAGGGGAACAAAAACCATCAGGAAATCCATTTGGATTTCAGATTTTAAAAGAAACTACACCAGCCTATTGAGAAATACCTCCTGGCTTCCACTGCAAGAAGCGCCAGAAGCAGAGGAAGCAAAGTTTGTACCAGTTGTTTCAGGGCGTTGCCTCCATTGCTTTCTAGATGAGTCTGAATTTGTCTGTCTAGCCATGCATACACTCCTTACCTGTTCCTTACCTGTTCACTCTCTGCCTTTATAAAGGTAGAATGACTCCCAGGCCCTCTGTGTCCTTGTGATTGAGAATGAACCCCACAGTCTGGGTGGGGTTCAGTCTTTCTCTTTAGCCATTGACTTGAACTCTGGCAACAATAAGGGGAATTCCTTGTTAAGGAGGAAGTATTCTTATCGGAGTTTGTGAGAGTCCATGCCTTTCCTTTCCTAGAATCACAGAACTGTTTAGGTTGGAAGGGACCTTAAAGATCATCTAGTTCAAATCCCTCTGCTGTGGGGGCTGCCCGGGGGGGTTGTGGAGTCTCCTTCTCTGGAAATGTTCAAGACCCGCCTGGATGTGTTCCTGTGTGACTTGGTCTAGGTGATCCTGCTGTGGCAGAGGGATTGGACTAGATGATCTTTCGAGGTCCCTTCCGATCCCTAAGGATTCTATGATTCTATGACAGGGACAGCTCTCAGGTTGCTCAAAGCCCCATCCAACCTATCCTTGAACACTTTCAGGGAGAGGGCATTCACAGGTTCTTTGGGCAGCCTGTTCCAGTGTTTCACCACCCTCATAGTGAGGAATTTCTTTCTTATATCTAAGTTAACTTTACCCTCTTTCAGGTATCTCTAGTCCTTTCACTTATCCTATCTTCCTGGTAAAGAGTCTCTTCCACTTTCCTGTAGCCCTCCCTGTCACCACCCTAAGGCTGCTATAACGTCTCACCAGAGCCTTCTCTTCTCCAGGCTGAACAACCCAAACTCTCACAGCTTGTCCTCACAGAAGAGGTTCTCCAGTCTCAGATCATCTTCTCTATTGCATAGTGCTTCTGCACATAGGAATTGTTATTACAGCAATTGGAATGAAAAAAGAAAGCGAAGAATGCTTTGATTTATTAAGATAAAACTGTCTGTAGCTCTGTTCTCAAGAGAAGCAATAACTGCAGAAACCCAGAATAAAGCATTCACATTCTAAACTGGTAAAGTCTGATCATATCAATCCAGCCCTAGGAAAGAGATCAAAGGTTTTATGAGACAGGGGAAGCTAACAGCAAGACATTCTCTCTGGAGTTCTGGATGTGGATGATAGAGATATGGTGGCTTTATGTCAGAATTCTGAGTTTCTCTGTAAAGCCATCATAAGTATAGATAAGATGAAGTATAAACAAGGCAGTTTCTTATGACCTAGATATATTTAGCATAAAACTTCATTTTCTTTTGTCAGCTGCTGGATTACGCTTTATTCTCCTTGGGGTACACTGACATATGAAAAGGAAAGGTGCTCCCAAGCCTCATGATGTAGTCTTTCAAATGATTCAAAGGCCAGGTTCTATGGGGTTTTGAGCAACCTGGTCTAGTAGGAGGTGACCCTGCCCACGCAGAAGGGTTGAAAGTAGATGGTTTTTAGGGTCCTTTCCAACCCAAACCAGTCTGTGTTTCCATAGTCTATAGTGATTCAATAGTCTAATTTTTTTTGAAGCTGTGAAGACAACAGCAAAGCAAATCATCTTCTCTACTTAAACAAGTCGGCTAAGAGGGACAACAGCATCCTGGGGGAATCAGAAGGGGGGTGGTTAGCAGATTGAGGGAGGTTTTTCTCCTGCTCTGCACTAGTGAGACTGCATCTGGAGTATTGTGTCCAGTTCTGGGCCCCTCAGTTCAAAGAGGACACAGAGCTGCTGGAGGATGTCCAGCATAGAGAAACAAAGATTATGAAGGAAGAACACTTCCCTCATGAGGAAAGGCCAAGGGAGCTGGTTCTTTTGAGCTTAGAGGATGAAGGGAGCCCTCATTAATGCCTACAAATATGCGAGGTGTGGGTGTCAGGATGGAGCCAGGCTCTTCTCATGGTCATCTAATGATAGGACAAGGGGCAGTGGGTGCAAGCTGGAACATAGGAGGTTCCATATAAATATTAGAAGGAACTTCTTCCCAGTGAGGGTTACTGGAGCATTGGAACAGGCTGCCCAGGGAGGTTGTGGAGTCTCCTTGTATGGAGATGTTCAAGACCCACCTGGATGTGTTCCTATGTGACTTGGTCTAGGTGATCCTGCTGTGGCAGGGGGATTGGACTAGATGATCTTTCAAGGTCCCTTCTGATCCCTAATGATTCTATGATTCTAAGATATAATTTGAAATCACATGTATTAACACTTCCCAATTTCACTTCATTGCTGTAATTGTTACTACATTTAAAAAAAAATACAGGTGCTCAGGCGTTTCACATGTGAAATGCAAGAAAAAAAGATTGCAAGACTGAAAAGCTTGCTTGACAGTAATAGGTAGCTATTGAAAAAAAAGATTAAACAGTTTACAAATATTGTAGGTACCTCTCCAAAGTGTAAATGCCCTTTTGTGGTTTTTATGGGTTTGACAAAGCAGATGAGCAGTGTAACAAAAATCATACTGTCCCCAGTTGTCTGCTCTGCCCCTCTTCCAAGCATCTCCTGAGCAGTCAGAAAAGAGACATCAGCTGCCCCTGTGAAAAAAGTCCCAGCGGTTTAGCATAAACCCAGCTTTGTCACCTGTTTGGATCAAAGGCACTGAGCTGCACATTTATGTTGCTAGGCGTGGAAATACTGTCCTTCACAAGGGACAACAGGGGTGGGAATTTTTACCATCCCTGCAGCAACGCTCGTCATGCTGTCAGCAGCTTCCAGTTATGAACTAAGTTAGACCCAACTGTCTTATTGATTTCAATTGTTTGGCTGGTAATTACAGAACAATTTGGACACGCCACTGGTTGTTCTGAAGACTGACTATGGCAAATCAGGCTTTTCTTAGATAAGTCATACTTCTATATTATGAAACACCCTGTGTAAGCATGTTCTGTACACATAAGAAGACTAGTTTTCACCTCCATTTCCAAAGGTGAATAACTACTTTTAATGAATTGTAAGAAATAATGAATGGCACTAAAAATTACATCCAGCTAATTCTGCAGACAAAACCAGCCAGAGGATGTCTAAATGTTATCAAGTGTTTTCAATTTGCTCTTGGCACAATTATTTCCATGCTTGAATTAAGAGCTGAAGAGATGCCAAACCAAGGCAGTGAGCGCATGGAGAGCAAACTGTGAAAACTATAGAGATTAAATAATATTTCTGAAAACTGCATTTCTATTTGGAGGCCTGAGTAAGGTTATGGAGGACTTTGGTGGGCAGATAAAAGCATAAAGCCCAAACTAGATAACTCAATCTTACACATAGCTGGTTACTTTAGAAGGGACATCTGAAGTTTGACGAAGTGTGGGTGAACATAATTTTGTTTTGGTTCTGTAGCTACTAAAACAAGAGAGATATTTAAAAAATATTTAGATTAATAGCCAATTATATTTCCTAATTCTTCTAATTAAAACAACAACATGCTTGTAATAAGCAGACCAATACTCTGGAAGCTTAGCCTTAATGCATGTTGGATATTGGACTTACACATGCCTGGCATGTTTACTGTTAGGGTTTTGCCTCTTTTGTGTTTTTATGGTCTTGTAAATCTCCATGGATTTCCCTAAGCACATATACAATGCTAAAGAAAAGCATATTGATATAATTTCCATCATCAATTTAAAAGCTCCTGGTAACCAGCTTAAGTTTCTCTGGGCTCTGTGTTTATGGATTCTCTACTGTGCTGGAGTCACTCTACCAGGGAATGACCCCCGCCAGAGACTCTCATAGTTCATAAATCTCTGTGAAGTCTCTGTGGGGGACTGAAGGTGTGACATGAGATACTGCTATGTTTGTCTGGAATGGTTTGGATTTTCATGGTTGTCTTGGGTTATGGAATCAAAAAGATTGTATTCTATGTTCATCTGTTGAAAGCAGTTGAGAAGCTGTGTGGTTTTGTTTTTGTAACTCCAGGGGGATGGGGGAGTGAATGCCTTGCCCAATTGTTAAAACCAGGTAGGGCAATGTTTCTTGGGGTGGGGAAGTGAATGCCCTTTGCCCCACCTGGTTTTAACAACTGGGTCAGTAATGTTCCTTAACTATCTTTTGCTGGTGGGCCATTAAGAACCATATCATCCCATTGTGAGACTCTTCACCCAGTGGGGGGAGCTGACCGTTCCCAGCTGCATAAACTGGGACTCAGGAAAACAGGGGGGCTCGCTCTCTACTGGGGCTCGCTCTCTACGGGAGTTTCCTGTCCCCGGACCCTGCGGTACCCAGCTGAAGCCGCTTCGCGTGCTTTCGGTGCTGTTTTTCTCTCCACCGCTATCCCTGCTGCTCCATGGCATCCGGCCTCTCTCTGAGACTTTCTGCCTCCCGCCCAGAGGTTCCTACTGTTTCCCGCACCGAACAGAGCTGCTGCTGCTGCTGTGGCTGCCCAGCTCTCCTTGCCGCCTCCTGCCTGCTGCGGCCCCTGTCTGCGCCCGCACCGAGGAACAGTCTCTCCACGTCCACCTCTCCTGGAGAACTGAACTGCAGCAGGTTTTACTCTGTCGGGATCCCTAGGACTTTCTTTTGAGTGGTTGTTTGGGTGTACTCTTGGGTTTTCTTAGTGTTCTTCATAAAGAATTGTTGTTCCTTTTCCCAAATCTTTTGCCTGAAGGCCTTTAAATTGAAAGAATTTGGTACCTGTCTTCCTAAACCAAGACAATGGTGTTTCTTGAGACTGAATTTTTCTGCAAGTATATATAAGAAGTAGGAAGGAAGACGTGCTGAAATTTGGTTGAAATGTTTTTGAGTATGCACTCACCACAGACACAACACAGCACTCTACTGCATCTGTGTGATGGGTGACAGAACAAGGGACAGGGACACCACCTACTCTTCATGCACAGCAGCAGGACTGCGGGATCTGACACACACGGAGTTGGCTTCTGATTGTCAAGAGCTCTATAATTTCCCTTGCTGACAAACAGGTATGAGAGATCAGCAGCAAACCTCCAAACATTAGTCATGTTGCTTTCCAGCAAGGAAGAACTATACCTAAAATGGGACAGTCATCTTGCTTATGTTCAATTTTCTAAAATATTTACTAATTAAAACATAGGTTATGCTTACAGACATGATATGCTACTTCAAAAAGCACAGGAAAAAAGTTGACGGAGGTTTAGTAGTGTATTGTCAGCTGTCAGAGTTTGCTGCACATTACTTAGTTAACATTATAGCCTTTGCATCTAGTTCTGGGCTGTGATTCCACCTCACTCTCATTTTATCTTTGCATCTATCTTCACATTAACATGGTGTGTTAGGGTTCAATGCATTATTTTATACACCCAGCAGGTCAAATAAGAGCTTCAGAAAGATGAAATTTTGTCTTATTAATGACATTAAGTGCACATTTAAAAATATGCAGCTATATATTTATAAAAAAATTGTATATTTATTTATATATATATAGTATCTAAGTAGCTCAAGAAAACCTCACTGAACCTACTGCATGGGGTCAAGTGATTCTGTGCTCTTAGGTGACTTGGGCACTTCAGAGAGGTGGTTGTTAAGTTCCTTAGTCCAAAACCCCACTCTAGTTCAAGATCAAAGTCCCCTGCAAATGCCGTTCTGCTGGTTTTTAAAGTCCCCAAAAATAAGAGTGTGAAAACACAGTTGTGGCTTATCTGAAGCACAAGTTTATTGAATGAACTTGATTGGTTTGGTATCAATAGCAGTCTTTTCACTTTAGAGGTAGTAAATTGTTTTTTTTCTCACAAACTGATACAAATAATTAACTTAGGGCGCCAAAGATGAGTTTTGTACTCATAGGCCTATTCTAGTTTAGACTTGTACCTGGGTTTTGAGTCTGAGGCCCAATGTTAGGTGCCTGCTGTGTAAAGATGTGCAAAAATGTTATTCCTATGCTTCGATGCAAATGTCATTTTCCCCATCATGCCCAGAAATATGGAGGATATACTCTTGCCCTAATTAAACTTCTATTATTGACGAAAAGCCATTTAAGTTGGTTGGATATAGGAAAATGTACTCTTCATTGCTGCTGAGATGACTGCTGTAGCCTGGTTTACAATTTGCAGAAAATGAAATGAAGGAGATAGCAAGAGTGACAGGAACAAGCTTATTTTGAGCCTTTATCACTTGCAGCTCAAATGAAAATGGTTTGTATAGAAAAAAAATGTAATCTCAGAACCTTGTTTGCCTTGATATACAAGACTGCACAGAACAATCTGATTCGGCAGCAGTCTGACAGATAAAAGTTGAATGTGGCAGCTATTCTGTTCTTCCCACTGTGACAAGGAGACTTGCAGATATATGTGACCTGAGTAGTAGACAGGCAATGCAAACACTCCAGGAAATCAAAGGCTCACCTTCTGTTTATTTCTGTGACCGCTTCCTGCTTACACTAGGTCTTTGGAGAATTTCAGTCTGTACTTAACAGCGGCTCCAGCATGCCATAAAGGCATGGTTCCTGTCCATGACAATAAACCCTGTGTTACAGGTCATGCTGCCTTTTCCTTTGGAGGAAGCAGCAGTGCAATTTCTTTACCGAAGCACAGTGGCTGGGTGTCACCTGATGGGATTGATAACTGTTGAGTGTGACAGCATCTCGCACATCAGCAAACCTTGCCAGCATTCATCCCCTTCCTCTCACCAGGCCCACAAGCCCTTCTAGGCCCTAAGCTGACTCCCCCGATGGTTTGGGAGAGCGTGGGCAATTCTGGTCCTGGGAAAGGCGCTATCCCAAATTATTTTTCATAGAACGGTTTAGGTTGGAAGGAACTTTTAAGATCATCTAGTTCCAGCGCCCCTGCCCTCTCACTAAACCTCGTTGCTACAAGCCCCATCCAGCCCGGCCTGGCGCCATCTCCGGCATTTCTAACCAAACATCTTGCCGACGAAACAGCCCGCGGGGCCGCGGGACCATCGTCAGCGACCAGTGCCAGGAAGCAGCAATTTTCAACCCAAAATCTGAAAAATTAAAACCAGCTCCCGCCCCGCTGCTGCCTCCAGGACGCACTACAGCGCGACCATCCGCAACCCGGCCAAGCTATCCCCAGATGCGCGG
>VZRI01007955.1:405195-440801 GCA_013397515.1 Upupa epops | reverse complement strand
ACCCTGTTCCGACTGCGCAGTCTGCTGAGCCAGCCCGCCCCCAATCCCTTGAGAACCCGCCCCCACTTCGCCTTGCGATTGGCGAAACCTGCTGTCACTCCGGAGCCTCCTCTGCCCATTGGGTGAGGTGAGAGCGCCCCCCTCTCGCCCCTCCCGGCTCCGTCGGTTGAGGCGAGCCGAGAGTAAATAGAAGCAGGAGCCCAAAATGGCGGAGCCACCGAGTCCTGGTCGTGGCGCCCCGTCGCCCGAGCCCGAGCCCTTCGGCGCTAGGCCGGGCTCGGACGCGAAGGTTTCCCGTGGATCCCAGCCAGCCGCCAAGAAGCTGAAGGGAGCCGATGAGCGAGGCCTGAAGGGCACAAAGCGTGTCAACGGTGAGGGGGGCGGCGGTGGCGGGCGGCAGGCGCTGACGCTGCCCGCAGTCGTGCCGAGTTACAGCAGCCCCGCGGCGTGGGGCTTCCCTGCGCTCCCCTCCGGCAGCGCGGGAGGATTCGCGTTCCCGGCTCCGCTGCCCCGGAAGCTGCTGCCTCCTGCCGTGCTGCTACCGTCCTCCGCCTCCCCCACCGCTGCCCACCAGCAGCACCAGCACCGCCACCACCGGCACCGCCTGACGCTGCCCAGCGAGGCGGGCGGCTGCGGGGCAGGCGGCGGGAGCGCCAAGACGAAGAAGCCCAAGGAGAAGCGGGACAAGGAGAGGAGGAAGCACGGGGCCCTGCCCGCAGTTGCAGCGGTGGGAGATGGCGGCGGGGCCCTAAGCGCGGTCGGTCGGGAGGAGAACGGCGAGGTGAAGCTGCTGCTGCCGAAAGGTGAGGGGCGGGTGCTGATGGAATCGTTTGGTCCCCACAGTCGCACAGGGTGGGAGAGCTGCAGGGAGCGGTGTCGCGTGCTTGTGTGGTCCGGGCAGGGGCAGTAGCCCGGGGTGGGCACGGCCTGTATGTAAAGGCGTCCGTGAGAGAGCGGGAAGTAGTTGCGATGCTCGAACCGAGCCGTTAGAATGGCCGACTGCTCCGCCCCGGCATGGGGGTGTCTCACCTGTCCGCACCCCGCTCCCTGTGGTGCCGGGCAGAGCTGGGTGTGTGGGCTGCGGGCTGGACCCTACCGGGAGACTGCTGCCGTTGGGTTGAGTTTGTGGAGGAGACAGCGGTGGCTTAGCGTGCCGTCAATCCTGTCAAAAAAGGGGGTGTGGAATTAGCGATGGCGTCAGCTGGAAGCTGCCAGAGGCCTGAGGTTTTCTTACCTATTAGGGAAATAAGAGTGGCTAGTAATTAACTAGAGATGTGCGCACAAAACTGAAGTCCTGTTGTTGTGGAGGGGAAAACACCACGCTGCAGCCCTCACTCCCAATTTAAAATTAAATCCTGAATGATCTCGGTCATGAGGCTTTTAATTTGTACAAGGTAAGTCATAGGGAGTCTCCAGTTAAAATTTAGGTACGTATAGTTTAGAAATCTCGCGTAGTTGCTACTTCAGGTTTGCTTTATTTCCTGGGAGTCTCTGGGCTGCTACCTTCCAAGAAATGCTTGAAGCTTTCAGGAGAAGAGGAGTTTATTAATGGGGCTGGACAATAGTGTCCATATGAGGAAAGTCAATATACTAGCCTAGATTCTCACTTCGATTCTGCTGTGCTTATCAACAGTAGATTTTTAGGAAGTAAAGACAGTACATGAATATATGAAAACATTATACAGGTAGGCTTTTAACGCTGGTGTATGTTTTCAGAGTCTCCAGTGACCTTAAACCATTTTACATTGAAATATGAAGGACTAAAACCACACTGCTTCCTGTAAAACCATAACAATTATCTAGATAAAAAAGCTTGCTTTTTTCAAAAGAAAGATAAATTATAGGTGCTGTATAGTTCTAGGTCACTTTGGTTGTCATTGGGATCTATATCCTAACAGCAATTATCCCTGAGCCAGTCTTGTGGAGAGCAATTTTTGATGTTAGTATGCCTTTTTGTCTGCTGATTACATTGTCTGGCTTGCACATTTCCATGGATTCCGCAAGTATTTCAGCCATAGATTCAGTCAGTTTTGAGTATTTTTTTAAAATTAATTATTCTCTTTGGTCAGGACAATAAGCATGTCATTTTTTCTTGAGATATCAGTTGCCAGTGTATGAGTGGTCTTTCAAGTATGTAATTTCAGTGCTTTCATTTATCGTAGTTTTTTTCATGTTCCTGTTTAAAAGGTGACTTAAGAAAAATCTTCAGGAAATGATACTCAGATGTTTGCTGTTGGTGGAGCCTCCTTGTCTTCAAGGATATCTCCAAAGAAACTGACCTGGTATCTTTCTAGGAAAGCTGTGAAAATAATAATCTATATGCTCAGACCATCATAGTGTTCTCCCAGTGTTACAAAATCATGCTAATAGATTTTATGAGAACAATATTACAATAAGAGAATTAAATGTTTTTTGCACTTTAGTATCATCATTTATTTTTCCAATGGTGTCAGCTGAGTAGTTGTTAATTGAACTTCCCAGGAAAGAGTGATGAAATTTTCTCAGAACTTCTATACTGACAGGCACAAGTACTTGGTTTTTAGTTGCTGTTTGCTCAGAGCAGACCTTTTCATCTTTTTTTTTTTTTTTTTTGCATACGTAAATACAGGCAGAAGATAACATTTTCCAAGTTTGGCAGCTTTGTTTAGAGGATGTGATTTCTATAGCTAAAATTTGGTGGTGTAGCTTCCTGTATAAAAGAAAAACTTTATTTTCATTGAACCATGTCTTTTTTTTGCAGAGGAGGCTACAAGAAAGTGGGATGTAACGGGTCTTATAGAGATGTAGCCTTTTAATGTGGTTCTGTATTAAACTGTAGATAGAAGAACAGGTCTGTGAACAGAATGTAAAAGAGGGAGGGAATAGCGTGCAAAAGGTTTGTAAGAGGAAGCCAGATTGTGTTTTATGGCAAAAGAGATAAACATAAGTGTTCTAAGAAAAAGCAAGGAATGCTGGAGGCTAGGCTAGGAAGAGAGTGAAAAATGTAGGCAGCCTATGGGTATGGTATCAAGGGTATTAGAGGCTTTTTCTATTATTTGCAGGCACAAGGTAAGTAAGGAGAAAGTAAAAATAAAAAATATATCCCTTTAGGTGAAACAAATTTGTAGAAGCTGTCATATGTGCAGCTAGTAATACTTCACAAAAATCAACCTAATGTAGGCAAATCCAGTCTCCTTTTCCTGGAGTCTGCAACCTTTTGCTTTTGAAGATTTGGGAAATGAATAGTGAAATGGAACTGACAGTATGGATTGTTTTTCTCTCATAGCACTCAGACTATAAGTGCTGCACCTGCCAGAATGAAAATTTGGCTCATGGGGAGTCTAGAGATGCAGAAGTTCTTTTGAGTTCTTAAAGGGGATGTATAAGAAAGATAGAAAAAATCTTTTTATCCAGGCCTGTTGTGACTGGATGAGGGATGATGGTTTTAGACTAAAAGAGAGGAGATTTAGACTAGATATAAGGAAGACAGTTTTTCAAGGAGAGTGTTTGAAAATTGGAAGGGGTTGCCCAGAGAGGTGGTAGACACCCCATTTGTGGAAACATTTGAGGTGAGGCTGTGCTCTGAGCAACCAAATCTAGTAGGAGATGTCCCTCCCCATTGCAGGGTGGGTTGGACCAGATAACCTTTGAAGGTCCCTTCCAGCTCAGATCTTTCTATGTAACTCTGTAAAAGAGTAAAATTACCAAAAGATGATAAGCGAGTGGAATGGGTGAGATCTCATTGTTTTGAGGCTCTTGAAGATGGGATCATGCCATCTTCCTCCTCGCAGCCCAAGTGGAGGTGTATTGTATGCAGGATGTAGTTGCCAGTTGTGTTGACATTGGTGTCATTGAATGGGGAGGAGTTGTGTGTCTTGATACATAAGCCGTGTGCATGCTGTGCTACATACAGCAGTTGTGGCACTATGAAAACAAGCTTTATCCTGGTGCGAGAGACGAAGATCCTGCACAGATCTTAGTACTGGAGAAAATGAATGAAGCTGTGGGCATCAGAGAGAATAACGGTGAGATTCATCTCATGGGGTGCAGTGATGTGAAGTGAATGACTGTGAGATTTGGACTTTGAAAACTGTCATCACCTTAGCAATTCTAGTTTAGTCTTAGTCTTTAATTAAACATAATAATTAAAGTAGTGATGATAATGATGGATACTGACACTGAGAAGGAAATTGCAACAAGATTTTTTTTCACGTACCGTTCAAGAAAGGACTATAGGAGCTGATGCTTGTCCTTTGCAGTAGTGATTGCCAGGTAACAGAGCCCTAGATTGGATGCATCTGTCTTTCCTAAGTGATAGAAATATGTTAATTATAGCCAGAATAGATGGTGTGCTTAAAGCTCTTTACAATTTTTGTGTTTTCTTTCTTGGACAAGTTTCATTTACAGGTACCTCTGGACTTCTATTGATTGCAAAGACCTTTAACTTGAGGAGTCATAACCAGATATTCTGGTTCAGTTTAAACAACTGGAGTTAAGGCAATGCTCCTGAGAATCTGAGTGTAGCTTGCAGAGAGCCATGAAGAATATTGGCTATATGTATGATGCATCCTGCAGATACAATGTTCAGGCTGTTTAAGTTTAAATTTCACTTGTTGAATACATTTCAGTAGGGGAATAAGAACTTATATAGCTATTTTTGTTTTCCAACATACTCACAAAAAGTTTTAAGTGATTGCTGTGTAATTGTATGACTGTACTGATTCAGTTTAGTTGACTATGAACTCCTATAGCAAATAATCAGTATTGTTTTCTCAATGCTGCAAAGCTCAGCTCTGCCTCTCCCTGTTTCATCAGATCAGTCCTGCATGGATTTGTTGTTTTTTTTTGTTTTGGTGTGCTGACTTGCTGCAAGGTGTGATAAGCCATCTTTTCTGATTTTCTTGTCATTTATGTGTATGGTTTCCACTTCCCTCTTTGATTTTTTTTTTTTCTTCAATGATCCTTTTGCTGATGAGATTCCTCTAGTGTGCAAGCAATTACAAAAAACCGGTCTGGTACTTGTGAGTTGCAAGTAGGAGTTTCTTGAACGAGCAAGAAAGCTGAACATGGAGCTGTAGTTCTTACTGTTACTTCTAGGGGTTTTTTTCTTCTTTTTTCCTTCTTCTGTCTTTGAAAGACCGATTAGATTTCAGGTGGGCGTTTACTAGTGAACCTTCTGTTAACTTTGCTTTGGATTGTGTGACACTTGAGGATTTAAGCTTTCCAAATACTGGACTTTTCAGGCTTGCAAAGTTTGGATTCCATCTGGTAGGATACTCATGTCATAGTTTGACTTCCTGAAACAGGTTGGAGAAAGTTTTATATATTCTTTTCCTCCTTAGAGCTGGGACCACGGATCTTATTAGTTAGGTTAGCCTTTCCTCCATTTACTTCCATTTCCTTCGCTTTTTTTCTACTGTGCGGCTTGATTCATTTTCCCCTCCCCCTTCCCTGCCAAGCTCTTTACATTCAGCAGTCGTTTTCATACTTGTGACTCCTCTTGATCACTCTCATTTGAATTCTTTGTTTCTATTTAGAAACAGGACTGTAATCATCAATGTCTAGAAAGTGTTTCAGGTGTGGTATACAAGAGGAAGAAGGTCATGTCAAGTTTCTTCGGTGGTTTGAGGTTTATATACAGTTTACCTTTAACAGTTGATAGTGCTATTAACATAAGCATGTAGTGTTGAGCAGAATTTGAAGCAGCGTGTCTTTCCCTGGAGGGACTTTATCCCCTTTTAGTTTCTGTGAAATAACAGTGAGGTTACTTGTCAGAACAAAAGCTTAACTCTCTAAGCTGGAGAAAAAACAAAGCCTCTCCTATACCCTAAAATCCAGTTCTGTATGTAAGTTACATGGCAGAAACGTACTCTGCCTGTTGACTGATATATGCCTATTCTTAATGGAAACAAGATCAGTAGGCTGACACTTGTAGAGGCCTTGTCTGTAGCTGTCATGTCCTCCACTGCTGATTTCTGATCTAACTCCCCAGTGCTTGAGCTTAAACTGAACTTGTTCAGTTCTGCACGTAGGCTGTCTCTTTTAGAAGTGCAAAGATTAGAGGAATTGTAAAGATTAGATTTTAATTTCCTGGAAGTGTTTTGATTCTGAAAGGTGTCTGTCTTCCTTACTATTTGCTGGAAGGCTTTGGGGAGGTGTTACCGCTTGTAAAGGGGGCTTATTTAGTTGTATCTTGGATTTTAATCTTTAATTACTGAAAGAGATTAGTGCCAAATATCATGGTTATCAGAATGAGAAGGATGTTGATGATTTTGGTTGGGTTTTTTGGGGAGGGAGGGCATGTCTCAGAAGTAGTGTATTGTGTTTTTCATGTCAGGAAGCCTGTTCTCCAGTGTACCTTGTATGACCTTAATAAGAGAGCAGGTGTCAAAACCGTAAACACAGTGGTGTTAAATGTATTCTGTGTATTTGCATAACCAGATAAGCGCAGCTTCTTGAGGTTTTATTTTATGGTTATTAGTATCAAAGGGGAGTGCTGATGGAAGGAATGGTGACTGGCTTTCTTGTACTTCCCTTCTCCTCCCCTTTCCCTTCAGTTACAATACTGTTGATGTTAGCCGTATTGATGATGTCTGGTAGCAGTAGTTTGTAAATATTTTGCCTGATGTGCAGCAACAACCCTTAAAGGGTGGAGAGGGAGATTACTTTGAACATAATCTATGACTGACTACCATCTGGAAAATAGATGCAAAGCAGATGCATCTTTTGGCATCTGAGGAGGTTGTAAAGCTCAATTGTCTCTTCAGTGCTGAAAGGAGCTTGTTTGTGCTTCTGCATCAGCTTTAAGGTGTGAATATATCAATGTGATAGTGACCACATTGTGCCTAATCCACCACAGAGCGTTTCCCACTTGTGCTGTTCTCTGCTGCTAGAGCTTTCAAGTGTCTCATATGCATAAAAGATATTATATTTCTGAAATCTGAATGGTTTGTGAATGTTTGTTTGTTTACTACTTAGGAAATCCCTGTAATTATTGTAAGAAAGTTATTTAGCAAGTTAAGAAATGGGGAAGTATTTCCCATAGTCTTTAGTTGTAAATGACTGTTTAACTTAGAAATGGAAAGTGTGCTGTTATTTATTTATGTGCTTAACCTCACATTAAAAAAAAAAAAAGCTTTGGGATTTGATGAGGAAGTATGCATGTCACTCTGAATTAATTCTGTTAATCATGTTGATTAACTGAAATGGGAAAACATTCCTCAGATGTTATTTAGGAAGGTGAAGTGGAATGCTTCATAATGGAAATTAATCTTGCCATGTCTGTATGTAGCAGTTTTACTGCTGTTGCTGAATTGCATTCATAGCTGATTTTATAATATTAAAACCAGTGAATATAAGCTTTGTAGTGGCACTCATATTGTGAACTTGAATGATACATGAAGAAATCTCATCATTCCTTGGGTGTTGAATCTCCTTCAAGCAGGGATGCTTTTTCCTATGGAACTTGTTATTTTGAAAAGCACACTTTTGACATTGGCATATTTCTTAGGGAGGGTGTATTGGGTTTGCATAACTTTAATCAGGATTTTTCACTATTAGATTTTTTTTTTTAATGTAAAGAGACCTGATAACATTTGCTCTTTGGAGCTAGTCCATAAAATGAATCAAGTGAACAGTAAGATAATGTTTTGAGGGCCATTAACTACTTGGGTTGTCAGTTGCCACAAGGAAGCTCTTGCAGCAGTAGTAAGCATTGGGCTAAGGATAATCAGTTTTCTGTGAAATGTAGTGAGTGAAAACAGACATCAGTCTTCCAGCTGTGCTCTGGACAAATGGAGAGCTAGTGCATTGTGTAGGGTTTTGGATGCTGTTTTAAGATTCAGGACTTTGGGATGAGTGATGTTCTGATCAAACAGTGTTACTTTAAATTTTCAGTAGAAGAATTGTTGTTTTCCCAGAGGGACTCCTTTTGTTCCCTTGTTTGTTGGTATTTTACATAACTATTATGGTGGTTTTTTTCTGTCACTTCAGATGTGATTTGTGGCATCATGATTAACGTTTTTACCGTTGGAAAAATCAGGATACTAACTTAAAAGATGCAGTATTTTTTTTGTCTTCAAAGTAGAGCAGACAACAGGATTGGTTTTTTTTGCCTGATTGGACCTAATAATAAGAAACAAATCGCCCACAAAGAAGCCCCCAACAGATGACATTAGACAAATCCTTATATTCTATACTTGACTAATCTCTTGATTATCCCTTACCAGAACAACTTTGTTAAAAGAGAGAACAAATAGTACAGTTTCCATAAAGCATAAACTTCTATTGCTGGAAAGCTGTTTCTTAATATCTACTAAGATGGAAAAAGAGCTACAGAGATGTAAATATGCTTAGATTGCTTTTCATAAAATTACTGTGTAATGGTAAATCTTGAAAGATCATTTTAAAAGCTTCTGTGGTTTCTTGCAGAACACAAGTTGTTCCTGTTTTTTTTAATGAACCTTTCAGTATTTAACTTTTGTCATCCCCGTCCCCAAAAAACTGAACCCCAAATAACTAAAGCCAAACAAACCCCACACCAAAACAAAATACCCACCACCATGTGTGAAAATGTTCTGTTAATGGGCCACAGCTAATTGGTAAGCTGTTCCTGTGACTAACTTGTGGCTTTTGTTTACAAAAAAGCAAAAAGGAACTGCAATATGATCGTTTAGGGACTAGGGATGTCAGACTTCAGCTTCTAGTAAAAATGTTGAGTTATTTTTAGAATGAACATCTTTTGAGTCAATTTGTCTATTCATTTTCCTTTGAAACTACAATAATTTTCTTATTAGCATGTTAAACTTGAATTTGTTCGTTGTCTTTCTGAAGCCACAGTTTTTCATCATTGTGGAAGTTGAAACAATTCCACTGGCAATCAGTGTTGTGACATATGGAGGTAATAGCTGTTGGTACTTGATGTTCTCTTGATGTGTGATCACTGACCATTTGTGCTAGATTATTTCCCTGGGGACTCTTTTCATCTTGTTCCCTCAGCAGCTCAGGGCAGCCGCTCAAACCTCTTTTTAAAAAAAATTATTTTAAAAATTTTAATTTGTGAAAGCTAATCGCAGGATAGACTGGACATGGAAATCTCGCTACCTTAACCTTGAAATACTGTTGCTCTACAAATGAATTGGAGACATATGGTTTTGTATCAGCAGTGATTGCTGCTAGTAAACCTCAAAAAAGCTGTTCAAGAACGTTCAAAGCTTTTTTGTTTCATAGAACAACTTTTGTCTTGTTTTTCATGTACCAGCCTCACTTACTGGCTGTTATTTTACAACATGTAGATTATTAATTAAAATGAAATCTGGACTGAAATTAGGCATGGTTGGAGAGGATTAATACCCAACACTAAAGACTCCTCTGAGATACTGGTTTGTGGCTTTTGCCAGTCATAGAGAGCTGTAGCCTGTATTGCAGTGTTATCAGCTTTATTGGGCAGCATCATATATGGTGGCAGCAGTTGGAGACTACTTGGAGAATTGCTCTTCATTTTTAGATATTAAAACAGGCCTATGCATAAATCATGTTTGTTTACTGTAATGAGTATTGGCTGCTTCTAAATTTGCCGACTTTGCAGAGCTGGTGTAGCTAAGTTGCAAAAGATTGTGCTAAACTCAGTCGTAAAGTACTTCAATTAATTTTTTTATCTCTGCATCCCACTGAAAGCTGTGAAATGAAAGGTCTATCGCTGAGGCAAATAATCTGCAGAATTTTGTTTGACAGTTGCATAAGTTATGCCTACCAGAGTAGGACATACTCATTTTTACTTTGAAAACATTTGAGTGGAATGCTAATAAACTTTGACACAGATGTTTACAGATTATGTTTTGGTTTTGTTTCAATGTTTAAGCTTGCTTTTTTACGGAGAACTTTACCATCTATTGCTTGTCTACTTCGTGGGCTTAGAGGGCGGAAGCCTGATAATTAATACAATTAAATTTGATTTCTCAATTGTTCTTTACTCACCCAAGGCTGTATACTGGTTCTGTCACAGTACAGTGATTTATGAAAGGGAAGTAGTTATTTCAAATATTCATCGGTTTCAATGGTTTCGTGTATGAGTGACTTGTAGCTGTTGTTCCAGGAGGTCACAAGACACTATGACTTTTAGTCTGGAACTTTTCACCATTGACTCTAATTGCTTTCTACATTTGAAAGTGAACTACTGACTCTTTTGAAGCTTTCAGCTTGTTCTCCAACATTCATTAGGGCCTGCTTCTGACAAAACTGGAAGGCTCATTGGCCTGTGATGTTATTCATGAGTCTGCAATAAAGATTTCTTTCGGTCTCTTTTGTCCTCTTTCAACAAGGCTCAGCAATTGTTTTTCCTTGCTTGCAAGTGATAGCAGAAGTGGAGTGTGCCTTTTAACAGTATGCAAATGTAGAGATAAAATGTAGGCCTTGCCATGATAATTGTAATCCTGGCCGATTTGAATATTCAGTGCTGTTTACAAATCAATGTGCTTGCTGAGTGTCTGCTTTCAGAGTGTTATCTAAACTGCAGTTGTGTTAGTTATTTCATACTTCATACTCCTGTTGCAGAGGTTTTACAATTTGGTGATTTTTTTTTTTTCTTTTTTTCTTTTGGGGAAGGAACTAGATGGGGAGGAAGATTGGTGTCTGCTTAACCTATTCCTAGAAAGTACAGGTTTGTGTTGCTTAGGAAAACTTGTTTGGATTCTATGGTCTTCTGCAGATGAATCTGCTTTGTCCTTCATTCTCACTGTAATATTAAAAAGTTTTTCCTGGGCGTGATTGCTTCAGTCATTTCTAAGTCTTACAGATGTGTTTAGGAACAGCTACCTTATAACTTACTCTTGTACCAGCATAATTTCTGTTCTCTCGCAACTGCTCATCTTGATCTGTAGGTAAATAACAGATGTTTATCAATTTTCGTCTCTTGGTTTTTATTTTCTTTCTTGGGCCATGTCCAAGAGACATTCTTAATTCTGGTAACTGACAGGGTTGAAGTCCTGTAGCTGTACTAGGAAGATTCCTAAAATGAAAGGTATGAATGCTGGGGAGTCAGTTATGGGATTCATTTATGTGGATTACTGTCAGTGCTTTGCTTCATAGTTTGATTTTGGGGTAGTCTGTGTTGTCTTCTAGAATTGAAGGCTTTCATAATTTTGGTTCTGATAAATGTTTCAAATTTGTTACTGAAAATACTTATTTGTATGTTGAGAATGAGGAAAAGTAATTTGATTCCTCTTCCATGTGGGGTTTATAATGTAAGTATCATAAATAAAACATCAAGATTGTCTCTCAGCTGCATTATTGAGAAAGCATTCAGAAGCATACCATTATGTAGAAGCTTGAAATTGGATTTCCTCTTTCCCTGTGGAGGTGAAAAAAACCCAGTAAGCTGTTGGAGCAGGTATTTGGCTTCAGGCCAAGAAATGAGGTGCTGGCTCTACTGCATCTAACTAAGGCTGGTAAGATCTGACTTCTCTAAATCCTTGGCCTCAAAATTAAGTCTGAACTCGGCTAGAAAAGGTTACCCCTTGAAATTATGAATTCCTCTTGGTCTACAATTTTTCATGTTGAAAGCATGCCTAAGGGCTTTACTTTTATATGAAAAAGGTTTAAAAACCTGGGGTGACTTGACAAGAATGTAAATAACTAATGAGTGCTCAGTTAAGTTGTTTCTGATTGTTCTGATTCCCTTACTTGAGGGAAGCATCACTGTACTATATATGCTGTGTAAATGCAGCATATTTCATGCATTTGTATTCCTTGTGTCTCGGGACTGTTAACTGTTAGTGTAGCCTGTGAACTTAATGTGCAAGATTTTGCAGCTGAGAAAACGAGTGTCTTCACTCTAAGCTACTTGCAAAAACATATATGTTCAGACTAAGTGAAGAGAATTGAGGTTTCTAGTGTCTATGCACAGCCAGGAAAGCACAAACCATACTCTTCTGTCCCATTTCTTATATAACATGTGCAATTTGAATTTCAAGAAATAAAAGCTGAGGACAGATGCACCAAAAATTGTTAACTGTATATGCAAGAACCCAGTGTGTTAACTGTACAGTTCTAACTTAAGCTTATTTAACTCAGACAAGTTTTGTTTATGTGGGATTATGCAACAGATCAATATTAGCTTTTCATATTACAAGTACTGGGATTTCCTTGTAACTCCTTTTATCCTCTTAGTTGAGCTTACATAAGAGTAATATGAAACATGCATGTAACAGTAGTTTTCTGTGCCTACTTAATTGTAAAATGTTTGTATTTCAGCTCAAATCAAAGACAAAGTTAAAGAAAGGGAAAAGAAGCAAAAAGAGAAGAAGAAGCACAAATTGCTGAACGAAATCAAGAAAGAAAATGGAGAGGTCAAATTACTGCAGAAAGGTAAGTTCTATGTAGTGTTGTTTTTATTCTAGTGGTTTAAACTCGTTGTGATTTGATACTTTTAATGCTGTGTTTTTTGTGAAATGCCATTTTTCCTGATTAATTGTCATGAGAGGTGACCAAAACAATTGACATTACTACTACTGCAGAAGCATACTATAAATGATTTCTTCAAAGATGATACCTATATCTTTTCTGCAGATGCTGAAGTATGGGGGACTTTGTTCTCGGAGTCATAGACAAAACAGTGACCAGTAGGTACTTGAGAGAGATAGCAGCTCACTGTGTTCTCAGTGATTAAGCATAGTTTTGCAGATAGATTGGCAGAGCTCTGGGGGGTCTGCTTGCAGCAGAATGCTGATCTCTCCAGCCAGATGCAGGTCTCCCCATTACCCTGCTCACATTCTCTTCTTTGCTTACAATTATTTGAACCATCTGGCTTGTTGTGTAATCAAAGTCTGACACCTGGGTTTAAAAGGGATTTTTTATTTCCGTTTGTACCATTTAATTCATGTCCTGTCACCAGATACCTTGGAGTAGTTCTGCATCAGGGGAAGACCAATACATGCCATGGTGCATACTGTGGGCTGATCAGCTGGAAAACAGCTTTGTTGAGTAGGACATTGGGACACTGGCAGATGGGAAGTGCACCTTCATGCAAAAAACATCCTTCTCACCAAAAACAAAGCCAGCCTGGTGACAGTGCACCATCCTAATCCTGTCCAGGAGGATGCGGGCCTGCTTTCCCAAAGGCACACTGTTGGCTTGTGGTCAACCTGACATCTCCCAGGGCTGCCCAAGTCCTTATCTCTTGAGCTTCTGTCCAGTCATTTGTGTCTCAGCCTTTGCTGGGTTATTCTTCCCAGGTTCAGGGTTTTGCACATTCTGTCTTTTATGAATTGATCCATTTCTGCAGCTTCTGGAGGTCCTTTTGCCAGAAGTACAACCCAGTGGTGCCTCTGCCACACTTCTCAGTGTTGTCACCTGCAAACTTGGCAGTGGTGTGCTTTTTGTCCCTTGATCCAGGGCATCAGTGGAAGTGTTTAACAGAGGGTATCTTGGTCTTGTTACTCCAGCAGTAACTGTCCTCCAGATGGAATTGGTGCTGCTGGCCACAGTGCTATGAGCCAGTTCTTGATTCACCCCACTTTTCATTTACCCTGTATCAGGTTTTTTTTTCTGTGACGTTGCTTTTTCAAGTAGAGCAAATAGTTTTACTTTGGTATTGTCAGTGACTATTTTCTTATCTGCTACAGGATTTCATTTGCAAATAAAATGTTGACCTCCCTACCAAATAGTGTCTTAAAAATGTTCATACAGGGTCAGAGGTGTAGAACACTGTAATTACTGCATCACTCTGAGCACACTCCCAGGTAACTATATTAGCAATTCTGATAGCTTGAGGTTTGCATGGATCAGATCCCAAGGTATCCACTTAAACCTTTGAAGTGTGTAAGTTGGTGACTTCCTGTGAAAAGAGCAGATGTGGTTTGTCTTTGCTGAATGTGAAGGGAAGCTGGTGGTTGAGATACTGGGCTACATTTGACTGCTTCAACAGTGAAGTTCTTCAGGTTTTGTTTGCTTGCAAGTCCTCTTTTTTTATCTTGTGTCCTTTTTCAGTTGCCACTCAGGGGATGTTGGCAGGAAATGTTTAGGCTGTGCTTGGTTCGCCAGTTTCCTGCAAAACTGGCTCCTGTTCAGGAAAAGAAGGGAGTGTGTCAGGAGACCAGTTACTATGAGCAGACAGATCCTCTGCACGGAGCTTGTATCCTGTTTAGAACAGCAGCTCTGGGTGTTTTCTATAGGCCTCCAAATATCTAACTGGGTGTGTTTGCATGTGCTTTGAAGTTCGTGTAACATTTCCTGATTGCTTGTGCTGATGTAGCTCTATATGCTGAAGATGAGGGCAGGAGAACAAAAGCAAAAGTGCTATAGGATGCAGCTTCTTGCTCCAGCAGTCAGTTTCTCTGACCTTCTCAAACATTAGTTTCTTCATCTAAAGATGTGGTGTTCTGTGGAACAAAAATTAAGCTCCATACCCTTTTATTCTGAGCTCAGAATTTACTGTGTGAGTTTGGGAACAGAGCTTTGCAACTAGTCTCCTTTTATGTTTTTGGTTTTGTGGTGTTTTATTTGTTGCGTTGACACTACAGTGCTGATGGCTAAAGACAGTTTATTTCCTTATCCTGGGCATTAGATACGTATCTATCATTGTAAAGTGGCACTCTGAGCAGCTGAGGTTGGCTGGGTGCAATTCTTCCTGTGTTGAGAATGTTAGTGCTTTGGTTTTTATCTTTTTTTTACTTCAGGTTGACTTATCTCCACCCACACAATTAAAGTAATAAATCTACCCAACTTCAGACAGTTAAGCTAGCTGTCCAAAATAAAAAATGAAAGTTAAAAAAGCAGTCAGTACTGAAAGATTGATGCTTTGTGAGGGAGAGTTGGTGCAAAAGCTGAACTTTTGAGGTGAATGTGCAAGACTACTTAGTTTAGGTAGTGTAGTGATATAAGCTGTTCATTTGCCTGAACTTGGGCTGCCGTTCTGTTGAAAGCATGATAAAACTTGCCTGTGTTGGATAAGGGCAATTTTTCAAGTGTATTTTTGTAGCTTCTGAGGCTGAAGAAAATGTACTTGGCTTTTTCAGTGAGCCTGAAGACTTTCCTTATGTATTGACAATGAAAAGATTTTCTTGTCATCCTTTTGCACTTGCAGATCTATTCTTTATAGAAAAAGCCTATATAACTGCCCATTTTTCTCTGTCTGTTACGTGGAAGGAAGAGCTCAGTTTTTGAGGAAGAGCTGCTTGGTGCACACACATTGTTAAACCACACATTTCAAGAATTTTTAAAGTTGCTTTTAAGAATCTGTGTAATGGAAAAGGTTGCTTTTTTAGAAATTGGAAGTTTTCTTAAAGAAAATCAATGTGATACCAGTGAGGGTTACTGGAGGTCCTGCAAAAAGAAAGAGATTAATAGGTGCATTACTCATAAACAGTCCTGTTTGTTTTCCCTTAAAGTCATGTTTTGTCATCATTATTTATGAGAGTGAAGCAATTACTAAAAATGCAGTAGAGAAAATTCTTACGTGTTTCTGCAGGACTAAATGCTTTTGTTTCTCAAATACCAGAATTCAGGGAACAAGGGAGCATGGAGTGTCTTTATCTTACTGGTGCGATCATCTGTAAGTAACAGTTGTTTCCTTCTCTTCTAGTCTTCTGGGAGAAAGAATATTTTAATCACCTACTATTAAGAACATTGAAAATCTTTTTATAGATGGATTTTGCACAGAAGTAGCTATAAAATTGACATATTTAAGATGAGACCTACCTCAGAGCTATAGTGCGTGTTTTTCCCCCCATCTACTTTTTTGTCTTTGTATGTCTCTGGGGAAATTATCGAAGGATTTGTATGTAATGTGCTTTAGATGATGAAACATTGGGGGGATAGGAAGGACTGAAGGGAGAGTGCAGGGCACATGAGCCACCACATTTGCTGTCACAATCCTTACGCTTATCAACTTTTACCAATGAAACATTGGTATATGTTGGTAAATATTGATATAGGGTGAGACGCAGATACAGAATACTGATAGAATGTGTGATGACTCAGTGATCACCAGTCAGTGCAGGTTCTTCTAAGTTTCAGTGGGCCTTATACATTTTTAGGAACAGATTATTGTTTTGGATGATCTTTTTTGAGGGTAGAGACTTTAGAAGCATGGAAAGAATAAGAAGTTGCTGCTTTAAAAAATGCTTTTATGAAGTACATAAATTGTTAATTTTATGTATAAAAGCCTAATGTGGTAATTCATATGACCAGACTAGAGACTTTTTGCAGACTTTGACTTAATACTAACTATTTTATGGCTTTATATTTTTGGTTGTAGTCTTATACATCTGTTTATCTTGTAACATCCCACTGAAGCTCTCATGAAAAGTGCAATTGTTGGAAAGATTATAGGAGGATGCATGCTATGTATTGCTGTGTGGCTCTGCAGATGAGCTTAAATATGAGTCAAAGTGTATTCTTGTATCAACTTTTTTCACATTATATGTTTTGCCTTTAGGCATCAATTTCTGAAAAATATTAATAGCTTTTCTTAAGGTGGTTGTAAATATTCACTTTCAGTAGGTCAGAGACCTCAAATAATCGTGTTTTATGTTGTATTTTAGGCTTCACTCTTCTGATGTTTAATAGTAAAGTTTTCAAGCCTATAAATAGAACAAGATAGCTGTTGGTTTTCAGTTGTGCTTGTGCTTTGGTTTGTTTCCTGGACTGTGTACTGAGACACCTTGAAGTTATGGTTCAGCATGTGGTCTATTAGCTGTTCATCCTGTTAACAGCTGATCTTGCTCATTCAGCTTGTTTGTGGAGTGACTGTGCATTTTGTGCCTGTTCAGAATTCTCTGTGCATATTGTAACTATGTTTGAATTATTTTCAACTGTTCTGTTGTATGTTTGTAATACAAAATATGATGTAAAATTGTACTTATTGAAAGTATAGAAAAAACATTTATAATGAGAAGTTAAAATATAAAATTCTGTCAGTTCACTAGCTGGCTGATACAAAATGGATGGGATTTTTAGAAAGACGCCAGTGTCTCCACAGACACTTGTATTCTTTACAACTGCATGTTTTATTTATTTCCTAGTTGGTGAGTGGCATCTTGGCTCTTCCTACTCTTATTTTTTTTAAAGTTGTTTGCTGTTTAGGACTTTAAACTCTGAGAAAGATCCAGGATGACAGTTCTGTGATTTGAACTGGGAATTCTGTGTTGATTATTTAAAGACTCAGCCTGAAGAGCTGTAGCAGAGATGAGTCATACATTTCTAATATGTTGGTAGCTTTAGTCTGCATTGCAATGAGAAGGCCAGAAAACATTTGATTAGTGCATCTGCCCTTATGGGACTATGGAAAGGAAGTGAAAATCTTTAACTGGAGGCTACTTCTTGCCTATGCTCTTACTGAAGAGTACTAGGCAGAACATCTCATAATACAGCAGTAGGAGAGAGATGGTACAGGACAAAGCTAGAGACTTAAATAATGGTTTGTAGCTGATGGGAATAGCCAGGCTGATCTGACACTGCAGAACAGGAAGTAAACATGCAGCTAGTTGATACTGCTGTGACTGGGCTTGGTGTGTAGGTAGGTTAATGGTTGGACTCGACCATTAACTGGTTGCAGTCATTAACATGCAGTCTTTTCCAGTATAATTCTATGACTTTTTATGTGACATGCAATGAGGAAAAAGAAAAATCTAAGAAATGGAGCAAAGTTTAGGCTCTGCTGCACTGTTGTTCTTTCTTCTGTTCTACTCTTCACAGACTGTACTAGCTCTGTTAAATTTTGCTGAGCACTCCTAAAGTGAGGAAGTTAAGACTGACTTTAATTATTGGCTGCAATTCAAAACATTTATTTCCTGCTACTAAGTCAGCTAGAAAACTGTGGCCTAAGAGCAGTTTAGTGTTAATATAGGGCTATTTTCTTTTGAATTAAAAGTTTGTCCCCCAGTAATTTTGGTGACTGTGGCCTCAAAGCTGTAGTTGAAAGAACTGAATAACATAAAAACTTTGTGGCCTCTGCTGGTGTACCATTTTAGATGAGATGTTCTGATGTACACAACACACAATAAGGTAATCTGAGTTTCTTTATTGCAAACACTCACAAGTGGAAGAGATATATAGTTACCAAAGTTCAGGTTGCCTAGCAACAATTTAAATTACAACTCTGTATCCTCTAGTAATTACAAAGTGTTGGCTTATTAGCCTATCAGACAGTCCTGAATCTCAGTAATTATTAATGAGTTCTATGCTTTGGGTGACAGTGTTATTGTGACGCCACAAGAAGTATATTTGAGTTACCTTAAAAGGTACACCTGTCTTGTAGTTGTCTTCAGCATAAGTATTTGTGGTATGTAAGGCCTGACTTAAATAGAAGATCTTTAAAAGTTATTCAGAGGTGGTTCTGTTACTGCTCAGTATCTGCATGCATGAATGGAGTTGAACCCATTTCCATTCCTGGCCTTTCTGTAAAAACACAGTGCAAGTTTTGTAACTCCATTGTACAAGTATTGCTAACTAAAAAGAGCAGAAGCAAAATGAAGGTTTTGATGTGTTGTGAGCTCAGTCTGATCTTTTGTAGGTAATACTGAATCAAAGGGAAAGTCCCTATAAACATCTAATGGTTGATCGAATAACCCTCCTGTTGTTCACCATTGTTGTCTTGGAGTTCCAAGACAGTTATCTCACCTTTGCTAAAACCCTTTTTTAATACCGGTGAAAATTATTACTACTTTCTTGTGTTTCTGAATCACTCAGTGGGAAAAGCTTTTTGTTTGTAAGTGTTTTCGTAGCTGTGCTTGTCTAAATGCATCTTGGACACACAGACACAGAAGATGCCATGTATGGTTGTGTTCTAAGTAGGTTGCAGCAGTTGTGTACATACACATGTATGAACGTTTATAGTAACTACTGGGGAGGTCTCTCAACACCTGTCTTGAAAGTTTTGGGGTTGTGAGTACATTCTTCAATAGTCACTACTTGTGAAGTGAAATAAATTAGCCTGCATCAAACTCTGCACTGCTGATGCTGAATTATATTTGAAACAAAACTAGTTTTGGTATCTCAGTGTTTTTTGTTTAGCCTTTTGGTTTGCTTGTTTATGTTTTCACCAAATTCTACTTATCTACTGTGAGTCAACCCGATTACTGCCTGAGGGAGACAAAGACACTGAAAACAGTTTTCCTTTTGGTGTCTATTACCTGAGGGGCAAATCAGCATTATTGGTTTTGGAAGAAGTAGCATGTTTTGATACTGTAGCAGAAGTGGGACTGAATTTAGTCTGTTCCTGTTCCTGTCTTCAGCTGATGCCAAGGAGAAAAATGAAAGTGCTTCATTGGGCATTACTGATAACACTCCCACGACTTCAGCAAACCTTTTTCCATATTGAAGTTTTTGCAACTTCAGAACGGCTTTCAAACACTTACCCTCACAGTGGGTCTTTGAAATTCAGCAGAGAAGAAGCCTTAGGCTAGAAACGCACTGTCACATCACTATGTGAAATTCTATTCAAGCTTTGCTGGGAAGTACTACTTTTAGAAATTTGGTTTTCCATTAAGTGTTTGTATTCCTCAGGAATACTTTGGCTGTATGCTAAAATAATTGAACACATACATTCTGAAGTCGAGCATATGTTAATGACAGCAGTATTGGGAACAAGCACTGCACAATACCACCCACACAGTCACTGACAAAGGACCAAGGGAAGAAACTAGTTGGATTGCTATTAGCTGAATGCACTAGAACGTTACCTTTTAAAAAGGTAAACAATGTAACTTTAATGTTATATGTAAAAGTTGAAACTTCTGGGTGAGGAAACTTTCTATTAAGGAATTTGATCCTGTCTCATGTGCTAATGTAATGTTGTAATGGGTAGAGGATTAATTTTTTTATCCTTAAATTCTGGTTCAGTGCATGGGGTAGACAGATGAGGCTTTGGTGGGCAGAGGTTTGTAGCCACTGATGAAGGCAGCTTATCCTCACTGCCTGTTAGCAGTGGTCTCTCTGCTCTAGTTCCTGTCTGATAATGCTGTGAACTAGTTTTGTTCACTCATCTAGTAGCAACCTGAATAGTTCTCTGCTATTACACATCACAGAATAGTCATGGTTGGAAAGGGCTTCCTAGATCAGAGTCCAACCATACCCACACCAACAAAAAACCTAAATACCAGATCAATAGAAAAACACAAAATAATGCACTCCATGCCTGCCACTGTAGCATGTCACAAAGCACCATATCTACATGTTTCTCAAATGCCTCGNAAACCCCTCACAAGAATTTTTTTTTCTCCTGCTGACCACGTTATTCCTGATTCATGCCAGGACCATGTTGGCCTTATTGGCCACCTGGGCACACTGCTGGATTATGTTAAGCTGGTTGTCTGTCAGCACCCCCAGGTCCTTTTCTGCTGGGCTGCCACCCATCCCCAAGCTTGTAGCATTGCTTGGGGTGGTTGTGACTGAAGTGCATGACCTGGCACTTTACCTTATTGTACCTTGTACAATTGGCCTCAGCCCATCGATCCAACCTTTCCAGTTCCCTCTGTAGAGTCTTCCTGCCCTGGAGCAATCTACACTCCCACACAATTTGGTGTAGCCTGCAAACTTCCTGAGGCTGCTCTCAATCCCTATGTCCAGGTCATCAGTAAAGGTATTAAACAAGACTGGCCCCAAAACTCAGCCCTGAGGGACAGCACTTGTGACTGGCTACCAGCTAGATCTAATCCCATTAATAACAAATCTCTAGGAACAGCCAGCCAGCCAGTTTTAACTAGTGAAGGGTGCATTTATCTATATCACGATTTGCCAATTTCTCCAGAGGGATGTTGTGGGAGACTGTCAAAACCTTTGCCAAAGTTCAAGTAGTTAACATCCACAACCTTCCCCCCATCCAAAAGGTGAGTCCCATGGTCACAGTTTACTGCTTAGTATCACAGTAATGATGAGGCTGGAAAAGACCTTAAAGACCATCCAGTCCAACCTAAAACCAGACACTTAAACCTAACATCTAGATCATGCCACTCTGTACTTCATCCAGCCTATTCTTAATCACCTCCAGAGACGGTGACTCAACCACCTCCATGGGCAGCCTGTTCCAAAATCTGATCACTCTTTCAGTGAAAAAAGTTAGATGAGCAGCAGTCAGTACCAGGAATGGTGTAGGACTATGTGCCAGGAGCAGTAGTGGAATGGGGAGTTGGACTATACCAATCTGTGGCATTGAGAAGAATATTGCTCATCTGTATCATACATCCACTTTTGGAGGTCAGACAAATAATAGAATCATCAGGGATGTGAGATGTTACATTATGATTCGTGTCAAGGTAAAAACAATATTCCCCCATTGTCATTGTGGAAAACTATTGAATGAACAAAATAAGCAGTGAAACTCAGCAAGACAAACGGTAAACAGGATGGGGGGAGATTGAGCAATCTAAGACCTGTAAAGTGTTGCGAAATGTATGGGGACCTAATCTCTTTTAATTAAGATTAGGCAAAGAACATTGTCTCCCACCTTATCCTTCGATCGAGGTCTCACTAAGAAGTGGAGATGTGAACAAAGAGAAAACTGATATAGGGGATCCTTTGAAGTGATAATATGTATGAAATAAGGTATAAAATGTTGCTGCCTTAAACTGTAAGGTGTGCGTGTTGGTGGAGTGACTAACTCCCCACGCACCCGGTGCCGCTTGCTCATTCCTTATTACCGCAACCAATAAATCTTTTGTATTTTATCAAAGATTTGGGTGTCTGTTGGATCATTTCTAACAGGGATCAGAAGGGATCTCGAAAGATCATCTAGTCCAATCCCCCTGCCACAGCAGGACACCCCAACCAGGTCCAGGTGGGTTTAAAATGTCTCCAGGAAAGGAGACTCCAGAAACCCCCCAGGCATCCCCCTCTAGCACCCCATCACCCTCCCTGGGAAGAAGTTATAGAATTGGTCAGAGTTGGAAGGGACCACAGGATCATCCAGTTCCGGCTCCCCTCCCATGGGCAGGGATACCCAACCATAGATCAGGCTGGCCAGAGCCTCATCCAGCCCAGCCTTAAACACCTCCAGGGACGGGGCCCCAACCACCTCCCTGGGCAACTCATTCCAGGCTCTCACCACTCTCACGGTGAAGAACTTCCTCCTCACATTGAATCTAAATCTACCTATCTCCAGCTTTGCTCCATTCCTCCTAGTCTGGTTGCTACCTGAGATCCTAAAAAGCCCCTCCCCAGCTTTTTTGTAGCCCCCTTTAGATAGTGGAGGATACTCCACATAAGGTCACTTTGGAGTATCCTCCAGACTGAACAGCCACAGCTCTCTCAGTTTGGCCTCATAGGAGAGATACTCCAGCCCTCTGATCATCCTCGTGGTCCTCCTCTAGACGTGCTCCAGCTTGTCCACATCCTTCTTGTAATAAGGGCTCCAGAACTGGATATAGTACTCCAGGTGGGGTCTCAACATTGTGGAGTAGAGGGGGGGAATTGCCTCCCTCGAGCTGCTGGTCACACTTCTCCTGATGCAGCCCAGGATCCGGTTTGCCCTCTGGGCTGCAAGTGCACACTGCTGGCCCATGTAGAGCTTTTTGTCCGTAAGCACCTCCAAGACCTTCTCCACAGCGCTACTGCCCAGCCTGTGTATTAATTACTTAACATTTTTCCAGTCTTTCATGTTAATGTGTAATACAAATATAATTTTCTGTGCAAAATATGGTGTCCGAAGTATTTAAAAATAATTTTTCCTAGAGTATAAAATTTGCTATCATTATGAAAATGAAGTTGAGTTCTTGGCAAAATTTGTCTGGCTAATGCAATAGCATGAGGTTGTGTGAATTTGAAAAAGGCTCAAAACAACTAAGCAGTTCTGGAAATTGTGTTATCTTTCAATTTCTGATTGAAGTGCTTTTAGAGGATTAGATTTTACTCCTGATGGTATGAAGTTTGTGTCTTCTAGTGATGTTGAAGAAATAACATTTGAAATCCTTTATTTTCTGACTCAGGGGGTTCTCTGCTACTTTCGATCGTAGATCCTTACAGGTTTGGGGTTTTTTTGTATTGCCTTTTGATTATTGCTGTTCTTGGTTCCTATGTGTTCCAGAATTAAGAATGGCCTCAGTTCTGTTATTTGCCATGTAAATATCCGTAACTTTCTGTTGAGGAGGGAAGAGTTGTAGTCACAGATGAGATGCTCCTAGCAAACATTTATTTGGTTTCAGATTTTGCACACCATTTTTGAAACTTCTCAAGATTTGGAACAAAGTATATTAGTGAACTTTACTAATTCATGGGTGCATCAATGACATGACCCTTGTAGTCTGTGATCAAGGTAAATCCAGTTTATATTATTTAAATAGTTCCATTTAAAGTTGAACAGAACATTCATTTTCAAGTTGGAAGGAGGATTCTGGTGGTTACCAGAAAAGGAACTCATTTTACATTAGTTGAAGTGCTTTTTTTTTTTCTTCTCAAATGTTTGTGGAGATGGTGTTTAAACAGAGAATGATAAATGTTCTTAACTTTACAAATGCTTCGGTGTAATCCCTCTTAAAAAGGTTTTGAGTATACCAAGTCAAATGAAACACTTTTACAGTTACTTTAGAGAGCAAACATCTTGGGGTAAGTTTATGTGAATCTCCCATCAGTTGCCATCGGTTTACATTCCATTTATCTGATTTTAATTGTGTATGTTACAGTGGGGTGGGTTTTTTTTGTTTCTGCCCTAAAAGCACCACTGTTTCTGAAGTTGCGCTTTTGAGTGCTCCTGTGATTCTTACTGGTGAATAGAGTATTTCAGTTAGAAGGCACCTACCTTGACCATCCAGTCCAACTTCTGGACAGCTTCAGAGCTGACAAAGTTAGTGTGCTGTTTAAAGGTGTTGTCCAGATGTCGCTTAATGACTGACATGCTTGGGGCTCCAGCCACCTCCCAAGGAAGCCTGGTCTGTAGTTTTGTAACCTAGAAGGTGATGTTTGGTTTTTGCTTGGGGTTTTCTCATAGCTGCATCTGTGAAATAAGCAATGGATTAAAAACCAGCCACCATAATATATAGGAGTTGAATGAAAATGATTGTTAAGTAGTAAAACAAAATGGAAAATCAGATAATTGTCTTTTCTAGCACTGTAGAAGTGAAAGTCAACAATTTCAGATAGTTCTGCACAGATACCGTTAATGCCCATCTTTTGTATAAGTAGTTACTTTTTGTAAATACATTACAAGTACTTTACTTACTAAAGCTATCAGTATAGCAACTAATTTTCATGTTTGGAGCAAAACAAGTTTGAAACGGCAAGTTACAGCATTTTTAAGACTTTGCAATACCTGTGGTCTCTTGGATGCTCTCTAGTTATTGTGTATTCCTGCAGTCAGGAATTGTTCTGTAGTCTGTAGTATAAGGTTTGGATTGAGACTTCTAAGCCTATGATATTGAACTTCCTGTTATCAGAAACTTTCTTTATTTGTGCTCTATAGAACTGCCACTGGAATGGCAGGACTATACTACCCCAGATGTGATCAGTAGGTGACTTTTGTCAGGAAGTGACATTTCAAGTACTGTAGCACTGTCAGTGAACTATTTTCAGGGCTGACTTATGGTTGCAATAGTTGTTTGTACATGTGTTGCTGTTCTTTTTGGTCTTAGTCCACTAGATTTCAAGACTTTTGTGGCAGGAGGAAGATGTTAAAGAACTGGTGAATATTGCATCCACTGGACAAATTGGTCTGGTTGCAGAGGCCCATGCTGGCTTTACATTAAACTTAGCCTAATGAGAGGACACAAGGACACACTTTCTCGAGGGTACTGAGCCTTTTGACAATTGTACTTGGTTGGCTAAAAGTGAAACTGTGCTTGTAGTGTGGTCTGTTACATCTGATTTAGTGAAGGGAGTCCTTGTAGCTCTTAACTGTGTGGTCTAGGTTAGGAAACCCTAGAGCCCACTTTGTTGATTGGACTAAGAAAAAAATGATTGACCTCAGGACGCTTCTCCAGTACAGGATGAGAAAATAGAGGTAGAGAAATAACTACCTCTCTTGCCACCACTTCAGAATTCCCAGAGGTATGAGGTGCTGTCACAAACCTCAAGAGCCTCAGAGGCAAGTGTCTTAATTGCTTGTTCTCCATTCCAGTACCTGCACCTTCCATATCCATGCCCCTTAATTGAAGTGTGCTTCCATGCACCAGTGATTGCGATACCTTTTTTTTTCTTTAAGGACTCTTGTGGATTACTTGGCTTCAGGATTGCAAGCTGAAAATAGTCTTTTGCAACATCATGGTAGAGACTGGCTAACAACACTTAGAAATTTAAAATATCTTACGTTGTGTATTTCATAACAATGCTAAACTTCAGTCTGAACCTGCTAATCTTGAGTTGTGTGTTGTGAATATAATTTTGTGCTGTGATAAGCCCAGCAATTTGATGTATCAAAAAGCATGAAATAATTGTGACTGCTGCTTCAGGGCAGTGTAGTGAAAAGTTATTTTGCTACTACATTTATTACTTTCAACATTCCCACAGAAGTGATAGAAGAAAACCACTTTAAAACAAAGGACAATGCTTGCTGTGGGAATTGCTTGAACATGTTATCCCCACATGAGTACTTCTTGGCTTTGAGCTGTTGGAGTTTGTTTTCAGTTCAACTTGCATATTATTTCAACTTGAAGCTAGCTTTTGTTTTGTGAGCTTTCAGGGGTTTTTTTTGTGGTTGTTTTTTTGATTTTGGTTAATTAAGAGGGATGGGATCAGTTTTTAGATGTTTTATCAAGGTTTTTTAAGTCATGTAAGAATTAAATAGCCATCTGACAAGGTAGTTTTGAGCACTGTATCTTGTGAACAGCTCCCTTGCAATAGTTAGTATTCATTGACTATTTGTAAACACCTTGCTCAGCAATGTTTATTGAACAGTGGCCATAACAGAGCCTTTGAAGTTTCTGGTATAGGATTGCTGATGACCAGGGGAAGGGTATGATTAAGGATTGTGACTCATGATGAGAACAGCCTTGGAAACATGTTTTGTTTTGTTTCCTTCCCTCTGCTTACTTGTCAGTTATAATGTGAACATTGCCGGTGTCTCTTACTACTCATTTTTCAGTATCTGGTCTTTGCGTGCCATGGTGAGGATTTTGGTGAATTTTAATCCTAATTTTAAAATATGTATTTATATATGAAAACACTTAAGGGATTTTTTTCCTTCTCAACAGGT
This sequence comes from Upupa epops, assembly GCA_013397515.1. Taxonomy (NCBI): domain Eukaryota; kingdom Metazoa; phylum Chordata; class Aves; order Bucerotiformes; family Upupidae; genus Upupa; species Upupa epops. The sequence goes on along the minus strand of VZRI01007955.1, from coordinate 414,709 downwards.
GGGAAGGAAAAACCAAAAACCAATGCAGAGGAGCTACAGATTAAAAAAGTGAAGAAGAAAAAGAAAAAGAAACATAAAGAGAACGAGAAGAGGAAGCGTCCAAAAATGTACAGCAAATCCATCCAGACTATCTGCTCAGGATTGGTTTCTGATGTTGAGGATCAGAAAGCCAAAGGCAACATAGATGATCATCTTAAGGATTTCAGTGGGAAAAATATGGATCCCAAGAAGGACTGTGAGTCCAAGATACCAGAGAACAGTGAGTTTCCATTTGTCTCGTTAAAGGAGCCACGGGTTCAAAATAAACTCAAAAGGTTGGACACATTGGAGTTCAAACAGCTGATTCATATTGAGCACCAGCCTAACGGAGGTGCATCAGTTATCCATGCCTACAGTAATGAACTCTCCCACTTATCTCCTGTGGAGATGGAGAGATTTGCAGAAGAGTTTGTGGGTCTGGTTTTTAGTGAAAATGAAAACTGTGCAGCTTACTATGTAATGGGTATTGTTCATGGGGCAGCTACTTATTTACCTGACTTTTTAGACTACTTTTCATTTAATTTTCCCAATTCACCAGTGAAAATGGAGATTTTGGGAAAGAAAGATATAGAGACAACGACTATGTCAAATTTTCATGCTCAGGTAAGAGGTTATACATTTTACTTTTTAAAGTCATATAATGATTTCAAGCAACTGTGATCAGCTTGTTTTGGTGCTTTAGACTATAGCTACTATTAGCCTGTTAACTGAGACCAAGTTGGATTTTTATCAGGGAGAAACATTTGCATGCTTATGTGTATAGGGTTCTTTGGATTTATTTGTATAGCTGAAGATTAACTGAGTTTTCAAGGGTTGAAATGATATAGCTGCAGCTATCTAGGCATCTGAACTGTAACTTATCTGTATGTACTTCTTCATAAAACTGAAACACAGTTGAACAATGTTATATGTAAAACTTAAGGGCAGAGTTTATTAGTTGCATTCATAGTGTGAGGTTTCTAAATCTCTCTTTAAAGAAGTGAATGGTGGTTGATCAGTGTAGCTACTAATTTGATCCTTTACCCTTTTGCACTTCCTCCCAGTTAGATGTATTCTCTTGAAAGCAGTTACATGGCAAAACAGGAGATGGCTTTGAATCTTTTAAAATACTTCCTCTTCTTTCCTGGAGTGAAATGATTTGCTCTCAGCAACTACTACTGATTAAATGTCACTTCTGCTAGTTATTAATTTGCTACAGAAGAAGTGTTACTGCTGCATATGAATCATTTGTTTCTGGTCTTTTAAATTCAGGTGAAAAAATATTTCTAACTTTGTTATATTGCCACATTGGTGATTGGGGTAACATAGAATCATGTAAAGCCCATACAGATATTCTGAAACAATTAATAAAGACGTGCAATTCTGATGCTTATTATATCAACTTCAGCTCATAATTGCCTATTTAATTCCCTGTTTGTGACTTTAGACATTCTATGCATCACCTTCAAACTACTTAGCTTCATTTTTCCAGACAGTTATGGAGAGATCAAGTGGAAGTTATACTGCCATCTTTTTAATTAAAAGCATGCTGGTTTTTTGCATTTATTGGCAAATTCCAGTGTGTTATCCACAAGGGTGTGCAGAACTGAAATGTTGCTGTAAGAACATTGGCAGTGCTGATTTAAAAAACATCTGTTGCCATGGAATGTGAATATTTTGTGAAGTGTGTTAACTTTTTTCCAACATGTAAACAACTTAATATTGTAATAGTAAAAAGTAGAGTATGCTAACAGGAAACTACCTGGAGTTGCTATGTCTTAAGTTTGTTTTTTTTTTAGAAAAAAGCTAGAAAGGTCCTTGTAAGTATGTCAAACCTGGACAACACTAATGCAGGCATAGCTGTCTAATAATGTCTGCACTAAAGAAATAGGTAATGAAACCTCCAAATTTTATTTTTATGAATTATAACCAAGTGATTTTACTGAAAGGATAGTATAACTGGGTATTACAATGGTTTCATCAATATCTGTAATTAACTAAGTTGTGTGATTAATTGGGTTATCGTAATTTCCCATTGCACTTAATACACTTTGATTTATTTCTTTGCTTGTATAGTTTTCAGCTAGACAACTTGGCAGTGTGTTTTCTAACCTGTATTTCACTTGGCTGGAGGTTTAATTCTGGTATCCTCCCTTCCTTGTTTTCTCCTATTTTTTCAGTTAGTTTTGGTAGCATTTTATGACACGTCAGAGTTTGGTTGCTTGACAGAAAAATGCTTGGCTCCTTTTACTTTTTTTAGCATGAACAGTGTACTATGTATAAATAATGTATGCAGGTGTACACCAGACCTACTCATATTGTCTTTCACGCAGCATAGTTCTTTCCTGGAATATTTTAAGTTGGCATCTTGGTTGCATAGCTATTGATTGTACTTTTTTCCATAATACTTATTGTCTTATTCTGGCTGCTTGTTTTGCTTTACTCAGGAGCTCTGCTACATTTGAAAGTCTGTTAACTTTCTGTTCTTGTTTCTGATTTGGGCCATGTCTGGGAAGGAGTAAGAGAATCTGGTAGTCACAGTGACACTGCGTTGCAGTGCTCATCCTGTGAGATTATGACAGGACTTATCTGACTCTGAAATTTTGTTCTCTTTTTTTTAATGTTCAGCTGTGTGGTTTTGGGTTTTAAAAATGTGTTTAAATTTTATTCTTTAGTTTTGGTTATCTGTTTTCTGCTTCTACTTTCCTTTATATATAGTACCTTTATAAAAGATACTAAATGATTGCATAACAAGTCGTGCAGACTGATATTAGGCATTTGATGCTGTCCTGCTTGACATCAGTGTCTCTAGAGATAGATAGATTTCAGAGATGGACTGCTTGGTGATCAAGGAATTGGCTGGATGGTTGTACTCGGAGTTGTGATCAATGGCTTGATGTCCAAGTGTGGAGGTCAATAACGAATGGTGTTCCTCAGGGGTCTGTTTTAGATCTGGTGCTGTTATAATCTTTGTTGTCCATATGGACAGTGGCATTGAGAGCACCCTCAGTAGGTTTGCAAATGATACCAAGCTGTGTGGTGTGGTTGACAAATGGGATGGAAGGGAGTCCATCCAGTAGACCTTGACAGGCTTGAGAACTGCGCCTGTGTAAACTGCATGAGGTTGATTGAGTCCATATGCAAGATCTGGTGTCTGTAGGGCTGTGCTGTTGTGTTCCCTGTGTTCCTAAACTGCCTGAGCAGTGTTTTGCAGTTGTTTTGTAGTCCTTATTGAGAGGTGACTAGTTTTCTTTTCTTTTTTTTTTTTTTTAAGCAGAAACCTAGTTTTATCAAGACTGCTTTGAGTATGTATCTGAATACTCTTTAACCCTAAAAAACGTGGGTGTTGCTTTGCTGATTTTAGTTAAAACATGGAAATGAGGCTCACTTTACTACATGGAGTTCTTTTAGTTGTTTTTCAGAACTCAGTCTGAAAAACATATTTGAGAAGATCTAAAGTATTTTTAAAAAGGAATGAGCTGAGCCTGAAATGGCAAGTATTAAATTTTAATGAGAATTTTTATTTCTGAAGTAACTTCTGTTAGTAGTATTAAATTTTCTGTCTTCTGTTTCATGGCAGATGAGGGGTTTTGTTTTAACTGATGTGTATTTTCAAGCCACTCTGTTTAGTGGTAGGAGGCACATTCCGCAGTAAATTGTATTGATGAGATCAAAAATATTGGGAGTCCTCTTAAATCTACCTGGAAAGTGCATCTTTGGAGTAATGATAGTAAAAACTAAGGGTTTAACTCTTTACCTTCTCAGTATACCTGTGCCAGACAAGTGATGCAGTTACACTCGGTAGGAGGTAAGAAGTGGGCAGAAGTTTGTGGGAATAATTACAGCAGGCACTCTCGTCAGAATTAGCTTTTGAATTTTGAGTGGAGAGCCACTGGAGTTTTCTTTCATCTGCTTTGAATTTAAGTACTTAATCTTACTTTTTTTATACTTAGTGGAACAGCGGTTTCTGTGAACTGTCTGTAAGGCTTAGACTCTGTCATTTGGCAAAATGGAATTAGCCTGGGTATCCTTGTAGTCAGAAAGTCACTCTCTCAAATGGTGAAAACTTGTGATAGGTAAGTCCTTGGGCTCCATTATTGTAGATGGCGACAGCTGCATCTAACTGATGTTATCCTGATAGCTGTGGATCTTGTCAGGCACTTAGGACAATTGCAGAGAATTAATAATCATCTTTTGTCACCTAATTGCAGCTTATATCAGTTAAGCTATTTAGTTCTACTGAGGCAAGTGCCTCTGTTTTGAACCCATTACCATGTCCTCATGCTGGGCAAGCCTAAATTTTTAAAATGCCAGTGTTTTCACTCGCTGTTTAACCATAACAATGCTTAGTGTATCGATTTTACTCTGCTTCAGTCTTGTCCAGGGGCAGCTTCTTGGTACGTGGCACTTGAGGACCTGCTCTAGTGGTAGAGATCGTAGGAGGTTTGTTTTGTGTTTTATCTGTTTCAGTGTGTTTGGTGCTTGTGTCTGACTAGGGTTTTGGTTTTGTTGTTGTGTGTATGGTTGGACTTGTGATCTGGGAGGTCCTTTCCAGCCAGAAGTATTCTGTGATTGTGCTACATACTGCGTATTGGTCAGCATTTTATTTCATGACTCCTGTGCTTCAAAACAAGATTCACCATTTGTAAGCGTTATCTGAAAAATGCTTGTCTGACGTGTTAACTGGAGATCTCTATGTGATTCCACGTTTCCCAAATGAATCTGTAGGGGAATCTTATTTTTTTTCTGTCCTCATACTCATGGCAGCCATTCTGATTTGTAGTGAGCAAAGCAAACAGTTCAGCTTATCTTTCAGTGTTCTCTGTTTTTGATCCTCCCTAGATTAAGTGATTTCAGTCCCCATTATATATGACATCCTTATTGGTCTTCTCTGCCCTTATTTTCTCTTTGGTCATCCTTGTTTTCCTTAGAATACAGTATTGAAAATGGACAGGCTGGAGCAATGGGCTGAGGTTTAACAAAGCCAGGTGCCAGGTCATGCACTTTGGTCTTGGCAACTCCCAGCAGTGCCATATAGGTTGGGGGAAGAGGTGAGTAGTGAGCTACCTGGTGAAAAAGGACCTGGGGTTGTTGGCTGATTGCTGGCTGAACAGGAGCCAACAGTGTGTCTAGGTGGCCAAGAAGGCCAGCAGCATCCTGTCCTGTATCAAGAACAGTGTAACCAGCAGGAGTAGGGAGGTGATGGTGCCCCTGTCTGTACTCTGCACTCATGAGACCACACGTTGAGTAATGGGTCCCATCTTGGGGCCACAGTATAAGGATATTGAGATGCTGGAGCAGATCCAGGGAAGGCCATTGGGGCTGGTGAGAGGCCTGGAAAACAGGCCCGGTGAAGAGCATCTGAGGGAACTGGGGTTATTTAGCATAGAGAAGAGATCTTACAGCTCTCTACAGCTACCTAAAAGGAAGTTGTAGCAAGGCTGATGCTGGTCTCCTGAATTACTAATGATAGGACAAGAGGAAATGGCCTCAAGTTGCATCAGGGGAGGTTTAGCTTGGATCTTAGGAAGAAGCTCTTTACTGAGAGAGTGGTTTGGGCACTGCAGCAGGCTGCCCAGGAAGGTGATGGAGTCACCATTCCTTGACTTGTTTAAAAACAGAGTAGCTAGAGCATGTGAGGCCATGATCTAGGGGTTATGGAGGTGTTGGTACAAAGGCTGGACGTCCTTTCTAGCTATGATGATACTATGATTGATAATTTTGTGTGACTCATAAGTTAAAGCATCCCACTTAACTAGCCTGTGTTTCTGCAGCAGTTTCCAATGTCTAGCTGTGTACTGGTTCTCTGAAAAAGCCCATCTGCTACTGAAAGAAGGCTTAGCTTGACTTGCTTGTTTTTTTGTTTTTTTTTACATGTCCATATTTATTAGATTTTATAGTCTTATTTTCTTGGTAGTTAGGACACCATCACAGAATTGTGGAATCTTTGGTTGGAGGAAACCTTTTAAGATCATTTTGACAGTCTCCCACAGCGTCCTTTGAATAAGTGTGGTCTGGATGATAAGGTAGTGAGTGAGGTGAATTGTGACCTGGCTGCAGGTTAGAAGCCAGAGGGTAGTGGTCAGTGGGACAGAGTCTAGTTGGAGACCTGTATCTGGTGGAGTTCCCCAAGGGCTGGTACTGGAATCAGCACTATTTAATATATTCATCAACAACCTGGATGAGGGACTAGTGTGTACTGACAGCAGGTTTACTCATTACACATAGGTGGAAGAAGTTGCAAACAGATCACAGAGCTGTGCTGCCATTTGATGAGACCTAGGCAGGCTGGAGAGTTGGGCAGGGAGGAATTTAGTAAAATTCAACAAGGACAAGTGTGGAGTCTGGCATCTGGGCAAGAACAACGCTTGGTACCAGCTCTGATTGGGGACTGACCTGCTAGAGAGCACTGTGGGAGAAAGGGACCTGGGGGATCCTAATGGACGGCAGGATGATGATCCAGCAGTGTGCCTTTGTGGCTAAGAAGGCCAGTGGCATCCTGGGCTGGATTAGAAGGGTGTTGAGATGTGGTTAGTAGATTGAGAGAGGTTCTCCTTCCCCTCTAGTCAGCCCTGGAGGGACTGCATCTGGAATATTGTGTCCAGTTCTGGGCCCCTCAGTTCAAGAACATGGAACTGCTTGAGATGGTCCAGCACAGACCCATGAGTCTGATGAAGGGAGTGGAACATCTCCGTCATAAGAAAAGGCTGAAGGAGTGTTGTCTCTTTAGCATGGAGAAAAGGTGACTGAGGGGTGACCTCATTAATGTTGTTAAATATGGAAAGGGCAGGTGTCAGGAGGAAGGAGCCAGGCTCTTCTTGGTGTCATCCAGTGATAGGACAAGGGGCAGTATATATAAGCTGGAACATAGGAGGTTCCACATGAACACGAGAAGGAACTTCTTCATGGTGAGGATGACAGAGCACTGGAACATGCTACCCAGGGACGTTGTGGAGTCTCCTCCTCTCATTTAAAAATTGCCCGGACATGTTTCTGTGTGATTTGGTCTAGGGTGATCCTGCTGTGGCAGGGGGATTGGACTAGATGATCTTTTGAGGTCCCTTTTGATCCCCAACATTCTGTGATCATCAAGTCGAACTGCTAATCTAGCACTGCCAGGTCACTGTTATGTCATGTCCCTAAGACAAAGAGTACCCCTCAGCTGTGTTCTCTGGAAATTGAAAAATTGAAACTAGGCTAAACAGTGGAACTCTGTGTCTTGCTGCTTTTGACACCCCTTTCCTTAAGATGGTATGCTACCTTCTTCCAGCTTTGAAGAATCTGGTTTGAATTTTGGAGTTCTCATTTATTTATTAAAGCCTTTTACCTTCTTAGCTTGCTGCCTTTGTATCACAGGGCATGTGGGGATACCCATAATCAAGTTTATTCAGTTAAGGGAAAAGTAACTTGTACTTTTGCACTGCTCTGTGTGCTTAAGGCAAGGTGTCCGAGCCAGCCTAACAACTGTGGCTGCTAAAAGAGAATGCCTTCCTCATGGCACTCCTCCCAGTTGCGTGTTATGCCAACCTTTGGTGTTTCTTGGACTGGTGAGCAGTTTCTTTTCATCCAGTAGAAAACTTAACCTGCTCCTGAGTGATTTCCTTTATTGTGGAGTTAGCAAACTATATTAGATTACTGTGGCAGAGGCATCGTGAGGACAAGTGCATGATTACCCAAAATATTTTTTCCTTGTTTAAGGTAATATATTCCACATTTGCAGTGGTGAGGTGTGTAGTGGATGGACAGATGATATAAAGAATAACCTAAGTACTTCAGAGAAGAAATGTGGAAGTAGCAATAGTATGCTTGTGTTGTGACTTTGTAAATAAATAAGTGGTTGTCCTCACTTCTTAAGGCTTTTGTCAGAGAACTTTTCATTCCACTTCTCTTTTAGCCTTCTTTGATATTCTTTTGTGTTCTCATTGTTTAGCTCTTAAAATGTCAGTTTATGGAGAAGTTTTTGATGTTTAGCCCTTTAATTTGTAAAATCGTGCTTGCAAATACTTCTAGTACTTACGGGGGATTGCTGAAAATATTTTTCTTTAAAGAAAATCTGGGATAACGAGTCTTTTTCTTAGAAAGATCTGTACAGTGTTTTTTCCATACATTCCTTTCCTGTGTTCTGGAAGCAATTCTTTATATTGGAACAGTGTGTCTCTTCAGTTGTATTTCATTAGCTTGCAGTTGAATTTTGTTTTCAATAGAATTTGCTCCTTGCTTTTAAGATTTTTTTGAATGCTTGGTTAGCCATTGAAAAGGTCTAATGATTTTTAGCAGCTGCTTGCTATCATGCAAGTTCCTTAAATTACAGGTTCTTTTTTAGTTCTGCATGATGGAAAAATTGACTTTTGACTCTGTGGAAACAAATACATTGCCCTGTTGTCTCTTAATCAAAGAGCCAATAAGACTATATCTACTGCATATGAAATGACAGACATAATGTTGCTTTCTTTGGTCACACATTGCGTTAGCAAGTCAACCTGTACACCCCAAAGGTTTGTACTGTCAACTTGGACAAGACTGAAACAAAATCATGTCATACATCTTTCTGAGTTACAAAAAAATAATAGTGATTTAGCTTTTGTGAGATCATTTTCCACAAAGATGTCTTAATGGATGCTGTTCTTCAATTGATTGAATTTATTATTGACTTGTTTCAATGGCTTTATGTCATCAGAATTCAGGATAATATGTCATCCTGCTTTTAAAGTTTTTTGTCCATCCAGTATATTGTTTGACGATTTCAGCTGCAAAGTGAAACATTAAATGATAAACAAGGTACATGGTGGTAAAAGGACTGGGGGAAACTATACAGCAGTAAAAATCTTGGGATTGCTTTGCCCGAGACTTGCAATTGGGAAATGCTTTAATTGTTGAAATTAAAGCTTCAGTGATAATGGATCACCTTTGACTAATGCTACAACTGTTGTGCTGTCACAGTCTGATACCAAAACCCTGACTTGAACAAAAAAAGGTGAAATTAGTATGAACATGTAGTTTAAAAAGCACTTGCAATCTGCTTGGCTACTTTTACTTTTTAAACTCTTAGCAATTCTGATTTATATTTGTTCAGTGAAATTTTGGTGCTTCAGTATTGGTTCCCATTTGGGCTTGAAAATGTATGTAAGGATTCAAGGATTTGGAAGAGCTGGCAAGGAACAGAAAACCTGTTTGCCACCCAATAAGGATGAATGCTGCAGATCACAGATTGAGAGAAGCAGTAGTGCATGTGAAATGGGATGTGCCCAGTTCTAACATGTAATGTTTAAAGTTATTGGCTATTCCCTCTGATCTTTATGGTGATTTAATATTTTCGTTATTTTTGTTAGTCTGTCTTTGTGGGTTTCTGGAATTTTTTTTAGTTCAGTAGGCTCGGAGGTTTTTCTAAATATGAAGCCTGCTTTTCCAGACTTTCTGGTTTTAAAGCTGAAAAACTAAGAAAAACTTACTAAATTCTTGCAGGCAAATGTTAGGATGTAAATTGTAGGGGGGGGGG
>VZRI01007955.1:379928-405174 GCA_013397515.1 Upupa epops | reverse complement strand
AAGGATGCGGCGGGGGGGGGGGGGGCTTTTGGTATATTAAAAATAGGAATTCAGTTGTGATTTGATCCAGTTTACAGGTATTTTAAAAAGTCTCTTGAAATTGTCTAGTTTTGCTGGGTTGTACCTTGCAATATATCTTTCTCAAATAGAAAATGAAAGCATCTTCGTACAGATTCAGACTTCACAGTCTTTTAGAAAACGTCTAGACTAAAATAGTTGCTTGTTAGAACTCACTACTTAGAAGTGTGCAAGATAAATGACACTAAAATTCGGTTGATACTGTACTAGTCACAGAAGGAGAACTCAATTTTTGCTAATTCTGAATTCAGCAGTAGTTTTACTGTCATGACTTCCCATTAGATTGATGCAAGAGAACTATACAGGCTTTTGTGGTTTTAGGTGACAGACTGCAAAGAGGTTAGAGCACCTTTGTGATGATAGTAGACAGAGGGAGCCCAGTTCAGCTGGAGAAAAGAGTGGAGGGGTGGGGATGGGATGGGATGACATTATAGCTGCCTTTTCAGTACCTGAAGGAGACCAACAGGAATGCTGGAGAGGGGCTTACTCTGAGAGACTCTAAAACCATCCCCCCTTGTCCTGCGACTAAACTGAAGAGACTAGGTTTAGACTAGATCTTAAGAGGTTCTTCAGTACAAGGGTGGAGAGATTTTGCAACAGATTGCACAGAGAGACTGTAGAGGCCCTCTCTTTGGAAGTATTCAAAGGTGGCTTGGATGAGGCTTTGAGCAACAAAGACTATTTGAGAGGTGTCCCTGCCCATGGGAGGTTGGAGTAGATTATCTCTGTGGTTCCTTCCAACCTTAGCCATTCTGTGATTCAAATTTAAACTACATGAGAAGAAAGAAGTTTGCTGTGTTGTCATTACACAATTATGCTTCTACTTATTTTACTTGTCCGTTATTTTACACTGTGCCCGATTGGTGGTTTACTTTTTTTGGTGTACGTGTATTGATTCTGAGCTTGTAGACCATGTGCCAGAAGAACTATAGATCACTGATTTTTTTCTTTTCTTAAATTTTATTTTGGATTTAGATTGCCCCAGCTATTAAAGCAAAATTGTAACATTCTAAAACCAGTCACACTGTAAGGTGAAAAGTCATGTTCAAGAAGATTACCTTATGAGAGGTGTGTACTATTTGATTTGTGGTCAGCACATAATGTAGCCTATAGAATTGGATAAACTAGTACTGGTTTTAATACCTTGGCATTGTTTTTGTGAGTTCAGAAATGCATAGAGGAATCTTTTCTTAGGAACAATCCAGGCAAAGGATACTGACAGTAAAATTTAAGGAAGACACTGCTGTTTCCTTAAATGTTATCACTTTTGTTGTCTTTAAGGGGATTAATTTTACTTTTGTCATTGGTCAAATGTCAATGGAAGCTTTTTTGGTGTTTCTGTGCTATTAATGTAATAGTCTAATGCTGGCGAAAATTAACTTTGTTTGGTAGCTAGTTTTTCCCTCTAAGAATTACCTCACTTTTTTATACATCTTTTTAAAATTCTTTAGTATAAGATAGTTGTTTCAATAGCAACCCTGACCTGAGTCTAGAATGTAGGATACTGTAATCCATTCTACAGAATTTTTACTGCCAACAGCTGCTCCTGCTTCCAGATTCTTTCTTGTTCTTTCTGACCATGCTCTAGTCTTTATGGCCCTTGTCTTCGTTTAATTCTTACCTAATTTTCTAAAATAATGAAAACTGGCACTCTGTCTTCATAAGACATGATGGTATCAAGAATGAAAGGAAAAAGAAGGAACAGATTCTCCTACCTTCACCCAGCATGGAATTATTTTGTTTCTACAGGATTGGATGGTTTAGGGTTAATGTTCTTTGTAACAGCCTATTGCAGGGCTGTGTTTTGAATCTGTGATTAGAACTGTTGATAACAGGCTGATGTTTTGGCTATTGCTGAGCATGACTTGTACAGTGTCAAGGGTTTATCTTTTTCTTTGTTCTGGATCTCCTGGTGAGTAGCCTGGGGTGGGCAAGAAGTTGTGAGGGGTCATGGCTGGGCTAGGCTAGCTGATGCAATGGATATTCTGTGCCATATAACATTATGCTCAGCCTTAAAAAACCTGAGGGAGCAGGGAGAAATGATGGTCTGGAAGGGACCTGTTGCTTAGAGACTGACTGGGCATCTGTCCTCTTGTGGGAGGTAGTGAAAAACCCCACATGGTGGTTTTACCTCATTATTTTCATCTTCAGTTAATCTGTTTTTATCTGGACCCAGTTGTTTCTTTGCTTCACCTGTTGTCTTCCATTCCTCTTTCCGTTGGGGGTGGTGAATGAGCAAGGTGGTCTTCAAGTACTTAGCTGTTGCCTGGAAGTAGCCTACCACAGAGTTCTTAAACACTGAAACATTCCATCCAGTGTGTTTGTAGCCGTGCATCTCTGAACGCAGTCCCAGAAGAAACTGCTTATCATTTGTTGTTTAGACGTTATTTTACCATTATTTTTGGTGTTTCACCTCTCCCAAGCTGGATCTTGAGAAGTTTTATCACAAAATCATCTGATGTCTTAGCAAAAAAGCTACAGGAATGTGTGATTTAGGATTTGGGGAAAAAGTGGGGTGCATACTGCTGTCCAGCGACACTGCTCTCTTCTCTATGGCTGTGATGGGCTGCTATTACATTAGCTCAGATTTTTTTGTATAGTCCTGTTTAAAAACAGGATTCTCTTTGTGTCTGTGTGGGGTCACAGAGATGATTTGAAGGAGAGTATTTGTTTGGTTCAACATTAAATGATAGCAGCTGGTTTTGATCCGGTTTTGGAATGGGCTGCCCATGGGGGTGGTCATGTCATTGTCCCTGGAGGTATTCAAGGTTACTCTGGATAAAGTGCTGAATGGCATGATCTAGATGTTAGGTTTACTTGGTTTAGTTCGATTTAGGTTGGACTGGATGATCTCTAAGGTCTTTTCCAACCTTATTGCTGTGATACTGTGGTTATGTCTGTCTAGCTTCCCGGGAGGGCACAGTATTGTTCCATGTTGTATGATTTAGTCCTGTTTTCAGGAATTACTGCTGGTTTTCCTCTGCACTGCCATAACTACTAGGAATTTCAGTGATCTGTTTGGGTGAGGTCCATAGCTAAGGAATTCTTAATTAACTGTTTTCCTTGTAACTTGTTTTACTTTTGCTTTGGATGTAAAATGTCTAGAGATGCGGTGCAAGAGTCTTAATTGGTTTGTGCTCTAATTCATATGCTCGTCCCTCTGTTCTAATCAGAAACCTTAAGGGAAAGTAATTTTCATTGATCTCATGCTGAAGGATTTTGTTGATGTAGTATGGCAGGTCAGATTATTGAAAAAAAATCTTAGAACAATGTATTGCAATATATATGTTGTTACAATTATAAGTGTTTCTGTTCCAAAGAAAAGATTTTTCATTGGAGGTGTAAGGGAGCATTAAACATGTTAGTACTGCAAGGATGAGGCGAAAATTGTTCTTGCTCTTACTGTACTAAATTCTGATGACTCTTGTCTTCAGTACGATGATTAGCTCCAGTTAACATGTTCACACAGAGGCCATAGAGAGAATGATAGCAGAGGAAATGCTTGAAGTTTATTTAGTTGTGCCTAAGAGTGTTGTTACATGAGAAAGGTAAAAATAAGATGGACTTGAGTAATCCAGGTAAAAAAATCTTTATTTACTAGTTATTGAACAGAACATACTGTAATAATGTCTAAAAGTTACTGCCTTGGAACACTACTTTCTTGCGAGATAATAAGTAATTAATCCTATGTTCACACTGTAAATAAAATGCACACTGCCATACCTTTAATGACTTTTATCTTTTCAGCTCATAGTTATTTGTAATAATGTTACATATACTGAAGAATGTAGGAATTTTCCATTGGAAAAGCATACAGATTAAGGATGTTAATTGAATGTTGACTTTGAGCAATAGTGAACTTGGCATAACTTTTGCTGTCATATTATTCTACTTCTAGGTAAAAAGAACATACTCTCATGGTACGTATAGAGCTGGCCCAATGAGACAGATCAGCCTGGTTGGAGCAGTTGATGAGGAGGTGGGGGATTACTTCCCTGAATTCCTTGATATGTTGGAAGAATCACCTTTCTTAAAAGTAAGGATAGCAGTGAATGGGTTGGGAAAAGGGGATCAGTATACTGTCTAGTATTGTTATAATGAAGTGAGAATATCTGGTACTCAGATCAGTGGTCTAATAAATGTTTTTAAAAGCAGCCTTCATCTGTCACAATATGTTTTTAAAGGAACTTTAAAATTGTGGCTTGTATTTCCTGTTAGTGTACACTGCCATGGGGAACGCTCTCTAGTTTAAAATTAGAGAGTCGTAAGGACAGCGACGATGGTCCCATTATGTGGGTACGTCCAGGAGAACAGATGATCCCTGTGGCTGACATGCCAAAGTCACCTTTCAAAAGGAAGAGGTATGTTCAATTATTTTGCTTGGTAACTGTCTGCTTAGTATTCTATTTGTAGAAACTGAGTTTATCCCAAACCTTTTTATTGATTGATACTACATTGTAGTATAAGCTTCTGTCAGTCTTCATCTCAAAGGATACTTTTAATTTGCTTGCTTTGTATGGCTGTGGATATATAAAATAATGGTGTTACTGTCTGGATGAGAAGGGTGTTGGTCATTGGAATTCCACTGAGAATTTGAGGTGAAAAACTGCAGAGAAATGTGAACAGACATAGCACACTACTGATGTGTGCTATGAGGTTGGAATTAATACTCCTGTTATTAAATGTGAATGGATGTTTAAAGATCTCCAGGGGCAAGAGCTTCTTTCTCATCTGAAAGGTAGCATCTCTGACATTAAATTACATCTTTAAGCTTTGCAAGGGTTCTGGGTATGAGTTCCAGCTTAAGAGTGGGAATGGTGGAGTTCAGGGTCTCGTGTGGTAGGAACAGAATACGTAGCAGAATCACAGCCCTGGACTTCAAGAGGGCCAACTTTGGCTGTTTCAAACAATTGCTAGGGGAAATCCCATGGGACAGGGTACTGGCAGGTAAAGGGGCCCAAGATGGCTGGTCATCGTTCAAAGACCACTTATTTGAAGCACAAGTGCATCCCAACATGAAAGAAGTTAAGGAACGGAACTAGAAGACCTGTGTGGTTAAATGGGGAGCTACTGTGCAAACTGAAGAGGAAGAAGAAAGTCTATAGGTCATGGAAGGAGGAGGTGGTCACTTGGGGTGATTATAAAGCTCTGGTGAGAATGTAGGAATGCAACTAGGAAAGCCAAGGCTTCCTTGGAATTAAACCTTGCAAGAGAGGTCAAGGGAAACAGAAAGGGCTTCTTCAAATACATTGCAGGTAAAACTAAACCTAAAGGCATTGTGGGACCTNAAGATGTGAAGGAAGTGGAACACCTCCCTTATGAGGAAAGGCTGAGGGAGCTGGATCTCTTGATCTTGGAGAAGAGGAGGCTAAGGGTGACCTCATTCATGTCTATAAATATGTGAGGGGTGGGTGTCAGGAGGATGCAGCCAGGCTCTTCTCAAGGTCGTCTAGTGATAAGACAAGGGGCAGTGGGTGCAAGCTGGAACATAGGAGGTTCCATATAAATATCAGAAGGAATTTCTTCCCAGTGAGGGTTACCAGAGCATTGGAACAGGCTGCCCAGGGGGGTTGTGGAGTTGTCTTCTCTGGAGACATTCAAGACCCACCTGGATCTGCTCCTGTGTGATTTGGTCTAGGGTGATCATGCTGGGGTGGGGAGATTGGACTAGATGATCTTTCGAGGTCTCTTCCGATCCCTTATGATTCTTTGAGTCTATGGCTGCTGCATAACTTGAATGTTAGGTGGTGTTGAGGATCAGGTCCAGTGATCTGATAAACTGATAAAGCAGTTTGGAGGCCAACCTGGGACAGTAAGTCTGCATGCTTCATGCTGACGTGAAGACCAGTGCCTTCTGTAGCAGGCTACGATTACACGTTAGGTTGCTCAGTGGTTAGAGCCCTGACACTGTACTGTTTGGTTGTTTTAGATTGGTTTCTTCTTACACTTTTTGTTTGTGCTAAGTGTTGCTTTTTTTCTCATTTGATTGTTACGTTCTCAGTGAAGGGAGAAAACCAGTCCTGTTTGCTGTGGTTGAAAGTAGGTAATTAAGAGAAATTTCTATATAAAGTCCTGATACTGTTTGTTTTTTTCTCATACAGAACTACCAATGAAATAAAAAACTTGCAGTACCTACCTCGAACCAGTGAACCCCGTGAAATGCTATTTGAAGACCGGACAAGAGCCCATGCAGATCACATAGGACAAGGTTTTGAACGACAGACTACGGCTGCTGTGGGGGTATTGAAGGCTGTCCACTGCGGAGAGTGGTATGTGTGTGTGACTGACGTATGCACCTAGATTTTTGGGAAAATATTTGTCTGAATTTCTGTTTCCATGGCAGAAGGAGCACAGAATAGATTAATTTAGTATTAGAGATTTAATGAGTACTTAGTAGATACTGAGGTAGTTTTTTTTATTCCCCCATCTATCTCTGTACTCTAGAGTGTTTGATTGCAGAGTTTGCTGTGTGGTTAAGACTAGATGCCTTGCGATCATAGTTTAATAGCAGTAATTGAGTTACTGTAACAGTTTTGTAGATGTAAAATGACTTCACACTTTGTTTTGCTTTAAATACTACTTATGGACTGACCTGAGTTTCTACCTCGGGTGCATACAAAGAAATTGTGGCAATTCTTTGTGTTGCTTGGAGAGAAACAAAATTTTTATGCTTCTGCTTCCAAGTCATGGCTATTCTAACCCTGATTTATTTATGGTAGATCACCAAGGAAGAATCCTATTATCTGGGATTTCCATGAGTTTCAGGAAATGAATGTATCTCATTCAGAGCTTTTAACCAAACAGGAAAAACCTGTGGGATTTCTGGCCAATATCTAATAAGCATTTTTAGCATCTTCTGACCTTGGTGTGGGAGACTGATCTTAGTTTTGGAGGCTACTTTTGCCATGTGTAAATGCTAAAACCACCTTCTTTTGGCTTAGTCTTCTCATTTCTAGACTGACAGTTTCTGTTGGAGGAAATTATGCAAATTTGTGTTAGTGTATGCCTTTATTGAGAAAATTGAAAAACTGCTGTTAGGGAAGAACTGGTTTGTTCAGATGTTTAATGTGTTTGTATTTAGGGCTCTGAGGTTTTGCAGCTTCCTCTTCAGGTTAAGAATAGCTGGAGTGTT
The DNA here is from genome assembly GCA_013397515.1 of Upupa epops. Taxonomy (NCBI): domain Eukaryota; kingdom Metazoa; phylum Chordata; class Aves; order Bucerotiformes; family Upupidae; genus Upupa; species Upupa epops. Next base: position 397,964 of record VZRI01007955.1, on the reverse strand, counting down.
ACATTTCCTGTGTGCTCTGGCAGTGAGCAACTGGGATGAATTAAGACTGAGCAGTGGAAGCAGAACAAGAGCTGAGATAATGTGTAGATCTGATTATTCGAAATTACAGCTTGTACCTGTATGAGAGAGACTCAGTTTCATTAAAGAAAACAAACCAAATCCCCACTCCCCAAACTTGTATACCTGTGGATATAAATAAAAACTTAAATTGATACTAATTTAAATGTCTAGGAACTTGCTGTTGTCATCCTAAACCTTCTTAAGTAGATCCACTTGTGGAGATTTGTGTTCTTTACGTTTTAGAAATAAGTTTTCATGCTTTTCAGATCTAAGCCATCATCTCTCCTATGTTGGAACTTGTGGAAAAGCGTGTCTGTTCAACTTAGATTTAAATTTCCTTTTGAACTTGAAAATAATTGAGTAAGTCAAAATACAAATGTAGATTAAAACAGATTTGAAAATCAGACTTTGAAAGTCTTTCAGTTTGGGGTGAAAAGGTGGGGGGGAAGTACCTATCTGTTTCACTGTAATCTGAGGACTGAAAATGTGTCTTAATGCAGAAGAAAAAATCATGACTGTGTAGAGAAGGGAAATGCCTAACACAATTAATATCATGTGTTTCAAGCTTGATTTGACCTCAGGCATAATTTCTCCCTTCCCTTTCCATTTGTGGATAATTTTTGAGAAGACCTTTACTGTGCTTAGATGAAGAGAACTAATAATGACTTACAGTAATGAAGCATTAATGTGACTAATTTCAAGTTGTGGGTAGGCTTAGTTTAAAGAAAACAACATGCATGGAAGTTTTGAAAAATCTAAAGGTTTGGGTTGTTTTTGGTGCTGTTTCATTAAATCTGTTTGAGTAGCTTAACAAAGCTGAAAGCTGTTGATATTCCAGGGGTGATGAGGGCACTAATGGCAGTGAAAATGCACAGTCTAGTGGCGAGACACCATATGTACCACTCCTGTTTTCTGTGAGAAGATAAACAGTGCCTTCTAGACTTGCTGAACTGCGTTGTTTGTGTTTAATTAGTGTAAAAATGAATCGGGTGTGCAAAACCAGCTATGTGATCAAGTCACTGCTGCAGATTTAAAGAAGAGGGAAAATATATAATGGTTGTTAGGTATGAATGTCAATGTTATTTAGGTAGGATAACTAGAGTCCTTTGGAAAAGACACAACAGAACTTTTGAAATGCAAAAAGCAATTTTGGGGATTAGGGGACTGAACTGGAAGAAAAACATACTGTTTGAAAGAACAAGTCGATAACTTTTGTTTTCCCAAATATGACAGGCTCTTGATTTAAGATTTTGTTTTTTATTTGTGAAATTGCTGGATTATGGTATTTTCTGATTTCTGTGAGTATTCACAAGTTTTAGAAGAACTCTGGCTATTTCTAGCAAGTATTTTTTTTAAGTGTGCAGCACTTAAGTCTGGTAGGTGCTGGTGATGTGATAATGCTTATTACATCATGGCATTTTTGTAGGTGATACCAGATGTGCTTTAGGTCTTAGGAAACAGCAGTGAAACTCTAAATTATTGTTTATGTGGGAAATTTGAGTGGGTTTTTCACAGTGACAGCAAAAGGTACTTCAGGGCATCGCTACTGGCAAAGCTAAATCCTGCTGTCCTGTGCTCCAGCAAGCAGCTTTCCAGTTTGTGTTCCAGAGAGAGTTCCAGTTGTTTGTGTTTTGTATTGTCATAGGAATATGTTATGTATTCCTAGACTTTGTGCATTAGATCAGAAATACTCATGGCAAGATGTACAGTCTTGAATCTATTTTGAAAATTAGCAGCAATCCTTTTCAAAGAATGAGGTTAAGGAGAAAAATTGCCAAAAATAGTTTTAGCAGTGCTCTGACAGGGAAACAAATGGATTTTTCTGAAGTCATCTTATAGTTCTGTTTGGATTCAATGTATTTTTGGATGTCTAGCTGAAACTATTCTGCTACTGATTTACTTGTGATGGAGATGACACCCTTGAAATTTCAGGTCTCATAAAATGCAGTCTCAAAACTGCTAAATAAAAATCTGCAAATGCAGAATTAAACATTACTGGTGATATTTTCTGGGTGTGCAAAGGGGTTATGTTTTATAGTAGGATTGCAGCATAAAGTTGTTTACCATATGTTGCACATAATATAAACAGGGATTAAGAAAAGGAATGATTTAAAGAAAACCATTACACTTTGTTCTGATAATGTGTAAAACATAGAGTAGACATCGTGAGAACATTTCTTTGGATTAAAGTTCTTTTAGTATGGAAATACAATTTGTATTAATCCTTCATTTACAGATAATGTTCACTCCAGATGCAGATACATATTTAAAACCGCCAAACATATCTGCATTATAAAAAGTAGATTAATGTAACTAAATTTGTTGTGCTACTGACGAGAGAGATTTCTGTAAGCTTCTTGCATTCAGTGTCTAAATGTTCTTTGGGAGCAGACAGACCAAAGTATAGACATTTTAGTCTTTGTAAAATTGAAAGCAAAATGTCTGGAAATTCTCCCTAACATAACTTTCAGTAGTTGATCTGAGATTTCTTTTTCCCCCTGAAAATAGCCTCAGACTTGCTTAGCTTATTTAGATCATGACCTCAAGCAAAAAAATACCATGTCCTATTAGTTTAAAAAGCTCAGTAAACTGTGTCACTGCCTGCTTCTTAGATTGCTAATAACACTGGATGTAATACATAAAAATTGGTCTGCTGCTATCTTTTTTCTTTTTAAAAGAGTGCTTGAGCATCCATTAAATAAACTGAAACACATCACACTGTTTGTTATGCTGCCTCAGCTCCTCCCCAGGCCCCAAATAATCTGAATGTGTGGCTGTGCTGAGTGGCAGGCTAGAGGTGGCCAGGGGAACATTGCCTAGTGGAGTGGGTGAGGTAGGAAGACACAGTACTGCTGGATGTGCAGTCTGTGTGCTGCTCTGTGAAGCTCCTGAAGGGACCCTGCAGAGTGTGAACAAGGATCTCTGTGGCTGATAAATCTCTGCAAAACCCCTCAAATGTGAGCTTTATCCTAAAGAAGTGAAATCTTCAAATTGCTATGTTTAAAGAAAACTTTGCATTGAAGAAGTGAATTTGGCTTTCAGAGCAGACAGTGATAAAGATCGTGTCTGGTTTTGTTCTTTGTTAGCTATTTCTAGATCATGTCTCTGCAGGAACTATGTAAATGGTGTTTGTTTATTTGTTGGAGGTGTCATGGGACAAGAGGTGAATTCTCTTAACAAATTGGTTAACAAAGCCCAAGTCAGATTTTGCTCTTCTGTAGGGCTTTAGTGAGCATGAGAAATGTCTTTAAGGAGAGTTTTGCGGAGGATGTCACTATGTGCTGTTCACTACCACTGTGGCATCTTAAAGTAGATTCAGCTTTACTGCTAACTCTGAATGAGGCATTTTTAGGATAGGATACTAAGCAGTGTTAGCTGTAATACTGGTCAGACTGCCTCATCATGTTAGTGACAGAGTAAGCCCAATGTGTCTGGGGTGTCTGTGCTTCAGCATCAAGGCAAGTGAGTCAATTAAAAATGAAAACAAAACTCACCACTTTTAGTTTTTATTGTTGCTTTTACAGCTGCTTTTAAAGAAACTGCGGTTAATTCATTTAACCAGTTTGCATTTCAGAATTAGCTGGTTTAGTTGGAGTTTTTTTCCCAAGATGCAGGTTATGCTAGAAATGTTGGTATTTTTTTAAAGTAGTTTGCTTTATCTTTGCTTGCAGATTTTTGTTTATCCTCTGGCATGTTTATTTTAGCCTCTGACTGTCGTTCGTTCTTTTCTGCAGGTCTGAGCAGCCTCGTATAACCAAAGATGTAATTTGTTTTCATGCTGAAGACTTCTTAGAGGTGGTTCAGCGAATGCAGTTAGATTTGCATGAGCCTCCACTCTCACAGGTAAGCATGCTATGAACTATTAAAAGGTGTCCTGATTCAGAGGTGATAAATCAAGAGGTTTTCACCCCCTTTTGTTTTTTTTCTCATGTTCATTTTTTTCTTCAGTGTGTCCAGTGGGTTGATGATGCAAAACTGAATCAGCTGCGAAGGGAAGGCATTCGATATGCCAGAATCCAGTTATTTGATAATGACATTTATTTTATCCCGAGGAATGTTGTGCACCAGTTCAAAACAGTTTCAGCTGTGTGCAGTTTGGCTTGGCACATCCGTCTTAAGCTGTATCATTCAGAGGAAGAACTTTCTTCAGATACGAGTACTGCTGAAGCAGGGACCTCTGCAGACCCCACGTCTTCGGTTATTGGACTTCAGACAGACAGCAGAGTATGTACAATAAGCAAAGATACCTCCGAAGACACCAAATTTTCAGATGCTCTGCAGACAAAGTATATGCAGCAGGAATTTCTTCCAATAAAACATGAACCTATTGCATCTCTTCGAATAAAAGAAGAACCCATGAATGTCAATCTTGCTGAAAAGACAGTGACATCGAATGATGTCAGGGGCCAGAACATTCAGACTACATTGGATCATGTTGAGTTGACGGCATTTAAGTTGGAAATGGATTCTAAATTTGAATCTGGCAACAAGGACTTACAGGGCAAGTTATGCCCTGGAGGTCACATACAGCCAGATGATACAAGACATCAGAGTTCATCGTATCCAAAACTGCATGGACAAAGAGAGGATGATTTTTTGTGCTAAATTTGTATATATGGTTTTAAATTCCTTTTTAATCTTAATTATGTAATAATGTAAAGATTCATAAATTCTGTGAGGCAAGGTTGTGGCTTGCCTTCGCATCTGTTACAGAAAATAGTTATGTAGCTTTGTAACATTCCTCAGTGCCTGTCCATAACTGTGAAGTATCAAAGCACTTAGGGCCAGATGCACTGTAAACACTGCAGGTTTAACATAAAGAAGTCTTTAAATAATTTTGAGTTGTAGGTTTTAGAGTAGAGCTGACATTTAACATATATATTTTTTGTAAGATGAGCCAGAATTCTTTTTGACAATTCCAGGCTTTTCCATAGAGCTTATTTATACCAGATTTTTCATTTTAAATGTGTCAGCACTGTAGTGTAAATATCTTTTTTAAAAAAATCTTTTTAGTGTGATTTATACTGAAATGTGAGCCGCTTAATAAAGGTTCATAATAACAGATTGGTTTTATTTTTGGGTCTGCAAAAAGTAATTCAGTTAAACTGCCTCTCTGAATGGTTATGTTTCTACCTGCACTAATGCGTAGGATGCCCTTACGCTGTGACAGGGTGAGGTGCTGTAGCAATGGGAGGTAGAGCTGCTGAAGAAGCATTCTGTGTAAGTTGAGATCAGTCAGAATGCAGAATCAGCCCTCCCTTCATAGGATTCCTTGCAGTTGCTCATTAAAGACACTCCCTAAACGCCTGCTGTCAAATGTTAATGTAGAACAGAGGCAAGCCTGCCCCAGTTGTGGTGGACATTTGGACACCCAGTGGGCTCCAGCAGCACTACCCGTAAGTAATTGTGTGCATCTCTGTCTTGAGCTGGTGTGAGGGAGCAAACTCCCTTCTGTGCTTGGCCTCTTTGCCCATTCAGGCCACAGTCAAGTCAGTTCTAGTTCACATTATGAAAAATCAAAACCACTTCCCTCAAATCAGTTGTCAGACTAAAATTGAAGTGAGGAGTATTTAAATGGTTAGCTACCAAGCTGTAAAGGCCTCAGTTGTAGAGTGACTCATAATTCATGGAGACACATTTAGATTTGAGTTGCTCCCTATGCTGATAGCACCAGGCAATAAAGATACTCACAAGTATGTCTACTAGGAAGTTCCTTAGTGAGTCCCAATTTAGAAGCAAGAGTTGTTCCATTAAGAAAGTAACTGGTGTCCAAATTAACTCTTTTCCTCCATCCTCACCTATGGACTCTGTAATTGTAAGCAGTGTTGTGAGGGCAGAGGATTTCAGGGCTAGCTAGTGTCTGATGTGGTAATGACAAACTGCTATGTAATCTTTTGTGTAACATGCTACTGTATGGTTCAAGCACACCTGAATGAGGTCTCTTCAGGTAATTACAAATAGTGGTAGACTGCCCTTCAGCCTGTCCTCAGCCAAGTGTTTAAAACTTAAGATCCTAGGCCTGTTGTTATTTCCAACACCCTCTGTACTGCTGATTCTTGTAAAATTTTTTCCCCAATAATGTTCTGGAAGTTGTACATCCTTGTGTACCCATTTTATAATTTCTGTTGTACTTAGTGATCACTTTGGCTTCATTTGTAGCAATAGAACAATGTGGTTTCCAGGGAATGTTTGATTCAACTACCTGAGGCCCTTTTGTTGGAAAATATTTTTGCTAATAGGTTGTTAAATTCAAAATGTTACTGCACACTTATTGTTACTGGCACTGAAGTCAGCCGTGTAACAAATGAGTGCTGTGATCTGTTTAAATCCAAAATAGGTCTCTCAAGGAATTATTAATTATATCAATATTTGAGTTGCTAGATGTTACTCCTAGATAGCCATAATTACGTATTAGGAGAAGCAATAGAAAGATGAATCTTTTGTATGTGGCTGAGATGTCCTTAAGTCTTACTGCTGTCTTCTTTAATGCTGGCTAAGGGATCACTACCAGTTTTGCAGCCTCAGGGATCTTGCTTTCCCCTCTGCCACGAGCAAATGATTCACGGGTGACATGGTAAGTTACTATTCTAGCAGATTCTGACTTGAAAAATTAACTGGTTAATGTAATAATTTCAGCTTTCCTGATAGTAGGAATGTGGCTTGGCTCACTCAGTGTGCTCTGGATTGTTTGGAAACTTACACCTGTAATCTTTTTGGCTTTATGAACATCTGTACACAATGAAAGAGCCTTCCATTCCCCTTCTCCGTGCTAGCTGTTGGAGAACAGCAAGAGAGCTGCAGGTTGTAGTTTGCACCAAAGATGCAGCTTCCCAGGTGGGTTAGCAGAAGGCTCCCCCTTTACAAGAACCAGTCTTGTCACATACAGCTTGTTTTTTTTTTAAACCCTGACCACTAATCAGCAGATTTTTAAAAGAAAAAAGGTCTTACTTGTATGTCAGTGATTCATTCTGATTTAAGTACATATTGTTTTAAAATCTGACAGATTTTAGTGAAGTGTTTACATCCCCCATGACAGCAAACAGCTTTTTGTATTGTAGGTCTTGTCCATGCTAAAAAGGTGAATCTTTGAAAATAGTTCAGCAAACATGACTTTACACTTCAGAGTAGAACTTTCCTTTTGAAGACCTCGGTGGTCTTGGCTGGTACAGCCTCAGACTTCTGCTCAGGTATGTCTTGCTTCTGAAGTTTGCTTCTGAACTGTACACATCTTCCACCCGTGTTTTTCTCGTTTTATCACTTAAAAACAGTGGCAGTTTTTTGCAATCTTTATGTATCTTTTTTTGATTTTTGAGACAGACTAGATTGTCATTTTTAGACAAAATTCCTTGCAGTCAGAATGCAAGCTATGTCGGGATTACCAGTGGCTGTCAGAACTCCCTTTGTATTCAAAGGAGTAATGTCTGGGTTGACTGACTGTGTTAGTGTATACTTCTTACTTAACAGTTTTTTTAAAAAAGGCAGTCCTCCACTGTGGTGGTTTTGTTTTGATTCAGTTGTTCCTTAAGAGGGGAGAACCTTTGCTGAGAATTTCAGCTCCCAAACAGTTCACTAGTCTGACCAAGGTCTTGCTTTGGTTTCTAGTGGTCCTTTGCTGTAATAACCTTTATTCCTGCCACATACAGCTTCATATTCAGATTTCTGCTTCAGCAATAAATCTGTATGCCTTCTGATGTATTGAAACTAGTCTTTCCTTATTGCTTGCCCCCCCCCCCGATTTCAGTTTCATATGAACATCTGTTATTTTGGCTGAAATCTCTTGGCCGTTGTTCTACAGATTGGAAAGGCCAGTTGTCTGTACCACAGTGGTAATGACACCCTGCGTTTGCAGTGCTCTTCCAGTTAATGACATGACATGCAGAAACATAGATGTGTTTTCCCAAGATATTGGTACAGTGTTGGTGGGTAGCAAGGAATTCGTTGTTACTGTCACTACCAGTAGCTTTGGAGATGGTACCTACTTTCTTTTTTTAAAAACATACAGGATCTTTTGCATTTCACTGGCGACTGACTTCATGTGTTACATACAAGTGTTACTCAGTGTTGTGTCATCCCCTAGCCCTCCAATTGCCTGAAACAGCATTTTCACTACAGGTACTGCTGGCATGCAGATGTCCCCTTCCTTGTTACTATAGCGAATATTTCCATACTTCTTAGAGATATTAATTCTATCTGCTACTAGAAATAAAGTATTATTTCAGAGGGAGATCATTTAAGTATTCATCTGTGAAAGAATTCTTTGGTGATAAATAAAGTTGTTTTTAAGCAGATATATATGTGCGCAGTATATAAGTTGGCATTGCAGATGATGTAGGGAATGGAAGCATGTAATAGTGGAATGGCACAAAATTGAGTAAGTCTTCCAAGAAATGCAGGACTAGCATTCACTGATCAAAATGACTGTTTTCTAATACCTGCATGTAAATAAGGATGTTTGGTTGATTGAAGTAAATCCGTGTTTTCTCCAGGCTTATTGGCAAAAAAAAAACTGGAGATGATAGATTCCTACCTGACCCATCTGGGGTGAAAACTGCACTAGTTCTAATTGAGAGATGAAAGAACTTTGTAGCCTTCTCCAGTGTGATTTTTATTTGCTTTCTAGTGGTCAGGTATGGGGAGAACCCTGTCTCTAGGCAGAGCAGCACCTGTTTCTATGAATGTAAACAAGTCAGAAACAGAAAGGCCAGGTTTCACTGATCAATGCTTTGCTGTGAGTGATGCTGTTGAGAATGTTTGCTTTGATTGTGAGTCACTGTGTTAAACTGCTCTTTTACTACTTTCTATAACAGATGAAAAGCACTTTAAAAACTTACTGAATAGGCAATTACTGATATTTTGTGCAGATCCCACTGAATTTGCAGCATACATGGGAGAATTTGGGAAACTTTGTCATCAGTCACTTGTTTAATTTTTGTTAGAAATAAAAATAATTTTGTGTTCTGTTCAGAAGCGGTGATTAACTTCACGATGTCTAGGTTGCTATTTCTGTTAGATTCATCAGGGATGCTGACTTTGCAGATTTCATGTATTATATTCTAACCACTGTTTTTTCTGTGCTATGATGCTAGTATTTCCTCTGCTTTGGAGCCGTGCTGTACTTGAGTGCCAGCTTAAAACATTGATCTTCTCATGTCCTGGTCATGCTGATAGATGAGTCTACTTATAAGGGCATTAGTCCTAAATAGTCCTTTAATATTTGGTGTACAGTTATGATAATCTGATACAAACTGATTAAAACAGCAGTTTAAACTTCTATTTTTATCAAGTTTGATTTTTCAATAAGTATTTTGATACTATATTTTAATTTTACCCATTTATTTGCAGCCCCCCTGAATGGAAGTGCAGAGTTGGGTAGCACTTAGGCCTGCGTTTTAAGAAGTGTGCTGTCTGTGGCAGTGTTTTAATCTGGTAGTATTGAGGCAAAACAGGGTAGTCAGCTGAGAATGCTCTTCCCCAAATGCCTCCAGAAGAAAACCTTGAGAATTGGATCCACGTGTGCAAGACTAATGTTACATAAGGCAAGACTGCTAAAGCTCTGTGTGAAGCACTAAAACCACTAACACTCAGGTACTTGTATGTCTAATTGATGCAGTTAAGAACTTTTGTAAGTCTCTGAAATGAAAAGTTTAAATTAAAACACACATTTTAGAGTGGTTCCTTTATACAATTCAAAATTAATACCGAGGTAGAAACTAACAGGTAAAACAAGCTTGGTTTCTCCTTCCTTCCTTGTATTCTTGCTCTTACAAGGTGTTCTGTGCTGTGTGAAGAGACTTACATTTGCCTGCTCATGGTGGTGGTGTAAGAGGCAGAATGAAGGAAACAGCATTACTGAGTTGCAGACTTTTCTACTGTTTTTGCAACTTAAAATAATAAATGTTTAATTAATGTTGGTGGTCCAGCCACAGCAGTTGCTATAAATTGCCATAGCCCACAGAGCCTAATGCTTTTCAGCAACGTATTTATTCTCTGGTCTGTTCAGGTCTAAGACTGATTCAGAAGAATTAATACTATTCAAACCTTAAAACGATAAAAGGTAGAGTGAAAAAGCTACAAACACTTCTTTTTCAGTTCAGCATAGGTTTTTTTACTTCAATTAAAACTAGCCGTGTGTTCCATAACAGTGCTATGCTTTCTGTGCTAATAAATTCAAATAACTTCTGAGGATGCAGTTACTTGGGCGTTTTACTATGAAAAAGTGGTGATTTTTGTTCTCAAAATACTGTGGTGTTAAAATAAGTAGCACCTAGTGTTATTAACAGAGTTGGGTTTTAGTTTCACAACATTTCACACACATGCATTGTGTTTGCCTTAAATCAGGCAAAAGTAGATACTTGCCTACAGTGCATGCAGTAGTCTTCAAGCCTGTATAAATGACCTGAAGAATAGCAGACAGATGTACAACGTGTCATCAGTATACAATAAATACTTCCCAGTTTCATTCCAGAACAGCAACACTTTTAATTGCATTTTAAAAAAGATGCTGAAGACGAAGTTGTCCTCTGTGTGCAGCACATCAGCTGCTGCGGTGGTCTCTGGTGCAGTGGGGACTTGGGCCCCTCTTTCCTTCTGCCCACTTCTCACAAATCAGCATGAGCTGGCTCAGCATTAACTGCTACTCTTCCCTGCCAACCTCATCACATTTGCTTTTCACTCACTTTGTTTGGTTCAAGTAAGATCAGTCAGTGTCTGTGAAACTTGTTCCATTTCAAAGCTGTGAGCAGTGTCCTTGAGAACAGGGTAATTACCGACAGAAGTGATTTGTAATTCCTGCAGCAGCTTCTGGGAAGGTGACTAGTCTAGGGTGTACTTTGTTGTAATTCCTTTTGAATTAAGTGCTGTCACAAAAATGAGGCTGGACAGAGGTGTTGGCACAGGTTAGCTAAGTTAAATGAGACACAAAATACTAAGGCAAAAGGCATCACAGTCCATCTCTAATGACTCTAAAGTTTAGCACTTCTAAATTGAGTCCCAAGAACATAACCTACTAAAGGAAATAAGTGTGTGTAACTCCTGTGGGACACCAGAAACTTCCAAAGTACATTGTCATTTATTTAAAGGTTTGTAAAACTTTAAAAAACCAAGCCAAACCCACCACCAAAACACTGGGATGATTTTTTTCCTATTGAATTGGAGGAAGCAATTAAAAGGTCTTTTGGAAGAGCTGTGTTGTATTCTAGTTAATTAGAGATGCCAAACTTTCAGATAATTGTTACATCTGTGGAATAGAAAGGGCTTATTAAGGGGGCAGAGCCACCATTTGTGGCCCATTTTGCTAATGATATATCAAGTCATAATGAGGCTTGTTCTTCCATCATTTGTTATGTTGTAACTATCTGTCAACATCAGCTTGACTGAGGAAAGTTGCTCTGCTCTTCTGAGCAGAATGGCATCATCTGACTGCTTTTTATTCTGGGATGATTAGACTGGGGAAGACTGTCAGTACTTGGTTTTGTGCTTAGTGCCCTAACATACCAAACAAGAAAGCATCTGTGCATGTCTTTTCTAAAGTGTTTAAATGCGTGAAAGGTATTTGCATCAATGTTTGTTAAGTAGTTCATGAACATTTACCTTAATTGGAGGTAGCTCTTTAGACACTTCTCTGTGCCTTTGTAAAACATCCAGTAACAGATCTGTAACGTCTGTCTTGCCTGCCATGGGGTACACCTGGAATGCTAGATTTGAGGAAGCTCAGTGGCCCTGGTTTGCATTTGACGAAACTGAAGAACTGCTTGAGAGCTCTGAACTGGATGTGCAGATGGACCACATTCCGTATTCCCTCTGTGTACACACATACATGTGTGTGCTTGCTGTCATGTTTCCTCTGATTAACAGGCTCCAGAGCATATCCCAAGATGAACACCTCACCCCTCCCTGCAGTAATCCTTAGCACAGCCACCAGTTGAACAATAATAGATGAAGGTATCCAGTTCTTCACAGGAACTGTGGCCAGTGTCTTTCAACTACGGAGCAAAGCCTTTCCCTGAAGTGTTTTTCAGAACTAAGTAGGATATGCTACTGTACCCCCCCTAAAAAAAATAATTCCCAACTATTCTGATGGTGTCCGAAGGGAAGAGATTTCTAAGTAGTAACTTCAGTTCCTCATAAAGGATGTGCATGTTACTAAAAATCACTATACAGTTGATGTCTTATTTTAAATTAAACGGGTAATAAATATTTTGCACTTTAAAGAAAATGGCTAATGTTTGGGGGGGTGGGGGGTGTTACTCCTTGCGAAAGAAAACACTGAGGTAGGGCAGTTAACTGCTCTGAAACAAACATTATTTTTTCCAAAACATCCTTTAATACCTGATGGTGTGGACTGTCTTAGAAAGGAGCAGGCTCTTTGCTTAGTTAAAGCCCTTTCAGGCATCTTCAGCGATATGGCTTCCACATCCATGTGGCTAAACAGCAAAAGTAAATGCACATTCCAGGAAGACTCTATTCAACAGTATTATACGGAGCGAAAATTTTATTCACAAGACACTTTGATCTAGTCATTGCCTGTTACCTTAAGACTGTTTTTTGTGGGCTCTTCTCCTTCCCCAGACACTTTTGTACATAGGAATTATAAATTAATCACTACCTTCTGTATACAGGTGAATCACATCACAGATGACTCTTACATTTGAAGTTGGTGTTATCATAGCTCCTGGAAGAGCACATTAGCTCACAAAATAGGCTCATCGTTCTACCTCTTCCCAGAAGTCCCCTTTGTTGCATTTGTAACTCCGAAGCACGTTAATTTACAGGGTGCTGGCAAACACAGATATGAGTTAAGCTAAGGCTTCACTCCCAGAGGTTTCATCTGCTGGGCATTAAAACCCATCTTCCTTGTTCAGATATCACGTCCTGCAGGTGTAGATGCATTGCAGAACTCACCCTGCTGCTTCACTCATTCACAGCACTGCTATTTCTTACTTGGAAATGTAATCACCCTTGTCCCCCTCTTCTCTGGATCTCAGCCTGCTGGCATAGTGAAAATACTAAGTGTTTTCCCTGAGGTAAATCACAGGCTGGTTTATTGCCTGTTTAAGCAGCTGAAAAAGTGTGCTTACTTTTCAGTCTTTTAGAGAGGATGTGGGCTCTCACTGTCAACAAGAAAATGCTGAGTCACATTCTTTGCTCTTTTTTTTTCTGGCTGTCAATAGGTTCTGATGCTTAAAGCAAGGTTAGCAGGGTACTCTTAACTGGTTACTTCTGTACTTGGCAGTACAAGAGTAGAACACTTTAGTCCTTTTTCCAAGGATCTCCTACTGTGCTGAATACTCTGGGGTAGAATATTAGTGGTTTCCTTGAGATCTCCTACGTACATGTGAAGAGCCTGTTACTTTATTTCACGTAATAATAATCATATCAGAACAGCTTATGTTGAACAAATACTTTTATTTACAAGAGCTTATGTGACAGTTTTGAAATAAAAAAATGGAACAAGTCTGCTTCAGTCTTCAGCCTGGTCTGGCTAACATGTCCAGCTTGACTGATTTCTTATTTGGCATTCTAATTGGAAGATCAAGTTTGTGACAAAACTATAATAAATCCAGTAATGGTACTGAGCTCTGTGTTGAAAACCGTACAGCACAGCTTAGTCTCTTCGTACATAGAAGATATTATATCCGAGTTCAACCATACCCCCGATAAGCAAGGCCCACAAAGGGATAAACACGTAGGCTAGCTTCATTGTAGTAAACCGTTGCAGTTTAGCACAGAGAGCAAGGCAGAAGGCTAATTTAAGCAGCATCGCAATGAGATACCAGGCTTTCTTCTTCAAGTTTTGGGAGCCGTTGCGAGGGTCAAAGCCAGATTTGCAACGTCCAGCCATTTTTACAATTAACATAACTAGAAGAATTGTATCAAATATCCAGACTGGAATAAAAATGAGGAACCAGTTCCATGGTGCTTTCTCATCCAACTTCAGTACCAGCATGATCAGGAAGAGTAATGTAAAAAGCCATGTCAGTAGAACTCTTTGTGCCAGGGACATTCTCATTTAAACAGCTTTGAGAGGAAGTCTGTCACTGCCAGCAAGAACCTAATAAACAAAAGAGAGGGGGGAGGCATCAAAAGATGTCACTATACAACCACTGGGCACATTCCTTACTGGAAAGGAAGTTCCTGTATTTGCTTCCCCACCCCTTCTAACCTCACCTACATAATGCTTCCCAGCATTTCGTTTATAACTGTTCTCTCTGGCTTGGTCCTGTCCACCAATGAACTTCAGTCAGCTGTGTAACCACTTTCAAACAAGTCTAGAGCATGAAACAGGCAAAGCTTTAATCCAAAACTAGGTGTCAGGTTCATTTAGGGATTTTTGTATGTTAACAATACTTTTAGATCCAGTACTGAGGCACTCACAGCTGAATGCTTGAAAATGAACCTAACAAGTCTATAACAAAATAATCATAGTAAAAGATCCTGTACTCTGCACAGCTGCAGCTGGAATGACCCAGGCTGAAACTGAGCCAGTAAACGCCCAACCACATTCTGTCAAGCAGCAATCTTAATGCTAGAAAGAGTTCCAGACAAGGTCTGCTTTCTGGCAAGTCATCTGAAGTACACAGGCACTGCCTGACAGGGACATGGACATCACTGAGGTTTACTGGCTTGGAATTGCATTTAAATGTCTATGAAGTGATAAAAGAAGAAGACTAGTTGCATCTGCAACTAGACTAGAGTCATAAAAGTTAGTTTTATATTCCTATCTGAAAGGATTTTGCCACTGCACCTGCCAAAAACTTTTCATTGCAAGTATAAAGAGCTAAGAACTACAATCTTCCTGAAGCTTTCATGCTACAAAGATGGATAACCAATATGTATCAGTGAAACGGTGTTGAAATAGTTTCCTTAATTACGTCAAAAAATTGAGATTACAAAAACCCTGAAGTTCAGAAAACTGGTATTTTGCACTTGAAATTAGGACCTGAGCTTTGATTTGTTCCAGATGACAAAAATACTTAAATTACTGAAAACAAATCCTCATCATGAGAATCTGTGATGGAAGGGCAAGAACTGCTTCCCCTCTGCCTCCCCAGTGCCCTTGGCCACACACTGCTGCTTCCTCTGTGTTACTTCAGAGGCTCTCAAGATCACCTATTAAGCCTATTAAACTCACCAAACCAGCAGGACTGTATTAGAAGCTTTTTCTTTTTAACTAAGTTGATTTTTTTCTTCCCAGATTAGCCAAGTGAACCAAATGTGCTTAGATAAGCATCAGAACCAGGAAAAGGGAAGTAAAATCTGCTGGCGTAACTGGTTAGTAGATGATCTGCTATGTTAGTGTGAGGACAAGACTTTTGTACACCACTCTTACTCTACACTTCACGTTCATGTCTTCTGATACACAACTCAACAGACCTACTTTTGTGTTCAGCCTGGGCTTGAAGTTTCAATGGATTTGATTTAGAGGACAGGAGAGGGATTTCTCCTAAGATCCAGTTGAGCCACAAATCATCTACACTAGAGTTACTGTCAGTTCATCCTCTCCCTTGTACTAAGGCTGACACTTGAGTGATGCAGAGCAAACCATCCCCTTGAGCTGACCTAGCAAAAAAAAAAAAAACCCACAACAAAACAAACTTTTAAATAGGATCTGTGTAGTTTGTTTTGTGTTGTCTTAGTTCTGCTCAGATCAAAAGCTCTGGTGAAAGCCATTTACCGCTAGGGTGCAACTGAGACCCCATTCCTTACAGAAGGGGGAACCTTAGTAGAGCACTCAATCGAAGACTTAATTACTAGGTAGATGAACAATTTGAGGTTTATATAGCATCACTCTCCTCTTGTTACAGAAACATACCCAAACCAGCTGGCAGGTGCAGAAGGCTCCACAACAATTACTGTGACCTGCCTGAAGGATTTCCTGCATTTTGAAGACATTCTCAACACTCTCAAGTGTAAGTCTAAAGTGAAGAGAGAGTAATGATCCAAAGTTTCAATGTTCTTTTAATGAGAATGTTTTACAACAAGTTTTCAAAAACTATCAATGCTACAGATGCTATAAGGAGGAGAATCCCTGAAGAAAGTAGGAACCATAGAAACAGACTGGAAACTTGGGGCTGAAAGAACAAAATTCAATACTGTTAGAAGTATCAGGTTTGCAGGTACTCAAAGCAAAGCACTATCAAATGTCTCTGGAGGAAACAGAAACCTACTGAAGATGTATTTGACAGGACTACTCAGTTTGAGGGTTATTCACGTGATGAAAATATTTTCAGTTTTCCCAAGCGTTCAGAACCACTTTGTAACGATTTTTAAAAGCACAAGTAGAAAATTCAGCATGGGACATGCTGCCTTTCACTGACCTAATAGATGGAACAGCCAGACTGGGTAGGAATGCAATACTCCGTTCAATTTTACAAGCTTCTGTGGATAAAAGCCTCAAGAAAATCCATGAGATTTTAGAATCCTATAGTCCACATAAAGGAACCACATTTTAAAGACTGACAGCTGGAAGCACCTGACCATCTCTCATTACAAAAGAGATGAGATTACTATCTGATTGTGAGCTAGAGGATAGCTAGCTGGTTGAGACTGGAAAAAGGATGCAGACAAGGTAAAAGTTTGAATTAGCAGAATCTTTTGTGAAAACGCTGAAGGAATTCCAAAGTCACAATGTTAACAAAAAAGAGCTTTCTACTCCTTAGAGGGCTCATGTAAATAACAGGGAGTAAAAATTTTTAGTAATGGGAAACACTAAGTACTGACCTTGGTGGGATGATCTACTTAATTAGAATTTTATTATTACTAATTATATCCTCTTCAGAAGCAAAAAAAAAAAAAAGTGGGGGGGACACTTACACATGACATTCAGCTCATTAATGACAAATCTAAACTGTGACCATTGCCTAACAAAGTTCAGGGAATGATACTACACTGAAACCAAACTAAACAAACCTCTAGCTTGATTAAATGACGTTCTAAAGCAGATTCAGCAGGCTTTACTAATTTAAAACCTAGAAAACAATATTCTGGTAATTCCATTTAAAAGCCTTTTAGAAGACATTTAGACTAGCCTGCTATAAATACTGGTTGGGCATTTACAAGCTCTCCTCGTAACTGATTCACCCTCCGTTCAGGCACCCTGCATAGATCTAGAAGTGTAAATAAACTAAAACTACAACACCCCCTTAACTGGAGTTCTCGTTTGACTGGTTTTTTGTTTTTACCGAACGGAGATTCCCGAACGCTGAACCGGGCTGATAAGACTGAAACTCAGAAACTATTCAGAGAAACCGAATGAGGAAACGGTCGAACTAGCCGGGGGTGCCGGGGTCAGCAAATTCTGCCACAGCATCATAACAGCTTCCCGCGAGCTCTGAGTTAGAACGACCGTCTCCAGACCACGCTCGACCGAGCACAGTCGCTGTCCTCGACCGCCTCCGCCCGACGTACCCGGAGATGGCCCAGAGCTCCCTACCCCGGGCCTATTTGCCGGTAGGAGTGCAGCAACTACCGGACAAGCCTGCAGCGGCGGACTACACTACTGGTCTCGGCCGCCTCAGACCCACGGCTGACTCCTGGCCGTCCGGTCTCTCCCACCTTTCCCAGCCCGTCCTCCCCCCGAGTCGGCCTTTTCCCGAGGACCCGCGTTGCCAGATTGCGGCGAAGGCCCCAGTCACTCCTGAGGCGTGAATCCGTCACCTACCGCACGGGCCCGGCCGCCCTGCGTCGCCGCCGACCTCCCCGCGCAGGGTCCCAGCGCATCCCCCTTCCGCTCGGCGACTCGGGACCGTCACGTAGGTGAGAGGGCGGCAAGGCCCACCCCGCTCCGCGACAGGACACAGAGCTCCCGCCTCAGTCACCGCCCCGAGCCTCACTAATGGACAGCGAGGACGCCCGTCCCGCTGTCACAGGGTAGCGGCGACGTCGCTCAAGATAACCCCGCCCTCTTTCCCTCAGCCATTCCTTCGTGTTGATGCCCATCAAGGTCAGCCAGCCCCCTCACAGCCCGCGGCCGTTCCG